>JANZXP010000008.1:3339602-3357689 GCA_027576715.1 Erythroxylum flavicans | reverse complement strand
ATACTTTATTAATAAATATTATATAAAAGATTAAAATAAATTTAAATAAAATAATTTATTTTTAAGCTTAATTTAATGTATAATTATTATTAGTAATAAAAAATATTTATTTTATTTTAAAATTAAAAATAAAAATCACAATAAAAGTTTAACTAAATAATTAATTATAAAAACTTTGAAAAAAAGATGGGGGAGGGAGGGAGAGAGGTCAAAGAGTAAATTTTTAAAAAATTTGAAAATTTTGCTAATAGGTCTCCATATTTTTTAAAATTTTCGATACCGGTCGGTATATTTGAGTACCGACCATTACTAGCCGGTACCAGATGAAAATACTGGGTACTAACCGCAACTTGCGCCTGTTATTAAAGATGTTGATACTGTTCTATTTTTTGGCCGGTACCAACCGGTACAAAGCAATATCCTAAACTATGACCACACCCTTTCAACCCTTTCAATTTCAATATAAAACTAATCACAGTTGTGGTAGGAGGGCTTTATCAAAGATATGAATAACGTACTGTTTCGATCGAAAAATAGTATCGAAATTTATAATAGCGTACAGAAGATTGGTTAGTAATTAGTACGACCATTAGTATAAATTTCTTAATTAATACTAGATTAAAAATGAAAATAAAAAAGAATAAGAATTAAATAAAAAATATTAATTTTCTTCCATAACGACTATAGCCTTGTTTGACAAACAACGAATTGCATTAGCAATTTGCTGATAGCTGATAATATCAACTGATTTGACCAGTGGATAATATCAACTATTTATTAAAAATGTTTGATAAAATTAGTTGTTTAGTATTAGTTGTTGATGTGCAAAATAACTTATGAGAGTATGATTTAAAAAATTTATTATATTTCTTAGTATGTAGTTGAATATTTTTATAACAATTTAGATATTTAATTTTACTAAAATTAAGTTTATAACTTTAATAATAACAATAATAACAATTATAATAATAATAATAATAATAATAATAATAATAATAATAATAATAATAATAATCCAATGTTAAATTCTTTATTAATATGAATGATGCAGCGAGCTACATCATATTAGTTTTTTTATATAATATATATAAATTTTATTATTTAATAAATTAAAATATCTACAATTATAGTATGATACAGATACGATATATAGTAGTTATATACTAAAAATATTAATTTGATATGACTCTTTATGTTCAAAAACTTAATATTATGATATTTTTAAATGTAAACTAATATTATAAAATTAAATAAAGATTAAAAAGTTTAATTAACTTCTTTATTATATTCTTCCAAACTTCACGACATAATTATACGATAAAAAAACCAACTTTGAAAACACAAAGAGCAAAAGTAGAGAGTAAATTGGAGGGCAACATTATCATTAGGTAAATAACTAACTCTAAAAGTTCCTTTTATGGAGTTTTTAGAAATCAACTTATTGGAGTTAAATAAGTTAACAAATAAGTCATTCACTAAACACATCAATAGTTTTTTAAGATAGCCAAAAAGTTATTTTTTAGTCAAAAAAAACTAAAAAAGCAGCTGATAAATTGTTTACCAAATACTTCATAAGGAATAGTTGGTATTCTAACTTGATGGTTTTGGGCATTATGATATTATATATAATCTTCAACATATCGAGATATTCCATGCGATATGCAAAATAATTAAAGAAAATTAATAAACTTTTATTAAAGATGTTTTAAATTACTTTACATTGGTTTAATATTATAGTTTAAGTTTCTTAATCATTACTCTTGCAAAGGTTGAGGACTTGTTCATAGTTTAGCTCATTATGATTTCTCAATAGAAAACTTGAGTTTAATTTAAAATTCGATAAGATTTTAATCTTATAGCCGATTCAAACTTGACTTTGCATTGTCAAAATAAAGTTAAAAATTTTAAATTATACTATTTCAATCTTGTATTTTTTTTCAATTTATAAATTAAAGTAACATTATTGTAAGAACGAAGTTCGAATAGTTCATTGAATTTTAAGTCAGTCTTCAAATTTTGAACCTAATCAAAAGACTAACTAATTTGATTGTGACCGATTAACTTTAGACTGAACCGAAATATATTAAAACTAAATATATATAAGTTGACATCCAACGGATACACTTCAAAATTTTCACGTGACAATCTCTACTTTTTGAGTTTCATTCGGGCTAGGGCCCAAACTTAGTAATTGTACCTCAAGCAAGCAAGCAAGCCTGGCTTAATAAAGGGCCTTAGGCTCATGTCTTTGTAACTAGGCATGTGGGGAGAATTTGGGTGTGTTTAGTTCTTAGTTTATTGACGAGAATTGGGATGTGTCTGGATGTTAATAACGAGAACAGAGCGTCCTTTGTCAATCTTCGTTGAGCCTTTAAAGAGATTTGTGACGCTCGAGTGTTGAGGGTTTAATCTGGGTGTTGTCTCCTCTTATCACCACTTTTTTGTTTTTCTTCTTTTTCCACCATTACAGATAATTCACTTTGGTTAGTCATGCACTTTCAAGTTTCTGTGACGAATAATGGGCTGCAATTTGATCAAGCTTTCCTATTTTGGTGATTGTTCTTAAATTTCCCTTTTCCATTTTTGGCAGCTAATGATTCCTAGGCAGTGTGCCACTTTTTGAGGGCTGTTGCTTCTCTGTATTCCAATTGAATACTGACTAGCTCATCGATGGGAAAGTTCGCTGTCTTAGCATTGGTGGTTGATTTGATCAATAAATTGTATTAATTGTTTGTTAGAAATATTTAGTAAAATTAGCTGTTTAAGTGTAAAATAACTTATAGAGATATGATTTTAAAAAAATTATAAAAGTATGAATATTATATATCTTAATATTTTGTTGAATATTCTTAATAAAGAATAATAAATTATTTAATGAATTAATAAATTAGAATTAAATAAAATTTGTAATCTAATCAAAATTTAATATATTTTTATTTACGATTTATAATTCTTTGAATTATTAAAATAAATAATTAAAATTAAAATATTTAAATTAATAAAGAAATGAAAAATAAATTTTATAAATTAATTATTATTATTAATTGTTGGATGATATGGCTATATAACTTAAACAAAATATATATACACAAAAGACCCACCACTGTGTATATATCTTCTTTGTCGCTTAAACAAATATATATATACAAAAGAAACTGTGTATATATCTTCTTTGTCGTCAAATCTTGTTCCTTCATTTCTCATATTTGCCATCCGCTCTCTGTCGAGAACACCCCACCACTCCATCATCAAACGTCACGTCTCATCGGTGTTCACGTCCATTGGCTGCGGTTTAAGATCAAAGTCCACTTACAACGATAACGTGTCTGATGCTGACCACTCCAAATCGCCACTGCCTCCTCCTACATTGGAGTTCCATTGGGAAAGAGAAGATAAATGACATGTGATAAGCTGATAGCTAAAGTCTACGAAGAAAGTAGTACCACTCATCAGAAAATCGACAGCAACGATGTTAATGTCTTGCTTCCTCCTCCATGGACTCCAAGCTCAATGAGGAAGAAGCGAGGAGCCAAGAAAAAGAAAACGACAGCTAGAACTCGAATCCGCACTTCGTTAGCTGATAGCGAGTTGTTTAGCAGTGAGGGTTTTGAAGACGAACTGACATGAATAATGAAGAAACAAAGACGGTAATTTCATCTTTGAAGCGCTTTTCAGCATATGTTTGAAGAATTAATTGAGGGCACAATAGTAAGTCAAACAAATATTCAACAACTGATTCAATAAAATGCTACTCCTCCTTAACTTTTTAAAAATCAACTGATTGAGTTGAATAAGTCGACATAATCAACTGATTACCAAATACTAAAAATAACTTATTAATAAAGTCAACAAGCTAATGTTATTCAATCAGCTATTTACTGGCTGATCAGCCAACAATCAAACAAGGTCAGAGTCTGGAAAAATCTTTCAGTAATTAGCAGAGAGATTATTTCTAACAGATAACATAATGAAAAAAAATTATATGTATACATATACATACATATTAAACTATAAACAGCTAACGTAGAGCGAACAGTTTTAACTTTTGGCGTGAAAGTGAGTAGTAGGTGTTCTGAAGGCTTTATTCTCGGAAATTAAATAAATATTAGTAGGCAGCCGGCCAAGTTTCCGGACACGAAGAATTAAAACAAAGAACAGCCCGCCCTAGTAGGCAGACGATAACAAAAACAAAAACGAAAATAAAATAAAATTTTGTGTTCCCTTTCTAAAAAGAACACATGAAAAATATTAAGGATTTGTTTATTTTCACTATTATTTTGATTTTTATTTATATCGTTATTTACAATTTTTTATATTTAGTAAAAGAACTTCCTTCTTTGAATTTTTATAGTTTCTTTCTATTTTCATAATTTATAAGAGTCATAAAACTAGTTTTTACTTTCTATTTTTTCATTTTATTACAATATTACTTATGAGAATAAAGTCTAATAACATTTAGTTATTTGACTTTTTTAAAAATGAAATATTTTAAAATTTTTATTATTTAGTAAATTTATTTTAAATTTAAAAAGCTTAAAATACATATATTTCTAATTGCATTGATTTAAATCATTACAAATTTATCAATAAATAAATAATCTTTATGTTTTTACTTATATAATTATTTATTATAATAAAATATAACTAATTTATTATTGTTATTTATTAATAAGTATGCATAAGAGATTAAATAAATTAAATTAATTACTTCATAAAATTAATTTATCTCTAACTTTATTTAATATTTAATTAGAATAAAAATAAAATATAACTATATTAATATTAATAACTAAATAAGTTTTTGTTTGACCTTGAAAAAATATTATCGTAGATAAAAATTCACAATTAAAATGTAAAAATAGAATCAAACCACCTTATACAACCACTACTTAGAATAATAGAGGGACAAATTAAAAATATATTACAGTTTTCAATATGAGTTCATGATAAAATTGAATTGACATCAACCTTCGACCAACAAGATTTCTTTGAAATAGAGTGATTTAGGATCACTCTAAATAGTATAGTCCCCTGTGTTATTTATCTTTATATTTGTTGCCCACTCCAATACATTTGGCCATTTATTCATCTTCACTACAAGGTAGACATTTGACTACATTTTTATTTGCTAAGTCTTAAAAATTATCGTCAAAAGTAACTTTTTAGTGATGATTTTGAAAATCAACTGCAAAGAGATAGTAAGAAGTCTCATATAGAAAAGGAATATTAATACTTAAAGCAAAAGTGAATGTGGCACAGAGTACACAAATCGTATCACTTAGTTGAACAAATGAGATTGTATCTTCTAAACATATATAGTCTGTGTTTAATAGCTAATTAATCCAGTTGAAAATGAATTTAATTGGTAATCTGTTGATTGTATTAACTCATAGCTGATTCTATCAGCTGATTTAACTAGCAAATAACATTTGTTGTTTATTAAAGATGTTTGATAAGATTCGCTATTTATGTATAAAATAACCTATAAGGACATGACTTAAAAAGATTATAAAGATATGAGTATTATATTATCTTTACAAAAAACTAAGTTTATAAATAAAAAAATATAGAACATATAATAATAAAAAATTGATCAATTTTTAAATTTAATTTAATATTTTCTATCATTTATAAATTAATTAATTTTTAAATTTTATTTAATATTTTTCTATAATTTATAAATTAATTAAATAATTTTAGTAAATTATTCAATTAAAATAAGTTATTGAAATAAAAATAAAGTATTTCATGTATATAATATATTGTAAAATTTATTTGCATTTCACAAGCATTTTCTGAAAAAAAAAACTTTATCATAAATATATAAGATGTTTAATATTGCATTAATATGCATATAGGCTAATATAATAATACAATTAATAAAAATTTTAATTTAATTTATAATTTTCTATATTTTATAAATTTAAGAAATTTTAATAAATTAATCAAAACTTTATCATAAATATATAAGATGTTTAATATTGCATTAATATGCATACAGGCTAATATAATAATAATAATAATAATACAATTAATAAAAATTTTAATTTAATTTTATAATTTTCTATATTTTATAAATTTAAAGAAATTTTAATAAATTAATCAATTTTTAAAATTTAAAATTTGATCTTAAAATTGTTATTTAAAAAATTAAAATTTCAGGCATGACACAAATACAAACCAAAATAAATATCATAGGCGTGACAGTTTAATTTTAATTTTTTATAAAATTAATAGTAAAACAATTAAAATTAAAATTTAATTTAATTTTTATTAAACTAATAGTAGTATAATTAAAATAAATAAAAAATTAGAATTTAAGAGCAAAGATAAAAAAGAATTTACCTCTACATTGAACGGGTTCAGTTATAGAAGGCACTTCGTTTTGTGTAATATGGAACCGTTTAACCAATGTTATGAATGTTGTTTAGAATTTAATTATGGTATGACATTATACCATATTAATTAGTATTGGATACTGTTTTAAATAAAATTTTTAAACTATAAAATTATCCCTAAGTTATATATATATATATAAAATAAAAGATAAGAATCACTCGTATCATTTGAAAAATATTTGTTTTAGAACGCTAATTTGGTTTCATGCAATAACAAAACTTCTGTAATCAAATAGTTCTAGTCAATCTTATCAATCAAACCATATATAAAATTTTAATTAATCTTAGGTTGATTTCATGATTCAATGAGTACAAAAAAAAACCAAATTTTCTATACACTCAAAGATGACTACAAAATTTCAATTAAACTCAACTGTAAACATAATTAATGATCTAAAAGAGATAGTCTATATGAAAATTATGATTTAACATCTAAAATTGCCCTGTATACAAAAGTAGCTATCTAGAATATGCATCATATACAAAAAGTAGCTATCTAGAATATGCATCATATACAAAAAGTAGTTATCTAGAATATGCACCATATACAAAAAGTAGCTACTAGGATATGAAATCATACACAAAAAAGTAGATATCTATAATGTTCAACATATGCAATCAAAAAATTAGTTTGTTGTTGTTTTCTTTTGCTTATGTGATGGTTCTTGTGTCATTTGGCTGCTTTGGCATTCTTGGGCATTGTTATGTATTTTCTTAGAACATCTCTTTGCATTATGATCAAATTGTTTGCACTTTTTACATTACTTTTAAAGTCCTTTCTCTGTAGCTCAGTAAGGGTTTTGTTCCTCTCTGACTTCTTTACTCTTTGCCTTTTTTTGGACTTCTAGACGTTCTCTTCTATTATTCGTAGAACAGTGGACTGAAGTTGCCGTTAGTAAGTTTAAAAGCCTCCAAGCTTTGATGCTATGGTACACAATCTGCAAACTGGAGTTGTTGCATACGGTGGTGGTTAAGTTCGTGAAGAATAAGTGGCAATTTGGAAGCAAACCTATGCTTGTTGTGCTTGATCATAAGGGGAAGTTGAGTTGTTCTGATGCATTCCATATAGTCCAGATTTGGGGAGCCGATGCCTTCCCTTTCACTATTTCTAGACAGAAAGAACTTTGGCTGCAACAGACATGGAAGCTTGACATCCTCATCCAGGGAGTTCAGACCAGCCAATCAATCATATGGAATTGGGTAAGTTGAGTTTGAACTCTTTTATATTTTTCTTTTCTTTAAGGAGTTTCCCTGAAGTTACAATTTGCCACTCTTTTGCTGGTTTGATTACAAATCAGAAGTTAATTTTTTTATGTGGAGGCAACAACATGAACGAGGTGAAGGAAATCATACAATAAGCAGTTAGTACAAACTTGAACTTATGATCGTCTGTGTTAGTAGCACCTTCACAGAATAACAATTCAGTAGTATGATGGACCAAATAACTCAAAAGCAAGAAGGCTACTGCTTAACTGGCGAGGAACAATGGCAGTTATTTAAGCTGACGCTGGAGAGTATGCTCTTCTCCAAAATTCAAGTTGGTGTTGCTGCTGAAACAGACACAATTTTGATTGGAATCCTTCTGAGCTATAGCAAAACCACAGAATGGGCTATGCCTTCCCAAGGATCAGAAGTTAAGGTCCGTGGACTTGGATCTCTAGTAAACCAAACTTTTCTCCAATTTTCTCAATAGTAGGCACAAGCAACCCATTACTTTGCAGCAGCTTTCTTAAGTTACTATCAGGGGCTCAGCAAGCTCCAACTTCCTCCATGTTACATTTAATTCCCACCTCGTGGACCTCACATCCCATCTCAGCTTCTGTGCCCTGAGAGTAATGTTGTCATGAAGATAAGCACTACTTTCTGTTGTGATCACCCCAAATATCATTTTACTTCTACCAGTATCACCAATTACTAGCACTAACACCTCCGGTACTGTTGTTTCTTCATCGGCCGGTGATGGTGTTGTTGGAGGCACAAATAGTACTGGAGCTGTAGTCATTGGTATTCCCACCTCCATTGTTGATACCTCCACTGCTACAGCTACGAATACTGGAGCTATCGGCATTGGCGGTGCCACTTCGGTTCATAGCTCGAGTGTTGCGGCTGCCAATATTAAAACTAGTGGCCATACTATGATACTAATGCCCGAGTTCTTCATACCTCTACCAATGCAGCTTCAAACATTGGAGCTACGGGAATTAGCAGTGGCCATATTGGCCCCGGAGTTCTTGAAATCACCATAAACTAACATTGCCGATTAAAACATAGCGACTAGCGGTGGTTCTAATGCTTGCTGTGGAAACTTCCTCCATTGAAGCATATAAGGTTGCTGGAAAAACATATCCTTGAGTTATATATAGTAATTCTCTTGTTCATGATGCGAATGTTTTTTCCGTTTCTGTGTTGGGATGTCTTTTTTTCTTTTGAGTTATAACGGGGGCTTGAGCATGCATATGATATCAGAAAATAAAATTCGAGTATTGTTATTGATTGTCACTTTTAATTAGTACTACTAAGATTTGAGATGAATAAGCTTCGACTGTTATATACAATTTGACGGTATTTTATTTTTTATACACGATGCTTTAAGTTACTAATTATTTTTATTATATTTTTATAATAAATTAACAAAAAATCTAAATATTATATACAATAATATGAATTAAAAATATCACAAATAATTATAATTAACATGGTATAACATTTTATGAAAATTTGACTGCAATTGAAGAAACACAGCTAAAAATATTTTGGATACATTTTTAAAAGCTTAGCTAAAACTTTTAGCTATATTTTCATATACATAACCAAAAATCTTTTGTTTTAGCTACATTTTTTGAAACGTAATCAAACATTTTTTTGCCACATTTTAAAAAACGTAATTAGTAATTTTTTGTTATAAAAACTAAACGTAGCTAAAATGTATTAACGACGATTTCTTAAAGCATTGCTAATAGTTCTTTGCTATGAAAATAAAATGTATGCAAAACTATTATGATGATTAGTGAAAAACGTCGTCTATATTTTTAACTATAAGAATTTGACGACATTTTTAGCGACAAATATAAATCATTAGCGACAATTTTAAAACTTTAGTGAGATAAGCCAACCATCGTTTTTGTTGTAGTCTCGAAAGACATGGAAGATGTCGGGGATTAAAATCCCAAGTCAGGGGCATGTCCCAGTTTAAGTTTTAAACCTTCCCATTCACAAGTCATCCATTACCTCCTTGTATTCTACTGAACAACCTACCAACTTCCCCACAACAAGTCCAGTTTTTCTTTCTTAAACACACAATAATTAACTTAAACTTAAAAACTTTTTTCAAAGTACGTATTTTACGCCCAAACTTCAAAAAATCGTCATAAATATGGTCGTTCCAAAGTAAATTCACATTTGATGACAATAATTCATTTGAATTCAAAACCGCGTTCAAAACAAATTAAATCCTTTAATAATATCATAACTTAACCGTGTTGTGCAAATAACATATATTTTACGATAAGAGAAACATCAGAAGTGGTTGATATGTAACTAAGAGCGATAGATGATATTGCATCACAATCTCTACGAACTCTATCGTACGTCAGGTTTGACACTCAAAAGTGACTTTTGTTGCTAATGAATTGATCTCGCACTAAAAATATTCTAAGTTCAGATAATGCGCTAAAAAGCTATCCGCTTTAATTGGGCTGGTAATGAAAAAAAAAAGTAGTTAATCGAATTGCCAAGCATAGAACACTATAATCATCTACTCTTTCTTGTTTCTTACTTCAACATAATTTTATCATGCAACCTAGTGAACCATTTTCTCCCGTACCATGGGAGGGGGCACGTCGTGAAGATTTGATGCTAATAATTTCATTAAGTAATCGATACTTAAATAGGTATAGGTCCCAATCCCTATTAAATAAATATCGCACGTGAAACTAGTGTTCACGGTCATGTACTAGCTAATATATGATATTCAATCAATTAAGGGGAAAATATGAATCATCTGATGCGTCTTCAAAAACCTTAAGAAGACAATGCTCAAACTAAGACAATTAAGAAATGAAAGTGTTAATAGGCAATGCAGAGAGCACTTTAATGTAGTAGTATAATAACTGGAATCTTTCATGTACTCTCCAAAATTTATTAACTAGACAGTCCTTTATTGCTTGTGTTTCACTGCATTCTAACCCCTCAGAAATTATAGAAGGGCAATTTCTAACTGGCCATTTGTTATTTCGAGGGACTTCATCTGCAAAGAAAATAAGTCAAATTATTCTCCAGGCCCCGGTAGAAAAGATCGGATAATATAGGTGAGACACAGTATGAAAAGATTTCACAAACTTGTCTTGTCTTGAACTTTTTCAGAGAAACATACACATTGTCAACTGGACTAAGCTGATTCGGTTCTTAATTTTTGTCTACCGAAGGCTTCATTGATGCTATAATTAGCTATCAAACACAGACTATGTATGTTTAGCAGATACAATCTCATTATTCCGTTCTATTAATAGCCCTCTAATTAAACAAGCCCTAAGTGATAAGATTTGTGTAATCCGTGAAATGAAAAAATGTGATTGCCAGAGTCACTTGTTCTTTAAGTAATATCATTCCTTTTCGAAATGGGATTTCTTACTATCTCTGTGCCATTTATCCTGTAAGATGAATAAATGGCCAAATGTAGTGGAGTGGGCAACAAGTATTAAGATGAATAATAAAGGGGACTATAGTATTTAGAGCGATCCTAAATTAAGTCACTTGAAACAAAAGAAATTAAAAATTTTCAAAAATCACAAGATTTGTGTTTTAATTGAATCGAATCTTGTCGGCCGAAGACGTTAACGTCAATGTCAGATTTATCATGCACTCTAATTGAAACCCTTATTTGCTTTTAATTTTTTTATTTTTTATTTGCGATAATATTTTTTCAAAGCAAAAAAATTTTTTATTTAGTTATTATTAATATCAATATAGTTATATTTTTATTTTTATTATTAATAAAATATTAAATAAAATTTATAGATAAATTAATTTTATGAAGTAATTAAGTTAATTTTATTTTAATCTCTTATGCATACTTATGAATAAATAATAATAAATTAATTATATTTTACTAATATAAATATCTATATAAGTAAAAATATATAGATCATTTATAAATTAATATTTATTTATTAATATAGTTTTTAATTGTTTAAACCAGTGCTACTTGAAATATATGTATTTTAATTAAGCTACTTAAAATTAAAATAAATTTACTAAATAATAGCAAATTTAAAATATATATATTTAAAATATATTAGAATAGATCAAATAACTAAAATTTATCAAATAACTAAAATTTATTAGTCTTTATTCTCATTAGTAATTAATATTAAATATCAAATATTAAATAAATAATTAATAATAAGTTAGATTGTAATAAAATGAACAAAAATAGAAAGTAAAAATCATTTTTATGTTTCTTACAAATTATGAAAATAAAAAGAAACTAGATTCAAAAACTAAAAATGCAACGAAAGAAGTTTTTTAACCAAATATAAAAAAATAAAATAACAATATAAATAAACATATCAAATTAATAGTAAAAATAAACAAATCTTCAGTTTTTTTTTTGGCTTTAGAAAGAAAGAACAAAAAACTTATTTTGTTTTATTATTATTTTTGGTTACTGTATGTCTGTTCTCTGATTGTTCTTACTAAGTCTTCATGTTAAGGTACAATTTGGTTCCACTTGTTTTTTAAGTAGCTTTCATTTTTTTGTTTTTGTTTTTTTAAATAAAAACAAAGAACTTTTTGGTTATTAACATCAATGTAATTTTATTTTTATCTCTAATAATAATTACATATTAGTTAAAAGTTAAGATAAATTATGTTCAGTTAAATACATTTATTTTAGTTTCTTATATAATATTTATTAATAGATTATCAATAAAATTATTTTATTTTATTAATTAAATAATTTAAATATTAACTTTTTGTTTATAAATTAATATTTATTTTAAATATATTTTAATTATTAAATCAAATTTTATTTGAAATTTATATATTTTGAAGATATTTTGAATTTAGTTATATTTATTAATAATTATCTAATTTAATTAATTTATTTAAAAATTAAATAAATTATTAAGTAAAATTAAATTATTGATAATTAACTAAATATATACTATTAAATTAAATTATTGATAATTCTTATTAATAATTAATATATATTTATTTGATAGAAAATCAGATTATAAAAACTAGAAATAGAAAATAAAATTATTTTTATTGTTGTCATGATTTTTGAAAAATAAAAGAAACCAACATTAAAATCAAAAACCAAAAACTCAGGATTTCTTTTGAAAACTTGAACAGAAAACTAAAATAAAAATGAGAACAAAGGGCTAATGAACTTAATTGCCTTCTACTATTATTTAACTTCCAAAAATAGAAATTTTCAGAACACCTACTACTCTCTTTCACGCCAAAACTAAGTCTTTCTGTGACCTAACCCAATGATCTACTCTGTCATAAAGTAGGTGCCCAAGATATCAGGAAGAACATGAAATTAGATAGAAAATCCTAGATCCCATCTTAAGGAAATTCACATATAATTGAGTGTATCTTATATTTTAGAAGTAAGTCATGTTATAACTCTTTGTTTAATTAATCTTATTAAAATTCAGCTCCCCTCTAAATCCAGCCTATTTCTACTTGGAGAAATCCCCATATTGTTATTGCAAGCTAGATTAATCAGCCCACTAGCTCTCGTTTTGCAGGTGGAAGGATATGGCACTAAGTTCAGGGAAGGGACACGTGGTGATCTTCACATGGCCATTCACAAGCCATCCATTTGCGCTCTTTAACATGACCTGCAAGATAGCAGCTTTAGCTTCATCAGTGCAATTTTCTTTCATCAGCACTGGGGAGTGCAACAGATCTATATTGGCTGCACATAATGACGTCTTCCCAGTTAACGTTAAATCCTATGACGTTGACGATGGCTTGCCAAAGCCTCTTGAAGGTCCAATAACTCCACAAGAAGAAGCAGGTTTGTTCGTCAGTCTAGTCCCTGAAAACTTCAAACATGGCATGAAGGAGGCAGTGACTGAGACTGGCAGGAAGATTACTTGCCTCGTGACCGACGGTATCTTGTCATTTGGGGTAGGAAAGTTGGCAGACGACATGAACGTCCCTTGGGTAGCCTTTTGGTCGCCACCACCCATTGCCTTGTCGTCACACTTACAAATGAAACTCATCGCAGAGCTCTACAATAAAGGACATACGTCAGAGGAACAGACATTGGAAGTTATTCCAGGATTGTCCAAAATTCGAATCAGCGACTTACCACAGGAAGTTCTCCTCAGAGATCAAAGTTATTCGGATTCTTCACCTGTTTTGCATGCCATGGAACAAATGTCTGAATGGTTACCCAAAGCATCTGCTGTGTTTATGAATTTCTACGAAGAGCTAAACCCTCCTCTCCTCACTGATGATCTGAAATCCAAGTTCCGAAGTCTATTCCACGTGGGCTTCTTAACCATACCAGTCCCACTGCCACCAGCTTCAGGTGAGGATCTAACTGGATGCTTGCAGTGGTTGGAAGGTCAAAAACCAACTTCTGTTGTATACATAAGCTTTGGGACATTGGTGATACCACCTCCTCAAGAACTGAAGGCATTAGCAGAGGCTCTTGAAGCTAGTGGTGTTCCATTTTTGTGGTCAATTAAAGACAGGTATAGGATCCATTTGCCAGAGGGATTCGTTGAGAGGACAAGCAAGCAAGGGAAGGTAGTCCAGTGGGCACCTCAGAGTAGAGTGTTGTCACATACTTCACTTGGTGCATTTGTCACGCATTGCGGACTCAACTCTCTTGCTGAGAGCATAGTCGGTGGTGTCCCATTGATAGTTAGGCCAATTTGGACAGATAATCTCATGAACACGAGAATGGTTGAAGAGGAGTGGGGGATAGGTATGAGAGTAGAAGGTAATGTCATCACCAAGTCAGGGATGATCATGAGCTTGGAGTTACTTTTTCAACGTGAAGAAGGAAGAAAAATGAGAGAAGCTGTTGGTGCTCTCAAAAAGATCGTACTAAATGCAGCTCGTCCTCACGGTAGTGCTGCTAAAGATTTCTATGCTCTAGCACAATTGATCGTGAACGAGATGAACTAGGTAATAATAAGATAATACTTGCAATAAGGACCTCCACATTTACTTGTCCAAGTAGTTCTTTAATTTCCTTTATCTTCTCCATTTGTTTCCTTGTTTCTCGGTCATTAATTATAGACCCTTGATCTAGTGCAATAAATCCATGATTTACCCTCTTAATTATTTGGTTAATGATATTTAAATTATAATTATAAATTCTTTTAAACTCCTAACAATCACTTTATATAGATAAGTTTCCATTTTTCGAAGAAGAGGTAACGTTAAAAAATATCTTATCGCTTTTATTAACATTTAAAGTATCAAAACAAGATGGAGCTGTAGGTTTTGAATATATGTCGAGGATTTTACAAGTAAGGCTTCTAACAGCTCTTTAAAAAAAGAAATTTCAGTTAATAAAATAAATATTTATATAAAACTTGATATCTGTAACATTATGCCAAAAAAAATTGTACGAAATGCTTCTGATGTACCATAAAAACCAGGAAAGAAAAATAAAGAACTTACATCCAATTAAAAATTTATAAGGGAACGAAACTCGAAGTTGAATACAATCTGATAACCCCTTGAGTCAAGCCAACCTAACTCGTGCATAATGGGGTCAGTTGATGGAGTTCAACGGATCATAAAGCCTAACAACCAAACTTTGTCCAGCCATTGGTATGTCAATGCCCTACACGTGATATATACGAATTTGTTTCTTAGGCAACCCACCAATATAAAGTAGTTGAGTTTTACATTTTGTTCATATATATTAGAAACTGCAAGTAAACGCGGAAGCTTTTCCTCTCGTGTCAAAACAGTTTAGTGTCTAAGTTATTAAATAAGAGATGCCAAATATTTATTTCTAGTACTCGTGAACTCATATGTTTCTTTTAATTGTTTGTTTAAGTAACTTTAAATATTTACGTGACATTGTCAAGATTATTTTATGTGCCGAAAGTATTTTTCTTTCATATTCTTCGTAGCAATTTAAATACTTTTTCTTACAAATTACAACTAAAATTATTTTAGCTTTCCCCAACTTTTTTGTTTGTTTAGGAAATTTATTTATTTGTATAGTTTAGAATCGAAATTTCAGAAAAATCTGTAGTCAAATCCAAAGTTTTATATAAAAATATGTTAAAGGTCTAGCTACTAATTGAAAGTCCCAAATGCATAAAACATATTAAATTAAAGGTAAAAAGTATAAATTGATACCTAATTTTTTTAATTTTTATTATTATCTATGGTATTATGTTACACTTTAATATTTTCAAAATGATATAATCGGTAGTTTTCTAAATTCTGACAAAGTTAAGTTTTTGATCATTTCTAGCATATGAGCCATCAATTTAGTCTGTATAATATCACAACTTGCAATTTGAATCCACTGAACATAATTTCTTTAAATATCGACCAAATATATGATTTTTACGTTAATATTTCACAAAATATCTCAATAGTTCCTACTGTTATTTATGTTACTATTTTTAACCTATTCAGGATATAGTAAGAACTATTTTAATAACATTAGAGTGAAAAATGATACCCGAAATAATGGTATGAACGTATTAAAATTTTTTGTAAAATATTAACGTGCAAAGCACACGTTAACTCCTTATTAAATTGTTTACGTTGACTTGGTGTCATCATTTTCAAACTGCATTGATTAAAAGATTAAACATCGCAGGTGCATAACAGTTTGAAGTATTGGAGTTGAAACCATTTCGTGTATAGTACCTTTTTTGAGATTTCAAAATTTTCAGTTTATGATATTTACACGAACTTCTTAAGAATATTTTAATATTTTTAATCAATGTTGAATATTTAGAAATTGTAGGATTATTTAATTATAATGGTAACACTTAAGATAAAAAGAAAATTTTAAGTGAAAAAGTTTGTTAGTTCATTTTGTTGTCAGTGTTGAGTATTATTATGTATTTTAGGTATAATTTTTAATAGAAATATCGAGTTGAAGCTATTAAATAGGTTATAAAAATATAGGAGAATTATATGCCACTCTTATGAAACACATATTAAACTCAAATAGGAGAATTCTATATGAACAAAAGATTAGAGTTCATTTTGTGTCACCACCAAAAACTATTTGATATTTATATCATAGTTTTTAATATGAATATCATAATACTACAAAAGACTACGATTTTGGTGACACAACTATTCATTGCTGAAGGACAACGATAATAATTAGTAGCATAAATAGTCTCAGAAGCCTGGTCGGAAAATATTATTTGCGACGTTTTTGTCAAATCGTCACCCAACATTTTTTGCTCCGATTGGAAATCTATCGCAAATAGGTATATCGAGGATAAAGAAAATTGTCGCGAATGATATATTGTGACGTTGTTGCGTGGCTAAATGTTATTAGCTTCGTTAATGTATACGGAGACAATAAATTTTAGAGATGATTTGGTTTTTGTAGCAAAATATATTTAGCTACGTTTCGTGAACGTAGCTAAAGTTTATTAGAGATGTTTTTTGAAACGTAGCTAAAAAGATTTGGTGACGATTTTGTAATTATAGCTAAAAAGTTTTGGTGACGAATTTTGATTCTTTACTTTAAATTTTTTATTTAATTATAATAATTAATAACATTTTAAAAACGTCTTTTAGCCTGTGACATTGTTTGAATTATGATTAACATTGTTTGAATTATAATTAAGTAAATGGAAATAAAAATACAACTAATTAAAAGTACAAGGATTTTATATAAAAAATAAAATGTTAATTACAAAAGTTAACAAAAATTTATGTATAAACTAAGACTCCTCCTCATCGTCACTACTACTGATATACTTTGACCCAATTAATTATTGATCATCAGTTGAAGCTTGGTCAATTGTTGTTCAGTACGTTCTAATTTTTATTCATTACGTTCTAATTTTTCTTCAATACGATCTAACTTCTTTTCATTATGTTGTAATTTAGTCTTAAGCGACTGGTTCTCTTCTTGGAGCGTCGTTACATATGTTGATCTTGATAAGAAAGAACCAATTGACTTAGGGTCAAACCCAAAACTTTTGATGTAGCTTGATTTTGTACCAAAGACGGTGTTGCAAATGTCATCTATATTTGACTTATTTCTATCAGACAATGATCTTTGCAACAATTTCTGCATCTTATTCTATTTTTTACGAAAAAAAATTAATATTTAATTTAAATATAATTAGTGAGTACAACATAAATAAATAAACTTAAAAATGAAACAAAATTTTATACTTACATAATTATTCTGCGCTTCTTCAGCCGTCCAACCTTCTCCTTCCTTGTAGTGTGTTAGTTTGTAGAGTGTGATCTTATCACATTCTTATCCATGTAGTTCCTTCTCACTCTGTGTTATGGAAAAAAAGAATTAAAAATATAATAAATAATATTGTATTTGATGTTATATAACATATAACCAAAGAACTTACATATTTAGTTCGTACAATAACAAATGATTTGGAGCCAGTGTTGTGACGTGTAACACCCCATTACCCTAGGGTACGCACCGGAACGCCCGTAGGTCATTCCGACACATAACCTAAGATAAGGGAGC
>JANZXP010000008.1:3295659-3311586 GCA_027576715.1 Erythroxylum flavicans | reverse complement strand
CCTAATGTCATATTGTGTTGCCCCTTCAGTATTGATAGTGTCACATAATTCCTGGAAGCTTGCAAGATGATCATTTGGATCCTCCATTAGTGCCCCTCCAAACATATTTGTTTGAACCAAATTGATGAGCCTAGGTGAAATATGAAAATTCTGAGCATGGACATTAGGTCTTTGGATACCGTGATAATTGTCTACCACTGTGGGCTGGAAATAATCTGTGATAGGACGTTGGGGTAATTGTTCCTGTTCATTTCCATTATCTCCCCTTCCATTTCCTCCATTAAAATTAGCTACACCAAGTCTGGCCTCCAACTGAGCTAATCTTTGAGCCATTTCATCCCTCTCTCTTTGAATTCTCTGAAGTTCTTCTGCTTGATTTTCTATTTTCTTTTGTCGACGAATTGACTTTACTGTTCTTTCCAACTCTGGGTTAAAATGTCTTTCTTGCTCTCTAGTAGTTCGGGGCATACAACCTTTTTCACACAAGTTGCACAAGAAAATGAGAATGCAAAAAGAAAAAGAAACGAATAAGTTACTCTAGGGATAAAAAGAAAACCAAGAAGTAAATATCAAACTAGCTATAGAAACAAAAATTCAAACATTAATCTCTGGCAACGGCGCCAAAAACTTATTCGTGAACTGCAAGTGCACGGTTGTCGAAGTGAGTAATAAATCGGTAAGAACCGAGTCGTGTCCACAAGGATTATGAGAAAGTTCAAATCTACGCTAGCGAACGGTGTTTGGAATCGAGTTGGGTGAAATTTTGGGAATTTAAGAACGATGTAAAGAATTAATAAAAACTCAAATGAATGTCTAAGCAACTACCCAATTCAATGCAACCAAAATAACTATGAATATGACAAATCTATGTAATAACTAATTAAGAAAAGAGTGCAACAATTGACTAATTAAAAGTATTAACATTAATGGAGAATGACTTTCTCTTAGGGAATAATATTTTTGCCAACCTTTATATTAAATTAGCTATCCTCCACAAATGACCAATCCTAACCTTGTATGTGAATTTTAAGAGCAATTAATCTCCTTCTCCCAGAGGTAAATTAATCTATCCACTCTAGACATCACTTAGTAATCCCTTACTTAAGTTCTTCCTAGAGTTTCTTAAATTCCAAACTCAAACCTTCTATTTTCACCTCCTAGGTTTCCTGGGTCTCCTAACTCACAAGAAAATCCTAGCTGAAATTCCTTCAATCTTCTAGTAAAAAATCCCTTTTTCCAAAAGTGAATTTATTCCAAGCAAACTTCTAATGATCCAAAGTAAGAACAATTAAACCCAAAGAAAATCAACAAGTGTATGAATGTTCAGTCATGGATTCTAACAAAAATTAATATTAAAGCATCATCAAAACATCAAATCTCTAAGAGAAATTAAGGTTCTAGCCACAAATCATCATGCCAAGCAATTCACAAGCAACAACCCTGAACAAATTCATGAAGAAACTAAATAACAAAAGAAAAATGTTATAAATGGACCGGAGGCAGGCTGCGTGAGTTTGCGTCTAGAGGCTATCAATATCTCTATCAGCAATCCGCCGTTTATCAAACAGGACCTTAATTTGTTTAAAGCCTTTTTGAAATGTGTGCATAAGGTTTATTACATAAACCATAAAAATAAAATATTTTTTCTTTTACATAATGCAAGTTCAGTTTGGTTCCATTACCATTGGATTAAAATTCAAGAAATCTTCATTAAAAAGTCATTAATGTATAGATTATTATTTTAAAAAATTTTAGTAAATAAAATGAAACTTAATTTAATTGAGATGAGACGCGACTGCTTCAAACTTGCACCCCTTGTCTTCCGATGGATGAGCTGTCTGAAAAGGCATGCTGTCCAAAGGAAGGGCATCCCTAGACATGTTTTGTTTTGTTTTGTTAGGACCACAAACGTAGAACACGTACGGACACGTTTAGTTTGATGGGATAAGTTAATCTTGTTTTTTCTCTGGCAGGGACCACATCTAATATAAAATTAATGGAGGCCACATCAGCACAATTTGCAAGGCTAACACTAGAATCTCGTGTCTTTGGCCTTTTGTTGAGATTCCTTGCAAGTTTGCTTCGCTAAAGTCTAGTCCTTCCAGTATTGCAGGCAGATGATTAAATGGATCACAAGTCTTGTCTTTGTTCCTTTTTAATCTGAAACATAAATTGTGTAAAACGCTTATGAACTAATCAGGCCATATAAATCTGACGCTATCATTAAACTCTATGACCCCAAATTGATAATTTTCTTTTTCCTTGGAAGCACCAAATCATCTACTTTTGTCCTACCAAAAGATCTACAAATAACATGAGCAAGTGCCCAAGTCAAACTATGATTGCATGGCTTCAGTAAATCAATTCTAAGGAAGGCAATTCGAGTGCGTATTTCACCTATTATAAGCAAACATAAGGTAGGTGAATTGCTAGTAAAAGATGAGGTAATTTAACCAAGACAATGTTTTCTGTAGATTATGAGGCCAGAGACTGCGAGAATCCAATGGATGTTCTGGCATAAGATAAATGATTATTTAGTGTAAGCATATCTAAATTCAATGGTTTTGAAGAAGTGCAATTATTTTATGGATCGGTTGGGCCTTGTCATCTGGTGGCTTCCAAGTTTCATATGGGATCACGTTCTGTGGGGACCTACTTCCATGGAACTGACTGACAGTTGAGTCTAATATATTGTGTTGAACCCTTCTGCAGTATTAGTTAGAGGCAGTTTTGTTCTGATCTATTATCAGTAATCTTTCTTTATCTAAAAAGATCTTTTTGGGGTATAATTAGATCCTGAAAACAAGTGTACCTCTTTGTCTTCCATGTTTGATTCACAAAACAGGAAGGCCTCGCAAGTGGCTCTTCTGATATGGATATAATCCTGATATGACCTTAATCAAGGTTTTGAATTACAGTCTACAACCACAATTGAGGCTGTAATATTGCAGTCGTGGTCCGGACTGTTACCTTGATTTGTCATAACCATGCTTGTATTTTCCCCAATTGATTAACATTATGCGGATCAATCATGGAGTTTATAGATACATGAATAGTTTTCTCTTCTTAGTTTTTCCAGAATCTATCAATAATGTACATAAATTGCTGATAGGGAAAGGGAAACCGTGAGTATCTGGCAAATTAAACAGATATGTGTTAATGTTGCTATGAATTTTCATGAACATCTTTTCTAGAAACGGTACCCAATAATACTAAAGTCTACATAAAAACAAACTTCAAAACCCTGAAGAAATTGTAAACACTATATGGGATAAATATATAAACAAAGAAGAAGGTTCTAAGGGAACAGAGAAAAACAGAGGAATTATTTTATACAGGTAATGTATGTTTTGGGCTCTCTGTTTGTTCAGACCTTTCTCTATTAGCAAACCACTGAACTGTCCTTCTAGCAATACGCAACCAAAGCTGTCTCAACCTTTCCTCCTTTACGTTACTTCCTCCTTCTAAGGAAGGCTCTCTAATCATAGTCCTGACATTTCTAAACCTCGAGAAAGCAGTAATTTCAGATATTGATCTTCTTTCAGATGAAGATATACCCCTTGAGGTGTCATGAACCGGTTTTGTTTCTTTTGAATCAGATGTAGAAGGTAGAAGCGGAATTGAACTTGGAAGACTTTTCTTGATTGTACTAATCTTGCTTTCAAACAATCTCTTGATTTCCATTTCCTCCTTAATCTTCACAATTTGCCCGCCTTCCAAGGTCCTCATGGCTTTTAACTGACCGTTCTTGGAATCAAGAGCTGAGAATCGATCGCTTGACGAGTGGTTAAGCATCTCGGAATTCAAGTAAATCAAGTCAGAAGAACTAACGTTACTCCATCTATTCTTGAGAACGACATCAGAGACAATGATCTCGTGGTGGAACTTGTGTAGGAGTTTCTTGTCATATTGGGTGCGTATCTCAGTTTCTTCTTGAATCAAGGACTGTTCTTCATTGTTACATTTCTCAGGTTTTCGAAAGCTGTTCCCGATGCTAAGTCTCCACGACCCTTGACGAATTTCCTCTCTCTGCACGAATAGCTCTATGTTTGAATCCTGACGTCCCTCTGATAGATTCATCAGAGATCTCATACTATGTGAATATGCCAAGGTTGCGAGGTCCTCCGCACTGACCTTGCACCTGCAAAGAGGGCAGCTTGAATGTTTATCTAGCCACTGATCGATACAGTCTATGTGGAAGGCATGTCTGCATTTGGGCAACAACCTGAGTACCTCGATATCTTCGAATTTTGACAAGCAGACTGCGCACTCCAGCCCTTGCCTAGACCCTCCAAGTGAAGAGAACTTGAAGAAAGGGAGAGATTCGATCACAGTTTTATCTATTCCAGAGAATCGTGAAGCTCCTGACTGAAGCAGACCAGGACCGTTTTGTAAGGCAGCGGGAAAGGTAGTTCCTCTGTAGCAGAATTTCGCATAGAGTATGAGCATAAAAGTTGCAGAAAACATGATGCAGAGAATTCCTATGACAACGGCAAGACTTGGTTGGAAATTTGAGGCAAGATCTTGTGATCTGTCAGCCTGAGGAAAGCTGGTCTGTGCTTCACCTCGAATTATCACCAAAAGGAGACTTGCAATGAACAGACTCGAACGATTCATGGGAAAAGACAACAACAAACCCAAAACCTTTTTCCCAGATTTTCAATCAGCTCCAACAAGCATTATGTATCTTTGTATGTATGGTTAGTGAAGATTTGATAAATGGGTTAGGAAGAGCTTGGAGAGGTTGATATATTAAGATGTCACTCCCCAAAACGGCATCTACATGGTTCAAAGTTTCTTGGTTTCTTCTCAGGCTGGTACTTCGTGTCCATATTTGACAAACCATTTTTATATTCTGCTCCTAAGTATACGACTTTTGATATTCGGTAGTGATGACAAGGTGGAGGAGGGGATCATATAATGCGCGTACAAATTAGCCTAACATTTACAAGCCCTCTCCTCATCCTGACATAAGATAATAGTTTTCTTCACTAAAATAAAAACTCTGGTAACGTAACATTTATTTCTAATTTGGCATGAACTTCCAATGAAATTTGAAAACATATTCCTTCGTCTTGTCCTTTATAAGAATCCATGGTTGAAGGTAAGATTTGATTATTACTGCAAAATAAGTAAGGTCAACGTCATTAAATAAGTCTTTATCTTCTCCAAGTGGGTATTGCTTAGCTGATGTCACTGCAGAGGCCAGCTTACATGCTGAATGAATATATATAGCTTGGCTAAAGGGTTGGAGAAATTTAATATGGTTTGCTACTTTCTTATTCTGTTAGGATTTGTTACATCAACTTGGCTATACAATAACTTTAATCATCTTCTTCCCACAATCTTCTCCATCCACACTTTAAGAAAACTCCGCATGATTTAGAGAAAGTAAACTTCGATTAATCAATTTAAATTTTGAACTTGGTCACGTTTAAACTAACCAATTTGTCAATGGTTTTGTTAATTATTGGTAGTTTACTAAGTTTAGGACATGAATTGATATAAAAATGTTTATTGGTATAATTAATAATAAATTTAAAGTAAAAAGTTTTAATAAACAAATTTATAATTATTATTTTTTGATAATAACTAAAATTATGTGCTTACCATTAATGATGCCTTCAATTAGTGAAAACTCAAAAGTGACGTTTTACCTGAAAGAGGAAAGACATTGTTTAGTTGGCCAGCCGTATCCATTCTGCGCTGTCAAGTTTTAATTACCCGATTATCTACTTGTTTCATGCCCAAAATTGAAACGTCGACATAACCAAGTAACAGACCGTACGCAAATACCATTCACAACTTATCAAAGATGTTGACCGGAAAGTGTTAACAGAGGCAGGGAAGAGAGTTCCTGCAATGGATGGATTGGATGTTGTAATTCCAAGCTGTAAGGAATCCGACACGAAATCCGGCGGTGTTTACTGATCATGGCACATGTACCATGATACTAACTGCAAGTTTTCTTCAAATTCAATGACCAAAAAGCTTGGCAATGGCATGCACTAAAGTCCTTTGCCCATACGACACAGTATTGTCTTTGGTTTTTACACTTACAGTGTTTAGCCATCTCCCCTTACAAGTTGAGATGAGTTAATTTCATTAAGAGAGAGTTCATCAAATCATGTAGCAGTCAGCTAACAGATGGTTAGACTCCAGAGGCTACACCTCTCACACAAGTCGAAAGATTGCGGTTAAATTTGTAATTAATTCCACAATGACTTCATTCTCAAGCGAGAAAATCCTGAAATTGTTACAATCTCAAAACATGCTTCATAAGATTGATTACCAGATCAAGATTCTAGGGAGATAACATAGTTCCTTTAGAGCTGATATCATCTTCTGAACTTCCATTCACCTGCTGATTACTCGTCTAATCAAATACAAAAAGACTGCCTTCCGCCACTTAGCTATGGGCTAGACTTTTCAGTTTTGACGTAAGAGCCTTGCAAGGAGGAGGGAAATCTAATTGCGATTCTCAAATTTTACCATGGGCACAAAAAATGCAGCTGGAATATTATGACATGCAACTGCAACGTGTGATTGCAACAATGCGTGAAGCTAACGTTAGCAAACAAAGGAGTAAGATTAAAGAAGGGTCCTAGCTCAATGTACTGTCACAACTTAACTTTCTTTGAACAAGGACAACATAAGTGTAGTTCGAAAGAGGGACGATGGTGGACCTCAACTCCGAGCAGAGGTAGTAGGATTGGTACTAGGAACCGTTGCTATATTGGTCTCACTTTCTGACTCCACATTCTCCTCACTTGCATGACGAACAAACTCATCAGGGGCCATGTGAGAACCATGACAAGCACAAACAATTTTTATATGATTTGCACTATATCTGTAAGTGACACCAGATATGGTCTTTCCATTCGGGCCAGTGGTTGATACCCACGGCAAATTAGGAAATGAACCACAACCCCCGAATTTCACAGCAGCAGCCATACCTGGCTTTATTGCAGAGAAATCAAGCAAGAGACCTTCGGCTGCTGAATATTCAGGAGCATCGTTTGCCCTAGGGTCCATGTTACTTCCTTTTACATCATTCTCAGCTTGCAAGGAGGTACCTTCTTCTGTAATGTGTTGTTTTCCATCATTTATTGCATGCTCTAGTTTTCTCCCGTTATAATGCGTAGCATCAGATAAATTTCGAGCCATTAACTGGGCAGCTGCTACATTAATCAATGATGTTAAAGAAAAGTAAAGCATATGTGAAGTCCTTCCAAAGGAAATTAAACTATAACTCTTAATATATCAATATCAATGATCAATGGTCACTGGATGTCGTATGACAACATTGAAGGGTGTAATCCAACAAAACAAGCACACTAAAGCATGGTATCATGTAAAAGGTTGATACTGTCAATTGAGAAAATCATAGATGTTCTCCACTAGCACACAATGCATATCATAATTCTTCATGTTTCTTAGATATTTTAATTCTACTAGCTTTACAGACTCTAATCCAGGCAAGCATTTCGCAAAACATGCATCATCAGTTGGATCATATAAGACTATGCAGGGTGATGAAGAAAATAAAGGAATACTTTCCTTGAAATTTTTTATTCTTCTTAGATAAGTTAAAACAGATTAAAGCATTGAGGCGTATACCTTGAGGAATCTTCAATCCATCATTATGCTTATCTGAGTTTGGTTGACCTCTTCCAAGAGAGGAAGGATGGATCTGTTGAACAGGAGGAACAAAGCCCCAGGGATTCTCCTTATCCAAAGTTGGAAGCTGGACAGGTGAATAGCCAAAAGTCATAGGCAAATTCGGTGGATTGATGGACTGGGTTCCTTTTTGTTGCTCAGCATTTAAAGAAGGCATCACCTGCATCATGCCCGATAGTTGATTTCCCGAATTGCTGGACACATCAAGAGAGTTGGACTCCTTTGTTGCAAAGGAGTAAGGCATATTCGCTATGTTTATTGGCTGAACTGGAAAAGGAACTCCAAAATTGAAGTTCCCCTGTTTAAATTCATTTGACGATGAACTATTATGTCTCTTTTGTCGTTCTAACTCCGCAACATTTGAATTTGAAAAACCACGAACTTCCTTTTGAACCTCTGAAGGACCACTAACTCCAACAAATTGTTTGGGGCCATCATTGTTATTAGAGAACAACCTTGATGTTGAGCCCTCAACCTCCGAGTCAGCCACATCTTCATTTTCTGCAGTTGAGCCATCATCTGTTGTTACTGATATATGTGATATTTTCTTGTCGGGTAGATCAGGATACTGAGCATCTCTCTCATGTTTCTTCTCGTTATTTATCTCATCAGATATCATTTTGCGTTTTCTACCCACTTCTGGCCTCTTTTCTTCTTCAGTTTCAGTAGACCTATTACCAGATGAAACCCACAGCATCATGTTGCTAATATTTGCAGAGGCATCTGCATTTGCATTGGACTTGGAAAGATCAACTAAAAATTTTTCCTGAGATTTTGCTGAACTTTGTGATCCAGTACCTGAATCCTGCTTTTGGGCATTGGAATGAAGGAACTTTTTAAAGTCATCTTCCAGTTTGTTACCTCTATCACCATCATCAGTCCTATTGTCAGAAGAGCTTCCACTTCTCCCTTTGGATTTCCCAGATGATATGCCACAACCTAGACCCAAGCTGAGCTCAAGCCCACTCTCATCCTCCATATTCAGGGAGGAAAGATGCCAATCTGGTTTAGGAATTAGCTTTTCTAAGTGTTTCCAATTTGGGAGGTAAGCATCTCCAGTTTACATTCCTGCAAAAGCGTTACCTCATAAATAAAAACTCATTTCCCAAAATCAATCATATTTTGAAGAGTAACATGTTGAAGTACAAGAACTATGCTACTAAACCAAGTGGAGGCTTTTAAAAAAGAAGTGCTAATGCTTATCAAATCGATCTACTGGCATCTAGCTATCGGCAGCTCAAGGCCACGTGATATAAGAAACTTTATTGCAGGAAAATATGGTACAGTTGTCAAGCAAAAGAACTTTATCACTGTTACCAAAGGTTTCTTACTCAAATTTGTATCTAGAGACAAACAAACTAGTATTTCACAACATTTCAAGCTGATAAATCTAAGAAGGGACATAAGGGGGCTTAAGCAAAATACAGGGGTTCTCTATCCATTTTAGAGTACAAAGACTACTACTTCTACGGAACTAATTTCCAAGTAAAAGCAAACTTGCCAAGATCTACGATCCAACTGAAAAGACCAAAACTTTGATTACAGAAGAACAGTACAAGACCAAACTCCGGAAGGAGAACAGAATGAAGTACCATAATCGAATTGTTCTTAGCATGGATGTACGGTTTTTCTTGATTGAAAAGTGCGAACTTGACGATAAAGAGCAAGAAATATGTCGAGAAACCAAAAAAACCCAGATTTCCCTGTCCATATTCCTTTCCTAGAAACCTTTTTCTCAGGGAGCAAATATGAATTCCCAGATCTAAACATGATCTGACGAAGCATGCAACCTCGGAAATCAAGGAAATTAAAAATACCCATCAAACTCCAAACACACTGATTGATAGACAGGACCTTAAATAGGCTCATAAATCAAGAACAAGAAAAATACCCCAAAAGCCAGACATGGAAAGATCAAAAGTTTACTCAATTCCCAGAAATTCATACGGAAAGAGGAAACAAAAAGGGTTACACAAAGGGACCCAAATAATTATTAAAAAGAGTGGAAAACAGAAGTAGATAAAACCAACCGAGAAGAGAAGTGATAAGAACAAGTACCTGAACAAAAGATACACAGTGGATTAAACCAAGATTTTGAAGGATTTTCCTTACGCAGAGAGAGGCCTGTGAACAAAGAAATTTCAAAACTAGTTGGAGCCTGGAGATTTATTAAAAAATGACTTCTTCGTTTAAAATAAAATTTATCGGAGTAAGTATAAATCTTCTTTCTGCACCATGTGTTCATCGTGTAACTGTTTAGCCGTTCAACACAATTTTCTTTAATTCTTTAATTTCTCTAAATTGTTGTTGGAGTTTGGACACATTTTAAAACTGAAAAATGAAAATACTCACTTAGAAATAAATATAAGTTAAATACCTTCTAGACGTTTAAATACTAATTAATTTGTCTCCACGGTTCCAGTAAATTCAAACTTTTAATAGAGTTTGTGAAACTGCCAATATATAAAATACAAATTATGATTATAAAGGATCAACTTTTCTTATTCCTCCATAGCTCATTCTCTAAAATTGTCAATATATGTATATATTTGTTTATTTATATAAACTAGTCTGACTGACCATTAGATTGGAGGAAAGCATCAGTTGATCAAGTCATTTGTATAAATCAAAAGGAAAATAGTTGGTGAAATTAAAAGAAAATAGATTAATGTAATATGTTAAAATTCAAATTAAATAATTCAAGGTGCCATTATATAAAAGTTATTCCTTTTTATTAATACAAAAGTTAGTTAATCAACACTTTTTTAAGTTATTTATTAATTAGAGTTATCTTTAGCATGGTTCAAATTTAAAATCTAAATTATTATAAAATAAGAAATTTAAATTAAAATATATTTTATATAATTATAACAACCAAAGTTAATTTAATTTAATCTTGAAGTTTTTTTAGAAACATAAGAAAATTAATTATTGTCTAAATTTATATATTTTTTAAATATTATAATTTCATTTTTCATGTGCTTAGATATTAGAATTTATGCAAAATACGAGGTAGAAGACCTTAAGGTGGAAAATAACTTTTGCTTGGTCGGTTAGTTTAACGCGTTTGAAAGCAGCTGCTCGAGTTAATGGATGTGAATTACGATTTTATCATATTTGGCAAGCAAAGGTACGCTTTAGGCTCTTATTTAAGGAGGGAATTAAAACCTTGTTAATTAGTTAATGATTATCTTTATAAATTAATGTTTTAGTATAGTACAAAACTTAACTTTCTCAGAAGAGTCTGATCTTCACATAGAATGTGATTAGTAAGAGTCTTGAGTCAATTACCATACCATAAAGTCTAAAAATAAGATAAAACAAATCTATTGTATTGGTAAACGAAAATCAAATTAATATATTACGAGCTAGGAAGTAAACAGAACAAAACTAGGCATTCGTTTTCAGGATCATGTTCTGAATAACTTCGAAGCAAAAGTATGGAAAAGGAACTAGCTATCCTACACAATCTAACTAGTGTCATCAATTCTCCTTTAACCTTTTGCTTCGGCGAGCCCTGGTTGGTGTTTGAGACAAAGGTGAACTCCGATGCATGATCGCGAAGCAAAGTTTACCTGTAGAGGAATGTCGAAATGTCCACAAGGTAACGAAATCTCGAAGCTCTTGCAACCCGTGCACCTTCTTAAACGAATTCCAACCTCCGGTCAGGACATAAAACTTAGAAGCCCAAATCCTGAGGATCATATTAAAAGTGCTGCCATTGATGTCATAAATAGTCACTTCAACTCCGTTCTGGAGATTTTCGTCAGGATTCAGCATTGGCAAAACAAACATCTGGGCGTGTTTCTTGGCTATCGAAAGCCTGCACAGATCATTCCTCACGTCGCTCTCTGTAAGTTGTCTTTCAAACGGTCTGCTGCGTCTGCATGTGAGAAACACATCACGTAGAGACGGGATTGGAGGGATTTCAGGTGGTACGTACAATTCCGTTATCTCCCTCATTCGAGGTACTTGCTCTTGTTGGCTTTGGAGCAGCATTGTAGGATTTGGGTTTCCATTGTTCTGTTGAAGCTCCGTGTTGAGAGCAATATTACCTTCTCGATGAACCACCACTTCACGTCTTTCTTTCAATTCCTTCAAAGCAGAAACTGTTTGCTCGTCGAATTTTGTTTGTTTCATCAAAGAAAGAGTAAAGGATGCGAGCCCAACGTTCTTGAGCTCTGCAAGAGTGACCTCTACGGAAGAATCCATTGTTAGAAACTTGACATTAACAAGTTACTTGTACTATTTATTTACGGAGGACACTTACTCCAACTTAACCTGTATATGTACATTATCTACAATAAAGGAAGAGATAGGTTTAGAGTAATACACATCTATCAAACTTGCATAACCTTTTTCATGGATCACTTTTTTTTTAATTCAATTTACCTTTTAGTGTTTCTTCTGTTACAAGAAAAACAATGCAGAACTTAAAAATTTCCTATTTCGTAAAAACAACCTAAAAAAGAAAATCAATCAATCTTCTTAAAAAGAAAATCAGAAATTATATAAATGTTTGGTTTAACTGGAATAACAATCGCTATTAAATTATTTTTAATTATATGAAAAACATAAATTATGCTTTGATGTCAAAAGTAGTGTTTTGGTTTAACTGAAATAAACAAGCATTAAGGAGTAGTTATCTGCAAGAATTCATAAATATCCTACTATTGTCTTTTAACTTTAGTAGATAAGGTTAAGGTAATTAACGGTTAGAATATCTAATTTATTAATATAATTTTATAATAATTATATTAAATATAAATTATATCTTAAATTCAAAATTTTAGTTTCCTCATTTTGTAATAATAATTAGAATTATAAAATATCAATTAAATTGAAAATTTATGCCAAATACGATATATTATGGCGTAAATACTAAACAGAGGTTAACATTTTTATTGGTGGCAATGACATATTTGGAGTCTACTCGTCAATTTGATCCTCTTATTAACATATGACTCGGTGATACTCGACACAAATTCGGATGGTTTCTTTTTTATGATTATCGCTAGATGTGGTTAGCCTTCGTAGATGTTGGAAACAAATGGTGAAATTTGTATTGGGAAATAAAGACTAGGAATGGGAATAAGATTTAGCAAACTATTGTGCCTGCTCAGATAAAAACACACCATTGTGATATGAATAGGTTGCACCCTTTTAGAAGTACCTTTTCAATTATGAATAGGTTGCACCCTTTCAGAAGTACCTTTTCGTTCTCTATAAATAAGAAAAGTACCTTTTTATTTTAAGTGTGCAATATCAAAGTTTTCCAACAATTCTTCTCTTCGCTTTCCTTCTAATTGTTTTCTTTTCCTTTTATCATAAAAAAATTCTGCATTTCGTATCAAAACAACAAGTGTGATTTCGTTAGGATTTGAGTTCGCAAGTCATTGACGTTTGGAGTATCACTACATCGGAGAGTAAATCGTTTTATCTTAGGAGGGATTAGTCCATAACCTTGGATATTGTGGGGGGAATAAATTCCTCAAGGAAAAACAATATATTCTGTTGACTCGGATTGTTTTTCCTTTTCGTCGATTTTATTCAGTTTTGGTTTTTCTTTCTTTTTCTGATTATTTAACCTTGAGAATAACAGTCTTAAGGAATTTAACTTGTAGTCGGTTTCTACTCGATTTACACTGTAGTTGATTTCCTACTCAAACGATTATCGAGATTAGAACCTTTGTGGTTCTCTACTCAAATTTGAGATTGAAACCAGTGTGATTTTCTACTCAAACGGTTTTCGAGATTAGAACCTTTGTGGTTCTCTACTCAAATTCGAGATTGAAACCTGTGTGATTTCCTACTCAAACGATTTTCGAGATTATAACTTTTGTGGTTCTCTACTCAAATTTGAGATTAAAACCTGTATGATTTCTACTCGGGTTTTGTTTTCCTGGAGGTTATAAATCTGTGTGATTTTCTACTCCAAATTCAAATAAGTATTTAATACTAATAGTCTGTTTTGTTTTGTTTCCTGAGTTGTGTTTCAGACATGGAAACGGATCAAAATAATGTTATTCCAAACCAAGGTGTATCCTTTGTGGGACAAAATCAGAATGCACATCCTGTCGTGCCAAATCATGATGCACCTACACCGGCTGAGAAACCCGAAAAGTTTACAAGAGTCGATTTTAAAAGGTGGCAATAGAAGATGTTCTTCTATCTGACCACTTTAAGCCTACAAAGGTTTATTAAAGAGGATGTTCCTGTATCAAATGGGACCATGCCAGAAGCAGAATGGTTCAATGTTATAGAAGCATGGAAGCATTTTGATTTTTTGTGCAGGAACTACATTTTGAGTTGCCTAGAAGACTCTCTGTATAATGTCTATAGTCCTATTGCAACTTCTAAAGAATTATGGGATGCACTCGAGAAGAAGTACAAGGCTGAAGATGCGAGGTTGAAGAAATTTGTGGCAGCAAAATTTCTTGACTTCAAAATGGTTGATACCAAGCTCGTCGTCTTTCAAGTCCAAGAACTTCAAGTGATTGTTCACGATCTTCTTGCCGAAAGTATGATGATCAATGAGGCTTTTCAAGTTGCTGCTTTTATAGAGAAGTTACCTCCCGCATGGAAGGACTTTAAAAATTACTTGAAAGACAAGCGGAAAGAGATGACACTTGAAGACCTTATTGTTCAGTTGAGGATTGAAGAAGATAATAGGTTGGCTGAAAAAAGGGCTCGTGGTCAAACAACCATCGTAGGAGTAAACATAGTTGAATCTACTCAAGATAAACCCAAGAAAAGGAAGAAGGCATCTGGGCCTAAAAATAACCCTAGTAAGAAAAAGTTCAAAGGGAATTGCTACAATTGTGGTAAGGTCAGACATCGATCCTCAGACTGTCGTGCACCCAAGAACAAGAAGAAGACAGGTCAAGCCAACATAGCTGAAATGGATGATGTTAACAATTTGTGTGCTGTAATGTCTGAATGTAACTTGGTAGGTAATCCCAAAGAATGGTGGATTGATTCTGGAGCTACTCGCCATGTGTGTACTACAAAAAGTATGTTTGCCTCATATGTTGCTTCTGGTCCCGAGGAGAAGCTATTTATGGGCAACTCTTCAACTGTAAAAGTAGGAATTGGGAAGATCTCTTTAAAGATGACGTCGGGCTAGGTTGTGACTCTCAATAATGTACTCCATGTGCCTGAAATCTGTAAAAACTTGGTTTCTACATCACTTCTAGTCAAGCACGGATTTAAGTTTGTATTTGTGTCCGATAAGGTTGTAATTAGCAAGAATGACGTGTATGTAGGAAAGGGTTATCTACAGGATGGCCTTTTCAAACTCAATGTAATGACCTTGAGTAATAATAAAGTTGATTCTTCTGCGTATTTACTTGAGTTAAATAATTTATGGCATGCACGTTTAGGAAATGTTAATTACAAGTCTTTAAAGAAAATGATGAACATGGAAATTTTACCTAAGTTTGAATATAATAAATCTAAATGTCAAGTATGTGTTGAATCTAAATGTGCTAAACATTCGTATAATTCCGTTGAAAGGAATTCCGAACCTTTGGATTTAATTTATATCGATATTTGTGATATGAAGTCAATACCATCACGAGGTGGGAAGAAGTATTTTATTACTTTTATTGACGATAGCACTAGACATTGCTATGTTTACTTGCCTAATAGCAAAGATGAAGCGATTAATGCATTCAAACAATTTAAGAATGAAGTTGAGACACAACTTAATAAAAAGATCAAAATGATAAGAAGCGATAGAGGTGGTGAGTATGAATCTCCTTTTGAAGAAATATGTGTGGAATATGGGATTATTCATCAAATGATTGCTCCGTATACACCACAACAAAATGGAGTTGCGGAAAGAAAGAATCAAACTTTAAAAAAGATGATGAATGCTTTACTAATAAGCTCAGGTTTTCCTCAGAACTTGTGGGGGGAAGCTATTCTTACAGCTACTCAAATACTCAACCGAGTGCCCTACAGTAAGACACAAACCATTCCGTATGAAAAATGGAAGGGTAGAAAACCAAACTTGAACTACTTCAAAGTGTGGGGGTGTTTAGCAAAGGTACAAGTCCCTAAACCAAAACAGGTTACGATTGGGCCGAAAACAATAGATTGTGTTTTCATTGGATATGCTAATAAAAGTAAAGCATATTGTTTTCTGGTGTATAAATCAGAAATACCCGACATCCATTCTAATACGGTGATAGAATCAGACAATGCTGAATTCTTTGAAAATATTTTTCCGTATAAGAAGGAATA
>JANZXP010000008.1:3279275-3295559 GCA_027576715.1 Erythroxylum flavicans | reverse complement strand
TTCTCTGCTTTCCTGCAGTCCCTTCTTCACCAAAAAACTAACTTGAGCGTCGGAGAGGCCTATCGGGAAACAACCCCTGACGTGCCTTCTTTGTTTTGCAGGAATCCTTAAGCCAGAATTCCCGTGTTCAGCAATTGTCTCCATGGATCCAAACGGTAGCGTACAGCCTCATCAGAATCCGGCTGAACCAAACTTTATAGTTGTTTCTCTTATTAATCAAAAAGTGAGTTACAGTATATTCTTTCCCAGTTCAATAATGTTCGCATTAGTTGGTAAATACTTCTAATTGATTTACGTTCTTGGCCGGTCAAATATTAGTTTTTAAAGCTCAAGTACGGAGAAACCCAGGAAAGATAAATATGAAAGATGGCAATCCTTTTGATTATTCTCGGGGAGATTAGGAATTGACTTATATTTCGAAGGATCAACCATCGAGCTCGATGGATACACAAATATTATGTAAGAAGTCCGAATCATAGCACGAGAATACCTCTTATTGAATACATATTGGTGTATATGTTAATGTAAACGTGCTAGCAAAATCCCCATCGTTATTCATTATACAGAGTCAATAACATTGTCCAAAGCAACCATCTCCTTGTCCCTAAATAAAAACGAAATGACCCTTTGTATAATCGTTTGAAGAACTTTAAAGAATTCCACTATAACTATCTTTAACAAATTGAAATTATTTATGTAAAAAGTAAGAAAGTTTAACCTCAAATAACTTCAATACAATAAGATTTCGAAAATCATGAAACATACAACGTGGCAAGTTTTTTGCAGGTTGACCTGTGAATAACTTGATTAAACAAGAGTTATGTCGTAAGACCGAGCCAAAGGTGCAGTAACCAGTCAGATGCTGGAAACCAATGCAGTTGCTTGCTACAAAGGACAAACACGTATATCGGCATATGTGAAGCCCATAGAGGAATGTCTCGGCGAAGCGTTCACACGGAGCCCCATTCATAAGCACCACTCCGGCGAAGAAAATTATTCATTGACTAGAGAATTTCGTGCACATTTAAGTTTGCTCAAACTCATCACACTTAAAATGAAACAGAAATAGTAGCGATTAGGATTAGCCTACTGAATGAGAATCAAAATTTTGAATTAGTTTGGCAAACAACAAATTTCATTAGCTAGTAGTTAATTCTATCAGCGATTAACTGATAGCTGATTATATCAGTTGATTTGATCAGCAGATAATATCAACTATTTATTAAAGATATTTGGTAAAATTAGCTATTTGATATTAACTGTTGATGTGTAAAATGACTTAAGAATGTATAATTTTAAAAAAATTATAAGGGTATAGATATTATATTTCTTAATATTTCGTTGAAAATTCTTATAAGAATTTAGATATTTAATTTTACAAAAATTAAGTTTATAACTTTAATAATAATAATAATAATAATCCAAAGTTAAATTTTCTATTAATATGAATGATGAAGTAAGCTAAATCATATTAATATTTTTTCATATAATAAGAATGATGCAGCGAGCTAAATCATATTAGTATTTTTATATAATATGTATGAATTCTATTATTTAATAAATTAAAAAATATATATATTTATAGTATGACACAGATACAATATACTGTAGTTATATACTAAAAATATTAATTTGATGTGACTTTTTATGTTCAAAAACTTAATATTATGATATTTTTAAATGTAAACTAATATTATAAAATTAAATGAAGATTAAAAAGTTTAATTAACCCCTTCATTATATTCTTCTAAATTTTACGACATAATTGTACGATTAAAAAAACCAAATTTGAAAACACACAAGGCAAAAGTAAAGAGTAAAGTGGAGGACAATACTATCATTTGGCAAGTAGCTAATTCTAAAAGCTCTTCTTATGGAGCTTTTAGAAATCAGCTTAATGGAATTAAATAAGCTAATCAATAAGTCATCCACCAAATACATCAATAACTTTTTAAGATGGTCAAAAAGCTAACTTTTAGTCAATAAGTTAAAAAATAGCTAATAAGCTATTTGCCAAACACCTCCTTAATATTTGCATTTAATGATAATTGGCATAGAAGTTTTTCTTTCCTAATTATAAGATCTAACCATTTTATTGTTTAGTCTAAAATTAAATAGAAGAATAAGCATAAATTGCTCAAAAAGGTAGAAGCAGAAACCAATCTGACGGGATCAGATCTCCTGTTCTAGTTATAATATTTCTATCGTGTTCCATTAAATCTCATCCATATATTTACGTGAATCTCACATAAACATATGGACGAGATTTAATAGAACATGGTTAGAACAGAGTAACTAAAACAGATGATTTGATGTGCAATTTGACGATCCATGTCCTGCCAGTCCAATAAACAACACCCATAACGTATGAGATACGGTCCCACTTCCCCAACTAACACATACGATTAAGGATGGAAAAAATGGTCCAGCTTGTCCAGCCCGACCCATTTTTGGCCCAGGTTAGCCGGGCTACGGGCGGGCTATGGGTCGACCATGGTCCACCTGGGCTAGGTTACGGGCCTCATTTTATCCAAAACGACGTCGTTTTGAAATTTTATCAATGACCGACCCATTGGCATGCCTGTTGAGAAGTAAATAGTGTTAATGGGAATTAGATTTATCAAACCGTTGTGCTTGTTCGGATAAAGACACACCTTTGTGTTATGAACAGGTTGCACTCTTTTAGAAGTACCTTTTCGGTTATGAATTGTTGCACCCGTACAGAAGAACCTTTTCGTTCTCTATGAATAAGAAAATAACCTTTTTATTTTCGATGTGCAACATCAGAGTTTTCCAACAATTCTTTTCTTCACTTTCCTTTCAGTTGTTTTCTTTTCCTTTTATCGTCGGAAAAAAGGATTTTTGTATTTTGTATCAAAACAAAAGTGTGATTTCGTCCGGATTTTAGTTCATAAGTCATCAGCGTTTGGAGTATCACTACACCGGTGAGTAACCCATTTTATCCTGGGAGGAATTATTCCATAACCTTGGATACTGTGTGGGAATAAATTCCTTAAGGACAAACAATGTATTCTGTTGACTCGGTTTGTTTTTCTTTTTCGTCGATTTTATTCAGTTCTGTGTTTTTTTCTTTTTCCGATTATTTAACCCAACAATGGAAAGTTAATAGTCTTAAGGAATTTATCTTGTAGTCGGTTTCTGCTCGATTTACACTGTAGTCGATCTTTACCAAATTCGAGATTGAAACCTGTGTGATTTCCTACTTAAACAATTTTCGATATTAGAATCTTTGTGGTTCTCTACTTAAATTCGAGATTGAAACCTGTGTTATTTCCTACTCAAACGATTTTCGAGATTAAAACCTTTGTGGTTCTCTACTCAAATTCGAGATTAAAACCTGCATGGTTTCTACTCGGGTTTTGTTTTCTTGGAGATTATAAATCTGTGTGATTTTCTACTCCAAATTTAAATTAGTATTTAATACTAATAGTCTATTTTGTTTTGTTTCCTGAATTGTGTTTCAGACATGGAAACGGATCAAAATAATGTTGTTCCAAACCAAGGTGCATCCTTTGTAGGACAAAATTAAGATGCACGTCCTATCGTGCCAAATCATGCTATACCTGCACCGACTGAGAAACCCGGAAAGTTTACAAGAGTCAATTTTAAAAGGTGGCAATAGAAGATGTTATTCTATCTGAACACTTTGAGCCTGCAAAGGTTTATCAAAAAGGATGTTCCTATACCAAATTGGGAGCGTGCTAGAAGCAGAATGGTTTAGTGTTATAGAAGCATGGAAGCATTCTGACTTTCTATGCAGGAACTACATTTTGAGTTGCCTGGAAGGCTCTCTGTATAATGTCTATAGCCCTATTGCAACTTCTAAAGAATTATGGGATGCACTTGAGAAGAAGTACAAGGCTGAAGATGCGAGGTTGAAAAAATTTGTGGCAGCAAAATTTCTTGACTTCAAAATGGTTGATACCAAGGTCATCATCACTCAAGTCCAAGAACTTCAAGTGATTGTTCACGATCTTCTCGCCGAAGGTATGATGATCAATGAGGCTTTTAAAGTTGTTGCTTTAATAGAGAAGTAACCTCCTACATGGAAGGATTTTAAAAATTACTTGAAACACAAGCGGAAAGAGATGACACTTGAAGACCTTATTGTTCGGTTGAGGATTGAAGAAGATAATAGGTTGGCTGAAAAAGGGGCTCGTGGTCAAACAACCATCGTAGGAGCAAACATAGTTAAATCTGCTCAAGATAACCCCAAGAAAAGGAAGAAGGCATCTGGGCCTAAAAATTACCCTAGTAAGATAAAATTCAAAGGGAATTGCTACAACTGTGGTAAGGTCAGATATCGATCCTCAAACTGTCGTGCACCCAAGAACAAGAAGAAGACAGATCAAGCCAACATAGCTGAAATGGATGATGTTGACAATTTATGTGCTGTGATGTCTGAATGTAACTTGGTAGGCAATTCCAAAGAATGGTGGATTGATTCTGGAGCTACCTGCGATGTGTGTACTACAAAAGGCATGTTTGCCTCATATATTGCTTAGGGTCCTAAGGAGAAGCTATTTATGGGCAACCCTTCAAATACAAAAGTAGAAGGAGTTGGGAAGATCTCTTTAAAGATGACGTCGGGCAAGGTTGTGACTCTGAATAATGTACTCCATGTGCTTGAAATCCGTAAAAACTTGGTTTCTACATCACTTATAGTCAAGCACGGATTTAAGGTTGTATTTGTGTCAGATAAGGTTATAATTAGCAAGAATGACGTGTATGTAGGAAAGGGTTATCTAAAGGATGGCCTTTTCAAACTCAATGTAATGGCCTTGAGTAATAATAAAGTTGATTCTTCTACGTATTTACTTGAGTTAAATAATTTATGGCATGCACGTTTAGGACATGTTAATTACAAGTCTTTAAAGAAAAGGATGAACATGGAAATTTTACCTAAGTTTGAATGTAATAAATCTAAATGTCAAGTATGTGTTGAAACGAATCGATTTCAAACAAATGGAGTTACGGAAAGACAGAATCGAACTTTAAAAGAGATGATGACTGCTTTACTAATAAGCTCAAGTTTACCTCAGAACTTGTGGGGGGAAGCTATTCTTACAGCTACTCAAATACTCAACCGAGTGCCCTACGGTAAGACACAAACCATTCTGTATGAAAAATGGAAGGGTAGAAAACTAAACTTGAACTACTTCAAAGTGTGGGGGTGTCTAGCAAAGGTACAAGTCCCAAAACCAAAACAGGTTAAGATTGGCCCAAAAACAATAGATTGTGTTTTCATTGGATATGCTAATAAAAGTAAAGCATATCGTTTTCTGGTGTACAAATAAAAAATACCTGACATCTATTTTAATACGGTGACAAAATCAGACAATGCTGAATTCTTTGAAAATATTTTTCCGTATAAGAAGGAATATAAATCATCTAGCAATAAAGCTAAGCGATCCTGAGAAAGGACAGAAGAAAGTATACCTAATGATGAGAACCCAAGATATAGTAAACATCAAAGGGTACCTACTTCTTTTGGACCAGATTTCCTAACTTACTTGTTAGAAAATGAGCCTCGAACATTCTAGGAAGCTATGACTTCATCCGAAGCTCAACAGTGGAAAGAGGCAATCAATAGTGAAAGAGAATCTATATTAAACAATTGGTTGATCTTCCTCCAGGTAATAAACCATTAGGTTCTAAATGGATATTTAAGAGGAAGCTAAAAGATGATGGTACTATTGACAAATATAAAGCAAGACTTGTTGTAAAAGGTTTTAAACAACGAGAAGGTCTTGATTATTTTGACACATACTCTCCAGTCTCAAGAATTACATCTATTTGGGTGCTAGTTGCTTTAACTGCTATGTATGGTTTTCAAATCCATCAAATGGATGTGAAAATAGCTTTCTTAAATGGAGATTTAGAAGAAAAAATTTATATGGAACAACTTGAAGGTTTTATAACTCTTGGAAAAGAAAAGAAGGTTTGTCGACTTGTTAAGTCTCTTTACGGACTTAAACAAGCTCCTAAACAATGGCATGCTAAATTTGACAATGTAATGGTGTTAAAAGGTTTCAAGATTAATGAGTGTGATAAATGTGTTTATAGTAAGAACACTCCAAATCATGTAGTCAGTGTTTGTTTGTATGTGGATGATATGTTGATAATGAGTAAAGACATTGCCGACATCAATGCCACTAAGAAAATCCTAGCTAAGAAATTTAATATGAAAGATTTAGGAGTTGTCGATTTTATTCTTGGAATTAAGATCCATAAGACTCTGCAAGGACTAGCGTTATCTCAATCTTATTATATTGGAAAGGTTCTTGACAAATTCAAGTATATAAATCTCAAAGAGGTGAAGACTCCAACAGATGTTAATCTTGCTCTTACAAAGAACAAAGGAATTAGCGAGTCTCAAGTGGATTACGCTAGTGTGTTAGGCTGCTTAATGTAAATTATGAGTTGCACACGACCAGACATAGCTTATGCAGTAAGCAAGCTGAGTTGATATACTAGTAATCCAAATCATACTCATTGGATGGCAATGAGACGTGTTTTGGGATATCTTAATCATACCTAAAACTATGCTTTGCATTACAAAAATTATCCAGCTGTTCTTGAAGGATACAGTGATGCAAATTGGATCATCGGGGCAACGAAAACAAAATCCACAAGTGGATATGTTTTCACAATTGGTGGAGGAGCTGTGTCTTAGAAATCTTCCAAGTAAACATATATAGGTCATTCTACAATGGAGTCGGAGTTTATAGCTCTTGACAAAGCCGGTGAAGAAGTTAAATAGCTCCCGAATTTCTTAGAAGATATTCCATTTTGGCCTAAACCAATGACTTTTGTATGTATACATTGCAATAACCAAGCTGCAATTGGTAAGGTTGGGAGCATTATGTATAATGGGAGGTCTCGTCATATAAGAAGAAGGCATAGTACAGTTAGACAACTAATCTCTAGTGGAGTTATCTCAATTGATTATGTGAAGTCAAAATATAACATATCGGATCTGTTAACAAAAGGCTTACCTAGAGACTTAGTTGAAAAAACATCTAGAGGAATGGGTTTGTGGCCTAGGATAAGTCATTATGGCAGTAACTCTACCTAGTAGATTGGAAATCCCAAGATCTAGGTACAAGGAGAAAACAAAGTCATGAATGACTGTTCAACATTGTTAAACAAATTTAACCTATTCTTATGATGATACAATGTTTTGAAACAAGGATAAACCTAGCTCATCAAGGTTTTTAATGATTTCTAAATTTGATTTAAGATAATCAAATAGTGTGTTTACGGAATACACGTTTAGAAATCACCTATGTGAGTGTGAAGTGTAAGCCGCTTCAAGGAGAATAAATGAAGGTCGATTCTCTAAGCACTTATGAGACGAGGCGATGTTCATGGCTAAAACGAACACAAAAATGAGAACCAAAGACAGATAAAGATTAATTGTGTGACTTATGTTATCTTGATATACATTAAAAGTCGACGGTTCAAAGATATCACATCTACCGATTGACTGAGTATCTCCGATATATGTTCACTACGGAAAGTTCAAAGGGAAACCTACTTATCCAGAGGCAATTAATTCTTAATTGTAAATCACACAAGTTTATGCATCATTTTAAAAATCTTAATCTCAATTCATGTGGGGGATTGTTGGGAAATAAAGAGTGTAAATGGGAATAAGATTTAGCAAACCATTGTGCCTGTTCAGATAAAGACACACCATTGTGATATGAATGGGTTGCACCCTTTCAGAAGTACCTTTTCGATTATGAATAGGTTGCACCCTTCAAGAAGTACCTTCTCGTTCTCGATAAATAAGAAAAGTACCTTTTTATTTTAAGTGTGCAATATCAGAGTTTTCCAACAATTCTACTCTTCGCTTTCCTTCCAGTTGTTTTCTTTTCCTTTTATCATTAAAAAAATTCTGTATTTCATATCAAAACAACAAATGTGATTTCGTCCATATTTGAGTTTGCAAGTCATCGGTGTTTGGAGTATCAGTACACCAGTAAGTAAACCGTTTTATCCTGGGAGGGATTATTCCATAACCTTGGATACTGTAGGGGGAATAAATTCCTTAAGGAAAAATAGTGAATTATGTTGACTCGGTTTGTTTTTTCTTTTTGTCGATTTTATTCAGTTCTGATTTTTCTTTCTTTTTCCGATTATTTAACCCTGAGAATAACAATTTGTAGAATTCTTTATCGTGGTGACGGTAAGCTCTGTTGACGAACCAGAGTCTCATACAAGTTAATTTCAGAGTCATTTGAGGAGTGATTACTGGTTACCTGTAAATTTACTAGTGTAATACTATTGCTTGCCATTTAGAAGGGAGACATTAACTGAATTAGATGAAATGAAGGATAGAAAATAGGAGGCATCTTGAAGCAATGGCAGGTGGAGCTTTTGTAAACGTAGGAGACCCCCAAAGGATTCATCTTTATGAGTATAGGATTACTGGTTACTTCATCTTTGCTTGTGTTCTTGGATCCATAGGGGTTTCACTTTTCGGATATGACCTTGGAGATTCAGGTTAGGTCTCGCTTCCAAAATGTTAGGGTCATTTTCCATGTACGAAATAGTGCAACTTACTAGGATTTTGTTGATTGGAACCCAATTGTTGATGTTGATCAGACTTTTAATTGGTTTCAGGTGGAGTGACTTCCGTGGACGATTTCCTAAAGGAATTTTTCCCGCATGTCTTTCGAAGGAAGCATGCACATCTAAAGGAGACAGATTACTGTAAATATGATGATCAGATGCTCACACTGTTCACGTCCTCGTTGTACTTTGCGGCTCTTGTTTCCACATTTGGAGCCCCATATGTAACCAGAGCTGGTGGGAGGAGAGCTATCATCATGCTTAGTGTAGCCAGTTTCTTCGCTGGAGCTATTGTCAATGCCTTTGCATTGAATATTCCTATGCTAATTGTTGGTTGATGCTTGCTTAGAGTTGGCATTGGATTTGGTAATCAAGTCGATCCACTGCTTCAACTTTCAGATTTCTTTTACTTCTTTTAACCTTACCGTATTTTGCTATTTAAAACCATTTACGACAACATTCTTGTAGGCAGTTCTGTTGTACCTCTCGGAGATGTCACCGCCTAATTGATAGTCCATCCCAACATCCCACCACCTATTGTAGCAGACATGGTTGTTGTTGTTTCCTTTTTAGTTTTATGGTGTTTGACTTGCTGGAGATTTGGCCAAACTTGAAGCCACAACTTCATGATGCTTGGAGCCTATAAATAGGTTTGAGGTTTGTAAGCTTATTGATAGGCTTGAGGTTTGTAGCATTCTGCAGAGAAAAACAAAGCAACAAAGCTCAATACACATAGAGTTTTAAGTAAGTCTTGTGGTCTTAATCACATCCGCAGAGCGGTGTGAGGTAAAAATAGAGCGGTAAAATTTGAGAGTTGCTAGAATTGTGATCATATTCTAGCAGGTGAGAAATTTAAGTGATTGTAAGGAAATTTCTCCACACATATAGTGAAAATTTTACCAGCTTGGCTTGTGGTTTTTCTTTCCCTTTAATTGTTTAGGAAGTTTTTCACATAAATCTTGATGTCCCTATTTTTCTCTGGCATTTATGGTAATTCTTCGATTTTACCGTGGTTATTATTTTTGGTGGATTCAGTCGTCAAGTAATTACTGGAAGTAAAGGTGATAATGGTAATTTAATATTTACCAACGCTATTAACATTTTTTTACCGTCGATAATTTTATTTTACTTTTAACATCGACATTCTGCTGTAGGGCTCATTCGAGATTAGAGCATAAATCTCAACAACCGGTATCAGAGCTTTGAGTTCGGCAGATCCAAGAGCTCGATATGGCTAACGACGACATAATGATCAAGTTAACAGATTCGAATTACTCAATGTGGAAATCTAGAATGGAGGATTACCTCTATTGTAAAGATCTCTATAATCCAATTGAAGGTGACGGGGCTAAGCCAGAGGATATGACCGAGAAACAGTGAGACAAATTAAAGAAGCAAACATTGGGTACAATACGCCAATGGATAGATGGTAGTCTGTACAGCCACATGAAGAATGAAAAAGATCCCCAAGTTTTCTGAAAGAAATTAGAAGGTATGTACGAGGCTACTAATGCTCAAGGACAAGTGTTTATGATCAGAAAACTCATGAACTTGAAGCTGTCAGAGGGACGATTAGTTACACAACACCTGAACGACTTCGAAGGACTTATCACTGAGTTAGCAATTACTGGTATGCCCTTGAATGACGAGATGTAAGCATGCCTACTGTTGGGATCTCTGGAGGATAGTTGAGATACTCTTGTTGTATCTCTGAGCAACTCAGCGCCAAATGGTATGGTAACGATGTTCATGGTAAAGAATAGACTACTCAAGGAAGAACTGCGGAGAAGAGACGTTGCCAGTACTAGTTCACAAGCCCTTGTCACGAAGAATAGGGGCCGGAGCAAGAGTAGAGGTCGAAGGCGTGGAAAGTTCAGGGATAGATCCAAGTCCAGGGAGAAGAGACAGTGTTGCCATTGCAGTAAAACGGGTCATCTTAGAAGGAATTGCTATATGCTCAATCAAAAGAATGCAAACTGAAATCAGGAGAATGACAAAAACACATCTATTACAGTTTTGGCGGAAGATGGCGAGGTAACGTTAGTTTCTCATGATGCAAATTGTTGTTATGTTGTAGATGCAGATAATGAGTGGATAGGAGACTCTGGTGCTTCATACCACTATGTTCCAAAAAGGGAATACTTTACCACTTATAAAGCAGGAAATTTTGGCACTATTAAAATGGGAAATCATAGTGTCTCATAAATAGTGGGATCGGTAACATCTATATGAAGACCAGTGTCGGGTGCACATTAACACTCAACGATGTGCGGCATATTCTCGATCTACGGTTGAACCTGATTTCTGGTAGTGTGTTGGACAAGGAAGATTATCACCATCATATGGGTAACGGTAACTGGAAACTCACCGAAGGATCTTTGGTGGTGGCGAAAGGAAGATTATGCTACTTACTGTACAAGATGCATGCGTTGATATGTGTGGGTTAATTGAATGTAGTTGAGGATGATGCTTCACCAAATTTGTGGCACAGGCGGTTGGCGCATGTAAGTGAGAAATGGTTGAATATGTTGGCTAAGAAGTCCCTCATCCTACTGGCCAAAGGTAAAATAAAAATCCTTGTGATTATTGTTTATTTGGGAAGCAACATCGCGTGACATTTCAGAAGAACTCAAGATAGAGAGACAACAGATTGGAGTTGGTAAACTCTGACGTATGCAGTCCTATGGAGGATGAATCTCTTAAAGGTAACAAATACTTTCTTACCTTTATTGATGATTTCTTACAAAAAACATGGATATATTTGTTGCACACGAAGGACTAGGTATTCCAACATTTTCAACAGTTCCACGCGATGGTGGAAAAGGAGACTAGGATGCCATTAAAGTGTCTGCGCAATGACAATGGTGGTGAATATATCTCTAGGGAGTTAAGAGATTATTGCAGTAAGCACTGTATCAAGCATGAGAAGACAGTCCCTAGTACGCCTTACCACAACGGCATTGCTAAACGGATGAATCGCGCCATTGTTGAAAAAGTCAGATCCATGCTCAAAATGGCAAACTTAACTAAGTCATTTTGGGGAGAAGCTGTCAGTACTGCTGTCTATCTAATCAACCGACTACCTTCAGTACCTTTGAACTTTGACATTCCATAGAAGGTCTGGACAGGTAGGAATATTTCATACTCTCACCTAAGGGTATTTAGTTGCAAGGTGTTCATGCATGTTCCGAAAGAGCAGAGATCAAAACTTGATGATAAGTCGATGCCTTGCATATTTGTTGGTTACGGAGATAAAGAATTTGGCTATAAGTTATAGGATCCAATGGAAAAGAATGTTGTCCAGAGCCGCAGCGTGGTATTCTACGAGAATTATATCATGGCAGATACAACTGTGAATGCTACAAGATCTACAAGTGGCGGTGTTGCTGATATTATACTGGTGAGCATTCCAACAGATGATGTCACAGGAGGAGAAATGCCAGAATTAGAACAGGAAGAAGAACCAGTCGTGGGGGATCAAAAGACGGTTGTAGATGATGATACTGATGCAGCGGGTGTTGAGCAGGGGGAGCCAGAAAACCCCATTCTATCGGAAGTAGTTAAACCTTAGTTGAGAAGGTCAACTAGAGAATGCCAACCATCTACACGGTACCCTAGTTCTGATTATATTTTGATTACTGATGAGGGGGAGCCAGAGAGCTTCCAAGATGTGCAATCTTGCAGAGATAGAGATTGCTGGATGAAGGCCATGCAAGAGGAAATGAAATCTCTTCAGAAGAATGACACATACGAGCTGGTGAAACTTCCAAAAGGGAAGAGAACACTTAAGAACAAATGAGTGTACAAGCTGAAGAAAGATGATGGGAACCTAGTATGATACAAAGCTCGATTGGTCGTAAAAGGTTTCACTCAAAAGAAAGGTATGGACTTTGACGAGATTTTTTCACCGGTTGTGAAAATAAGTTTTATTCGAGTTGTGCTCGGTCTAGCAGCTAGCTTGAACCTTGAGTTGGAGCAGCTCGATGTAAAGACTGCATTCTTGCATGGGGATCTAGAGGAAGAGATATATATGGAACAACTAGATGGTTTCAAGGTTAAGGGAAAGGAGGACACGGTTTGTTGCCTGAAGAAGAACTTATATGGGTTAAAATAAGCCCCGCGACAATGGTATAAAAAGTTTGATTCTTTCATGGTGAATCAAGGCTACAAAAGGATGAATTCAGATCCTTGTGTATATGTCTGGAGATACCCTGACGGTAAATTTATCATCCTTCTCTTATACGTTGATGATATGTATCGTTGGACTAGATGCAGACATGATTAGTAGGTTAATGGGTGATTTGTCAAAAGCATTTGACATGAAAGGTTTGGGATCGGCAAAGCAAATTCTTAGAATAGAGATTACCCGAGATCAAAAGTCTTGCAAGTTGTGGTTATCGCAGGAGAAATACATTGAACGAGTTCTCGAGAGGTTCAATATGAAGAATGCTAAACCAGTTAGCACTCCATTTGCCTCTCACTTCAAGTTGAGTAAGAAACTCTACCCATCAACGGAGAAAGAAAGAGAAGATATGTCAAATGTACCATATTCTTCAACGGTCAAAAGTTTAATGTACACAATGGTGTGTACGAGACCAGATATTGCTCATGCAGTTGGCGTTGTGAGCCGATTTCTATCAAATCCCTAAAAGATATATTGGGAGGCAGTGAAGTGGATTTTCAGATACCTGAGAGGAACCTCAAAGTTATGTCTAACTTTTGGAGTAGAAAAACCTGCACTTGTTGGCTTCACAGATACAGATATGGCTGGTGATCTTGATGAAAGAAAATCTACATAAGGATATCTATTTACATTCTCCGGGGGAGCTATCTCATGACAGTCAATATTACAAAAATGTGTTTCCTTATCAACGACTGAAGCAGAGTATGTTGCAGCAATAGAAGCAAGAAAGGAAATGCTTTGGTTGAAGAGATTCTTTCACGAATTGGGTGTGCAGCAAGAAGAATACATAGTCTATTGTGATAGTCAAAGTGCTTTAGACTTGAGCAAGAATACTATGCATCACGCACGGACGAAACATGTTGATGTAAGGTATCATTGACTCATACTTGCCGTTGAGGAGAAGGCGTTTCAGTTGTAGAAGATTCACACTGATAGAAATGCTGCTGATATGCTGATGAAGATTGCTCCTAAGGAGAAGTTCGAGTTGTGTATTGAACTCGCCGGGATGGGCTCTTTCTGAAAACAGGATGAAGACCTCCTCTAGTATGTGATGGTTGGGGCTGGAGGGGGAGAATTGATGGGTCCATCCCAACATCCCACCACCTATTGTGACAGATATGATTGTTGTTTTCTTTTGGTTTTGTGGTGTTTGGCTTTCTGGAGATGGGGCCAAACTCGAAGCCACAACTTCATGATGCTTGGAGCCTATAACTAGGCTTGAGGTTTGTAGCATTCTGCAGAGAAAAACAAAACAACAAAGCTCAATATACATAAAGTTTTGAGTGAGTCTTGTAGTCTTAATCACATCCACAGAGAGGTGTGAGGTAAAAATAGAGTGGTAAAATTTACGAATTGCTAGAATTATGATCATATTCTAGCGGGTGAGAAATTTGAGTGATTTTAAGAAAATTTCTCTACACATATAGTGAAAATTTTACCAGCTTGGCTCGTGGTTTTTTTTTCCTCTAATTATTTAGGGGGTTTTCACATAAATCTCGGTGTCCCTATTTTTCTCTGGCATTTACGATAATTCTTCGGTTTTTACCGTGGTTATTATTTCTAGTGGATTCGGTCGTCAAGTAATTATTGGAGGTAAAGATGGTAACGGTAATTTAATATTTACCGACACTATTAATTTTTTTTATCATTGATAATTTTATTTTGCTTTTAACATCGACATTGTGTGGCGGAGCTCACTCAAAATTAGAACATAAATCCCAACACTAATGTCCGAGGAGCAGTTAACCAACTGTTTCAACTCACAACATGCTTGGGCATTCTGATAGCTAACTTCGTAAATTTCGGAACAGAGAAACTCCATCCATGGGGATAGAGGCTATCTCTGGGGTTAGCCACAGTGCCTGCCACAGTAATGTTTGTCGGAGGCATTTTCCTTCCTGAAACTCCCAACAGTCTTGTGGAAAGAGGCCGAATAGAAGAAGGAAGAGAAGTTTTGCAGAAAGGACTAAAAAAGTTGATGCTGAGATTAATGATCTTATTGAGGCAAGCAATTCAGCTAGAGCCATCAAGAATCCATTTGCGAACCTTCTAAAGAAGAAGAATCGCCCCCAGTTGGTAATTGGAGCATTGGGAATCCCTGCATTTCAACAACTTACCGGCAATAATTCCATACTCTTCTATGCACCACTCATCTTCCAGAGCTTAGGATTCAGCAACAACGTCTCCTTAATTCCATCTGTGATTACCAACAGTGCATTTGTCATCGGTGCGCTGATATCAATGTCTTTAGTTGACAAATTTGGCAGGCGAGCATTCTTCCTGAAAGCTGGGGCTGAAATGATCTTTGTCGTAACTCCACCGAGCCTTTTTCGTATTCAACGGTGAATCCAACAATACTTATATATCTTCTTCAATTATGCAGGTAGCTGTGGCAGTTATATTAGCTTTAAAGTTTGGAAAAGGTGTGATATTGTCAAAAGGAATCAGAATCTTCCTCGTGATCCTCGTTTGTATTTTCGTCTTAGCTTATGGAAGATCTTGGGGACCTCTGGGATGGCTGGTTCCAAGTGAGATCTTCCCCTGGAGACGAGGTCAGCCGGGCAGAGTGTGGTGGTTTGTGTGAACATGATCTTCACAGCATTAATAGCCCAGTGTTTCCTTGGAGCACTGTGTCACCCTAAATGGGGAATTTGCTTACTGTTTGCGGGTTTGATTCTTATCACGAGTGGTATCAGAGCCATCAACAGTAACTCCGTTGAGAGTGCTGATACCCACAGAGTGGTATCAGAGCCATAGAAACATACACTGCTAATAGCCAACAGTAACCCTATTGTGTCAACAGTTTTGTTAAAACTTGAACCCTGAGTGGTGTCAGAGAGTGGTCTTCCACTTTAGCAAGTTGTTGTTTTATGGTCAGGTAGAGACGGTAATGCCGTATACACCTGCGTACCCCTTGAAGTAATTATACTTCTCGCTTAGTATCTTGCTGCTGCTCGTAAGGTACTTGGAAACAACCTTCGCATCTTTGCCTAGGGGGGAAATATTTCAGGAAAAAGAAGTAAAAGAAAGAAGAGAGTTGCATAAGGCTTTATCTTCATGGAAAATTCTGATCCCGTACATTTATCTTCTAGTTTGTCTTTAGCTAGTTTACCTAGAAGTGTGAAGCGTGTTTTATCAAACAAAATAGAAAATCTTGTTGAAATTACTCATATACCTGTAGAAAATCGTGTTTGTGAGTCTTCTTTACCTTTGTTGAGTCCCTACAGTATATATTCTCGTGACCGTTCTTGGACGAGAAGTATTAGGAGTGTGGTATCTACCAATAGACTTCGTGTAAAAGAAATCATCCAAAGTTCCAGATTGGAACAGTGTGGTCTCAAATCTACAACTGCAGAATAATATGTAAAGCTTGAAATCCCTAAGGAGCTGATCACCTTATGGAGGGAGCAAAATCATACACATCTTCATGTTGGAGCTATATGCCTTGTTCTTACCTTACATGGAAGAAAAGGTATCCCAGCCACAGCCAGGATATCTCT
>JANZXP010000008.1:3252539-3273193 GCA_027576715.1 Erythroxylum flavicans | reverse complement strand
TGAGGTACTTCGGAATATTTGGAACAACATAGTTGAATATCTTTATGTCTTAATGATTTATGTAATTTTGCTTCTAAACATTTTTGTGATAATACTTCTTTTACTATGGATAGAGCGCCACCTAAATTATAAGCAACTATATTATTATTTTGTTTTATTAAGAATAATTCTTAGACTATTTTATTTATAGGATAGGGTAATTTTTGAATAAATATTTGTATATACATTTCTTGTTCAATACGAGTTAATTTATAATAATATTTTTTAAATTCACATATATATTCTTCTAAAGAATAGATATCACATATCCTTATATTATTTAAACGCCATAGATCATTTTTTCTTTCTTGATTTTCAATTTCTTATTTATATGAAGTTATATCTTTTCCAATAAATTATTTATAAATTTCATTGGTAACTACTTGAAAAGCTTTTATTGGTTCCAGTGCATTAAGGAATTTAGTAGTATTTTTTATTCTTATTTCATTATCTAATAAAAATTTAACACTATACCCGTAGTTTTATACGTAGTAAAGTTCTATAAAGCACTAATGTTTGTTAATCCTTCAAATGGTTTTTCTAATTGAATTACTAATGCTAATCGATTAGACCATTCTAGTAATAATTTTTCGAGAGATAAAACAGAGTCTAAATTAAGAATTCCATCTGTCCCTAATGTCATATCTTTAGTTGCAAAGTTTTGAATTTTATTATCTTTTTTATAATATCCAAAACGATTTAATTCTTGTTGTTTTATAGGTTTATACTGTCAATCATAACTAGCTTTATTATTTCTTTTTCATTTTTCTCCACTTTGACTTGTTTCAGGTTGTTCATCTGGTTTTAGTTGATGCACATATATTTCTTGTTGGTCAGAATCATAACCGTAGATTATTTCATCTTGATTTGTAATAGGGTTAATAAGTTCATTTTGGATTTAGAAGGTTGTTTCTCCAAGGCCTGTTTATATTGTGATTTAAGAGTAGGATTCATTTTGGATTTAGAAGGTTGTTTCTCCAAGGCCTGTTTATATTGTGATTTAAGAGTAGGATTTCTAAAGTCTGCTAAAGCTTTTTTTGCTTTAGAACAGGTTGAGTAGCTTTTATAAATGATTGAGGTTTTTCCAACAATATGTAGAGAGGCTTTGTGTCATTCATCATAAATGTCTACCATGAGTCCATTAAAGATGACATAGACTTTAGATTCTTCAAAATCTTCTTGTTTTTTAGAGACAATTGGTTTGGGTTTGGTTACTGAAGAACTAGATTGAGTTGATATTTGAACATGATGTAAAGGTGATTGGGTAATTTGTTATGGGGTAATAGGTTGGATAGTAGTGATGGTCTGTTTATTGTTAATAAATAATTATTAATTAATTTCTTATACATCAACCACTGTACTTAGTGTGAACGCTGATTAAGTTTTTTGTTATATTAGCCTGCTAAATTCAATTCTAGTACAGATAGTTCTTTTATGTCTTATCAATCTAACAGACTCAATATTAATGTTAATTTAATTTTTGTTGTCATATCAGTTTTTAGACTTAATATCTATAAAGTAATTTTTCTTATCTCATTAGTTTATTACATTCAATACTAATTAATACTATAAATAAATTATTTATAGATTCATATTTTAAAAATGTAAATAATTAATTATAATTATGATAACATAGTAATCATCTTATTATCATTATATAATAAATTAAAATTTAATGGAAGACTTATTTATTATCATTTTAAATTAATTGATATATAATCAATTATCACTAAAATATGATAAATAAATATTCTATTAGTTTTAATAAAATGAATTTATATTATATTAAATATTTGTTTAATTTCTTTATATAAATGATATGGAAATATGATAAACTAATAACATAATATAATTTTATTTATTTACAACAAAATCAATCACTTTAATTATTAGTTATACATAAGATATGTATTATAAATAAAAATGAGAAATTCACCAAATTCATTATTTGTATTGTTACATAATAAATTATTTTATGAAGGACTTAATATGATAGCATTATGAATAATTAACAAATATAACTAATTTTCAATAAAATAATTAATACTACATATTACATATTACTTTTAATATAAGTAATTAATGTGCATGAAATAAGCACATATTTTCTTAGTATTTTGTTTGATTTTCATGTTAAATTACCTTACTTCATTTAGTTTTTGCTCTATTTTTAACTAGATGACAAGATTTGATTTTAATATGAGATTTATCAAGAATTAAAGAATATTTCAAAAACATAAAAATCATAATTATTTGTTTGATATAGTTTGGCACATGCTTGTATACTGATATATGCCTAACATAGATTCTATGCAGGCGAAGACATGACGTGGAGAGAGATTCTATGGCATAAAGAAAGCTTGAAGAGTGGCACAACCTAGGATATGCCCGTGTCTTAACTTATGCCTATGTCCAGAAAAGAAATAGAAGGATCCACGGTCTATTACACGAGCATACCAAAGCCTGTGTCATCATCATCATCATCATCATCATCACCCAGTCTGAAATCCCGCAATGAAGCAGGGTCTGGGGAGGTCCGATAGTACGCAGCCTTACCCCTACATAGTAGAGAGGCTGTTTCCGGTGGACCCACAGGCATGTGAGATAATATACAAACGATGCAGGTTACAGAAATAAAAACAATTATTTTAATAACTTTTATTGTTAAAAAATATATTAATTAATTTGTTAGTTTTGTAAATTAATTAATTAATTATATACATTAAAATAAATAAACTCATTTTTATTTACCAAGTTTTAATTAAAATTTAAATATTTTGATAAAATAAATAAATAAATTTTTATTTAATAATTTTTAGTTAGAATTTAAATTCTTTGATAAATAAGGATGAAATTTTTTAATCATCTATTTATTTTTTAATTTTATTTAATTGTTAATAATTTTTAATAGTTTAATATCGATTAAATCTTTCAATCTTAAATATTTTGTGTATCGATATAAAATATTGGTTTGAATTTTAAAACATGAATAAGTTAAATAAATACTATTTTGGAATAATTGTGAATTTTATTACTTTAGCTTGGACACTTAAAAAATTAAATTTTTTTAAAAATTCTTTGTTTTCTATTGCTGCTTTTTATGCAATTTAAATTTAATGGAGAAAATATCAGCCCATGAACAAGCACAACCGGAGAACTGGTCCTCAACCTGTACAAACGGTACAGCGGATGGACCCAACCTCTCGCTGTCCGGCTGTCCTAATAAATAAAAACATTTAAAAACAAGGAACAGCTGCTGATCAATGGACACGGGTGTCCATATCCATCCATAATAAATTTCTGTTTTCAAAAAGTTTAGAAATCAATGGCTGAAATTAAAGAAAAAGACACCATGAAGAAATGTAACTTTCTCTTTTTCATTTTCCAATTTGTTTTCTTTTAGTAACAGAATAGTCTCTTTATTTAACCAAGATCAGAGATTTTAAAGGTTAGCTTGACAAGATAAAAAGTTCATTACTTTGTTCTTCTTCCTCTTGTCCGTTTCTTGCTTCTGGTTACTCACTTAGGAGGTTTGTTAAGAGTTTCTTTGACTTGTCAGCTTCTTTTGATTGTGCTTAATTAGTAGCCATTTGCTTGGCTGCTGAGAAAATGAAATTCGCATGCTTAGATTTTTACTTGGTTTCTTGGCTGCCAAATACTAATAGTTCATTTCTTGATTATGTTCGGGTTTATTGTAAGCGATGAATTTCAGTAACAGTAGTAGATAGTGATGTATTTCCTTTGTCTGATTATTGCAAGAACTCTCTGACTGTGTTTACTGTAATTGGGGTTGTTTTTTTCTTTATTACTGGTTTTAGCTTTTACTTCTCTTTGCAATTCTATCTTGTTCTTTCTAAGTGACTCTTCGCTTCTATGCTCAATATTTACTTTCTCCATTTATAATAATGATTGCAGCTGGCTCGAAAGTTTTAGGCTTTATGATGTTCATCGGTTTCATGTTCAAAAGAGTATCACCTCGCTGCCTTCTGAACCTTATAACTGTTACTTTTGATTCCAAGTTCAATTCCACACCTTTTTCTTTTGCTGCTATGGATTTTTGTATGCATACTTGCTTTATTTTCCTCTTCATTTTCTGTTTTTGTTGGATTCTGACATTTTGCTAACCTGTTTTGGTTCACTTCGTTTTGTAGCATTCAAAAAAATGGGTTGTTTCCTTCTGAAGATGGGTTTGTGACTTTGGGATTTTGTGCAAAACGAGTGAGTTCCCTGGCATGGAGTTCTGCATTCAACTGCATAAGAAAGCGCCGAGATGGCTGCTTTTGATAGTGATTATAGCTATCACTCACTTACTGTTCCAGTCCCTATTGCTTCCATATGGGAATGCCCTTCAATCTCTGCTTCTCCATACCAGCAATCGAGCATACGATGAAAACATCCTCTCACTTATGCAATCTTCTGCAAATTCTGTAATGGTTCGAAACACTCTTGCTTTTGATTCATCAACCATGTCAAACTTTTCTGTACTTGCGGAGGTGGTAAACGATTCTAACGATTCTACAATAATTGGAGTTATTGGACATAGTGTGGCATCAAAAAGAAACAATGGCTCAACAGAGGATGCATCTTTATCTGAGGAAGAGAGGTTGGGCAATCCCACTGAGCTTGTGGATGATGGAAAAATTGATGATGATTTTGAACCTGAGATTGTCATGACTGAAAATGAGGCCTCTGTATTAGAAAGTGCCAAAATTCAACAGAGTAATTCCGACTTGGAATTGGTAAATGTTGCACCAAAGATAAACAATGGGTCAACAGAGAAAGCTTATGCATCTGATGAAGAAAGGCCGAGCAATCCCACTGAGCTTGTAGTTGAGAGAGAAGTAGATGATGATTTTGTATCTGATGTTGTGATAGCTGAAAATGAACCTTTTATATTAGATAGTGACGGAGGTCAACATAGTAAGTCTGACTTGGAATTGGTAAATGAAGCCAGAGATGGCCCAACGTTTAACGAGAGTATGAAAACAAAATCTGAAACTTCATCAGATGGTATGTTATTGGAGGACACAAGCCTAGCTTATAAGGAGGTTGAGCTCGTAAGCACTACTTTCAGATCCCAGCCAGTAGGAAATCTAACTTTGGCAAGAAAGGTCACCTACTTGAAGCAAAATGAGACTTTCAGTAATTATACTGTTCCACTGAATTACTTTGAAAGTGCGAAAAATGATTCTGCTGTTGTTGGTAATTTTAGGAAGAGAAAAATGAGGTGTCAGATGCCTCCAAAATCGATAACAACAATGGATGAGATGAACCAAATACTATTGCGACACCGTCGGTCCTCACGTTCAATGGTATCACCTGGTGTGCAATAGCATAATTTTTTAGTTCTCTATTTTTTGAAAAAATTCAGCATTTTGTATTTGAATGCAGAGACCAAGATGGTCCTCTGCCCGTGATCGGGAGATCTTGGCCGCAAAGATGGAGATTGAAACCGCTCCTATCTTGAAGAATGATCAGGATCTGTTTTCTCCTCTATTCCGAAATGTCTCAAAGTTTAAGAGGTAAGCCTAGTTAAGGGCATGGATAACTAATGCATTAAAGGTTTCTAGATGAATAAATTTTTTAAGCTGTATATATTGTGGAAGTGAAAACGAAAGGAAACAAAAGGGAAGAGAAGAAATACGAGTAGGCAATTTCTTTGTTCCACCTATATTTAGGGACCAAGTTGTTGAATCAATATAAAAATAAGTCAAATATGTCAGTTATTGTATCTGAATATATGTTAGTCCAACTGTTATCTTTTCCACTGAAGTTCAATATGTATATGAAATGCTCTTGAAATTTAACAGAGATGAATTGTTGGTTTTGCGCTGTGGCTTAGATGAGGTGAATTGGTCTTCATCCAGCAGCCAACTAAAATTGGTCTGGCAATTCTGATATTAGGCTGTGGCTAGCATAGAGAATAGAGAAGTGAGTTATTTGACTTCACCAATTACCTGAAAAATAAATCTCTTGTGTTCTCATCTAATTGAATAGCAATTTATAGTTCTCCTTGATTCATATTTAATATTATATCCGCTTGTTCTCCAGTGCAGTCTAATTCTAGGATTGCCCCGTAAACATACATTTCCCTAAGTAGGTGTGAATTCAGAGTTTAAACATTGAACTTACAGGAGTTATGAGCTCATGGAGCGTGTACTCAAAATCTACATCTATAGAGAAGGGAAGAGACCAATATTTCATGTACCCATTCTGAAGGGGCTGTATGCTTCAGAGGGATGGTTTATGAAACTGATGCAAGGAAATAAGCATTATGTTGTCAAGGACCCAAGAAAGGCTCACCTCTTTTATATGCCATTTAGTTCACGAATGCTAGAGTACTCCCTTTACGTACGCAATTCTCATAATAGGACAAACCTGCGGCAACATTTGAAGGAATACTCTGAAAAAATTGCAGCTAAATATCGGTTTTGGAACAGAACAGGTGGGGCAGATCATTTCCTGGTTGCTTGCCATGATTGGGTAATGTATACTTTTGTCTCCTTTTCTTACTCTTACTTGCTTATGAAGCTTGGTATTATCGTAGATACTGACAATATTAAGAGGTGGATGGAAGTTTAGGGCTTCTAAAAGACAGATACCCTTGGAATGATTCAACCATAATAGGCAAAGGGAATGAATCTAACAAAACTACTTGTCACAAATAACATCATCTTGTTTATATCTATTCTCTTTTGCTAACTGTTCCATGTTTTATACTGCTTGAGTTTACCAGGCTCCATATGAAACTAGGCACCACATGGAACACTGTATCAAAGCCCTCTGCAATGCTGATGTTACTGCAGGCTTTAAAGTAGGGAGGGATGTCTCTCTTCCTGAAACATATGTGAGGTCAGCTAGGAATCCTCTTAAAGATTTGGGAGGAAAACCAGCTTCTAGAAGAAATATTCTTGCTTTCTATGCTGGAAATATGCACGGCTATCTGCGCCCGATCTTGTTGAAGCACTGGAAAGACAAAGACCCTGATATGAAGATTTTTGGTCCAATGCCTCCTGGTGTTGCTAGCAAAATGAATTATATCCAACACATGAAAAGCAGTAAATATTGTATCTGCCCTAAAGGTTATGAGGTCAACAGCCCACGAGTGGTTGAAGCAATCTTCTATGAGTGTGTACCTGTAATTATATCTGATAACTTTGTCCCGTCGTTTTTTGAGGTCTTCAATTGGCAGGCATTTTCATTAATACTAGCAGAGAAGGACATTCCCAACCTGAAAGAAATATTATTGTCAATACCAGAAGAGAAGTATCTTAAGTTGCAACTTGGGGTCAGAAAGGTTCAACGACATTTTCTTTGGCATGCTAAGCCAATAAAGTATGATATCTTTCACATGACACTCCATTCAATTTGGTATAATAGAGTTTACCAGATAAAACCTAGATGACGTGTCTCAAGGAGCAAGCAGATGAGAAACAGACACCGAAATGTAAATGAGAACAAAATCTTACCTTCTTCTTTTCTTTGTCGAAGATGCAGAACGAGGATCTTTGTTAGATGTGACAAGATCGTTTGAAGAAGCTTGTGTTTTATGAGAAAACTGGGATTTCTGCTGTACATATCTTCCTGTAAAGTCTTCTTGTAGATGAACTCAAAACATGGGTAGAGCTAGATGCTGTAATCGTGGGAGCTCTTGTTGAGCATTCTACTTCTCTTGACTGATAATATTTAACTAGGCTACACAATTTAACTAGACTACACAAATGCCCTTAGCTCTGCAAACACAAAGCACATCTGATTACCTCAACTATGTAAGATCACCAGATTGGTACACCTAAGAGAGTCCTAGCTGAAGAAGTCCTGCAATACCCTTGACAAAAACAACCTAAACCTTGCAAGATCTTTTCCTCACTGGACCGGGCCATGTACTTGGCAAATTCCATTCGAGTCTGCAAGTGGCAACATATGGTTGCGTGCCATTTCCCTGCTGTTAGAATGCCCACTTGCTCTGTTTTTTTTTTTAATAACGTGGTGGCCTTTTAAGGCAATAAAGAAAAGTACGAGAATGCTCTTTTAGAAAAAGTGCAAAAAGGGGCTAAAGTCAAAATTAGGGATCTTTGTATGATTCCCTTCGATCTCTCAAACCAACATAGTGAGTCTCGCCTACTCTAGTTGTAGATGCCGCAAAAATCTCCGCATCAGAGGTAGGCGATGGAAGGGTGAATGGCGGTCTCGGCTGTAACTAGGATGGAATTTGTGACGGTCGGGATTTTCTGCAATCGTTCGGCCGTAGTCGATCAGCTTGAGTGAAACTGGGATGGAAGTTGTGGCGGCCGGTCTCGTCTGTAAACGTTCGGCTTGGCGTAGCATCCGACGGCTGTGGCGAGGAGAGATAGTATCTGGGGTTCCCTTCAATATTTGGTGGCCTTGTTGTTCTGTGAAGAGCAATTGGTTGGCCGATAGAAATGGAGTCAGAAGCAACGTCGACTTACCACCTCTATTAAGCTATCCGGTAATTGTTGAAAAATTTGTAGATTGTGGGAAGTATTCATGAATTCCCCTTTAGCTAGGGCATCGTCGTTCGATTGACTTCTCTAGAGATAGATTGGAAGACAATCGAATGGAAGAGTTTCGTTGCTTGGCAAATTCTCCGAATTAGGGTAATTGTCGAATTCCCCTAAATTTCTGCTTTATGAATCATGGTGATTGCTGCTGAGCTATCTGATTCGACAACTAGGTATTTTGCATTCTTTGATTGTGCCTGTTTCATCCCCAAATAAATTGCCCAAAGCTCTGCTTGTAACGGATTGCATTTCCCAATCTTTTGGTTGTAGCCAATGATCCAAGTCCCGTAGTTGTCTCTGAGTAATCCATTTGCTGTGGCAACCTGTGTATGTTTACAAACTGCCCCATTGGCATTTAGCTTTAGGTATCCGTTTGGTGGTGGTAACCATGCATGCCCAGAGGGATTTTGCGTGTTGTCTACTGTTGAGTCTGATGTGTTGATAACTCCAGAGTGTGTCTCTGAGTTTTGCCTTGATTCTAAAAAACAAGCTATTCGTTGAAGTCCTGGCATTCTGAAAACCCTCTTCATTCTTTGCTATCTACAGTAGATAACAGGTACATGCAAAAAGTATGCTCCAATGATTCATCTCCTATAAAACCGACATTTTCAAGTTAGTAAAAAACAAGGTACTATGATCTGTCTGACCCCAGAAGTGGTTGGGAAAGACAGGAGAGAGTTTTTTCCAAATGACTTTGCTCCTGAAGCAGTCTCTAAAGACATGTAGGGCTGTTTCAGTTGATTTGCATAAGTGGCACTCGTTGGAGTTACTCATTCTTCTCCTGTGTCTTTCTGAATTAGTCCAAAGCAGCCCTTTGATTGATTTCCAAAGGAAAGTTTTGATGCTTTCCTCAACTTGAAGTTTCCAAACTGTTTGCCATCTAGTGTTGACTACATTCCACCTTCCTTTGCAGGTGGCTTCGTGGGCTGAAGAGGAAGAAAACTGACCAGAGGGAGTCCATCTCCATGTGATCTGATCATTAACATCAGTAAGATTTGGTGCAGGTAATCCTCTAATTTCCTCCATTATTTGAAATGGTAGAAATTGGGATAGGAGGCTAATGTTCCAATCACCTGAGCTTGTAACATAATATGAGACTGTTTTGGTTCTGTGAAGTGTTGGAAGTGATGTTGTTAGATGTAGCATGAGTGTTGCATCATATGGTGTCCAAATATCCAACCAAAACCTAATCTTTTTACCATTACCAAGAGACCATTTAACCCTGTCCAAAGCATAAGGCCAGACCTTCCTTAGTTGATTCCAAAAGTGTGTCCCCTTCCTTTTAGGTAAGGAGGGTGGAAGATCTTGCAAAGAGATATTGTATTTGGAATTAAAAATAGATGTCCAAAGACTTGAGTTATTAGAAATTAATTTCCAAACGAGCTTTAACATGAGGGCCTGATTTGATTCACTTGCCTTTCTTAAACCTAAACCCCCTCTTTGTTTGGGTTGACAAGTGTCATCCCAGTTTAGTAGGCTAGTGATCCTTTCTTCGTGGGTTCATCCCCAAAGAAGATTTCTAGACACCTTATCTAAGTCATCGCAAGTGTTGTGTAATAGAAGAGTGGATTGCATTTGATAATTTGGTAGAGCTAAAATAATAGAATTGCATAATGTGATTCTACCTACAAAGGCAATTTTCCTCGCATTCCATAGTTTAGCTCTCTTTCTAACCTTAGTAATCATAACACTATGAGTAGCCTTAGTGACTCGTCCATGTATGATAGGCACTCTTAAATAATCTCCAAGGTCCTTAACCAGTTTCATATCCAAAATTGATTAGATATCTTGTGTTAAGGACTGGTTCAGATTAGGGGAAACAAACAACACCGACTTACTCTTACTTACCATTTGGCCTGAGTAGGCTGCAAAAATTCTTATGACTTCCTGTATGATCTTTGCTTGATGAGCTGTGGCTTCCGCAAAGAGAATAAGATCGTCTACAAAGAGTAGATGAGATAGGGGAGTCTTTACCTTCCCAAAAGTTAGTGGTTTCCAATATCCTTTGTTAACATAATCATTTATCAAATGAGAAAGTCTTTCTATCCAAAGGACAAAAATATAAGGAAAAATGGGATCGCCTTGCCTCACCCTCTTTGGGGATAAAAGATTTCTCCTTGCATGCCATCCCAAAGAACTCTAGTAGAGCTTGTAGTTAAGGTACTTAAGATTACCCTACTTAAAAAATTTGGAATTCTAGCATCTTGTAAGGTATCTTTGATGAAATGCCATTCAATCATGTCAAAAGCTTTTTGAAGGTCAATTTTTAAAGCCATGAAACCTTTTTTTTCCTTTCATGTGCATCATGGAATGAACAGCTTCTTGAGCGATCAAAATATTCTCAATTTTGGTTCTACCTTCAATAAAACTAGATTGAGTAGGTAGGACAAGTAGAGGCATAATAGGTTTAAGTCTATTGGAAATCACTTTGGTGACAATTTTGGAAGAAATATTAATAAGAGAGATAGGTTTAAACTGCTGAATGTTTTAAGGAGTTGTTAATTTTGGGAGCAAAAAGAGCATGCCCTTATTTATTTTAGGATCAATGTTGCCAAATATAAAAATATTTTTAACCAGAATACAGAGAGATGGACCCATTGTATTCCAATTTTGTTGGTAAAAACAAGTCGGATATCCATCAAGCTTGCAAGCCTTGGTGGGTTCCATGTCAAAAACTGCTTGTTTGATTTCCAAATCAGTTACATGTCTTTGAAGAACTCTAATGCGTGAATTGGAGATTTTTGGAAAATGTCCATAACAGGAAAATTTTGCACAAGATAGAGGACCAGTTGACCTTTGATTCTCCTGCTATAGAGACTTATAATAGAAGGTAGTTGCCTCTGTTTTCGCGATTTTTCATTTTCACGTATTCATTACAAAGTGCGAACGACACATCCTACTCCAAGAGAATTTGGAAGCCCACTCCAGACAAGCACATGTTAGTTACTCGGGAACTCTCGGTTTTCACGTAACTTCAACTAAAAGATTTCAATTATGGAAACTGAACTTTGTTTGAGTTTCCACTTCGTGGATTCTGGGGTCAAAGCCTAACAGGGCACGTGTCTGTGTTCTAGTCGGACAATCTTCCGGCGGGTCCCGCCATCATATCCACACTTTGCTTATAATCTAAACCTTCATCAGAATGACTACACGCGTACCGTCTTAAACACTGATTTGTCTCACCGCAGCAGCTCCAAATCTCCGATGTGATTATACCGTGGAACAAAATAAACAATTTAAAAAGAAAAAAAATGAGATCTTGAAGGCCAACAAAGTTATGGTGATAATATGTAAGAAAAGCGACCCTTCAAGGTGGGGCCTTTGGGCAGATTGAAGAGAGTAAATAACCAGAAAAGATAATGATCATCTGTTGCTCCATTCCGTTTCATGACCCTTCCTCTTATTCGGTTCGCCATTTGTTGTTCCAATATATGTATTTAATGTGCTCCTTTTCTTCTTTTTATCCAATTCTTGATCCTTTTTCTCTTTTTCTCTTTTTTTCTTTTGAATTTCAAATTTTCGAACTTTTTTATTGTTTCCTTGGGAATGGGTGCTACTCAAGATACTCGTCACTTCCTTCCCTCTATAAATTGAACTGTTTCTGATTCTAAGGGGTTATCTGTCTCTGGGTTGTCCAACTTTGATCTTGCAGATTGTGTGGCGTTGGCCTCCGTTTGGAAATCTCATTTGTGTAAGCTAGTTTCTTGGATTCTGGATTTCATAATTTTGCATTTCTTGTTGGATCAGACGAGTGGTTTGATTTGTTATAGTTGATCACAGGTTTATTCACCCAAAGTTCTTATCTGGATCTTATAGATTTGGTTTTGAGTTTGATTTGCAGTGTTTGTTTAAGTGTTTTAAATGTGTTTTCGTGGTCTTTCTTCCCATTTTCTGGACTGCTTGTTGCATCGAAGTAGAACAGCTCATTGTTCAGTGTAGTCTTTAAAATTGGATGATGCATTGGTTTTAAGTTGCTTTAGCTCCCACCGGGATTTGCTTTTTAAAGTATGAATTTGAGAGGCCCTTTTGCTTCTTCTCAATGCTTCAGTTGCCACTAATTTGATTCGGTGTTAGGAAAATGCTTCATTCCAACCAACTTCTTCAAATGAATTACGAACTTTATGAACATAGTTGCATCATAGATTTGACATATTTGGCTGTGGTCCTTAAATATTATTCAAATTGTTTCATTTGATGTCGCAAGTATCCACATGTTTACGCGAAGTTCACCTGGAAGAGTAGCTTCTCTTGGCTTAATTTATAGATGTCGTTAGCCTGATAACTTCTGTCCCTTGGGAAAAGCTGTCTTTCTACCTTAGGAAAGTGCTCCTCCTTATGGTGACGGTGAGACTATAAGCCTGGTAGAAATCATATGGAAGAACACATTTAGGTGTTTCTTTTTCACAGTACTGGTTGACTGTTCTTCGTGGACAATGTATATTCTCTAGTTGTTATCTAATTTTGGTGTTATCACAGGTTAAGAGCATCTAATGGGAGATTTGTGTCTTGATGATGAGATAACCGATAATCCGTCAAGTGTAAGGAAGATCTTAGTTATTTACATTGGTTAAGTATTATGCTATTGTTGCATCTTCTTGATGTTTAAGCTGAAAGTTTCTATTTTCTTCTTGTGATTCAAGTCGAACCAGACTGGGAATGTGTTTAATGACTATTCTCGTGCGGAAGAAAATAGTTACGAAGGCAGGCATGTGGTGAGACTAATCCTAAACTGTAAACTTGTTTTTTGTTTGAGTTCTCCTGGTTGTATGTGTGCATGTATATCAGATTTTTAAACTCATGAAAATGCAAAGGATGTTAATATTGTGTTTCTCTTAATTTTAATTTCCATTTAAGTTTGTTATGGGTTGTGAAGAGGTGGGGAATGAATATTTGGGTTGAATAAGAGAATTGCTTTGCTAAATGTTTTATTTGTTCTTTTCCATATCAGGTTCATGTTGATGCTGTAACTAACAAAGGTTTCCTAATTGATTCTTTTGGTTTGCACTCGTCACTGGGTAATGTTTTTTCCCATCTGTGGACGCTGACTGCTTATTTAAGTCATCAATTCGTTGACTTCATAGGTGAATTTTCTATTTGATCGCATGCTTTTGTATCTGAAAAATTCCTGATGCATTTGCTTAGAGAGTTTTGTTGCTACAGAGGATCTGGTATTTCATGATATTGAGGAATATTCAAACAATTTAGTGCCTGGTTCTTCAAGACCATTTTCACGATCTTCAGGCCATGGCGTCTGTAAATCTTATTTTGAAGGGTATTCATCCTCTTCTAACTCAAGGCCTGGATTCTGTGGAAGAAAACCCCAATACAAAAGGAAAGAGTTGTCTGTAAATACACGACATGCTGTGAGAAATAGCAGTTACTGTCATGGAGCCACTTACTTCATTATTCGAGGGTATTCATCCATTATACTTGACTTCTCCGTGACATAAAATATGAATTCTTTCTTCATATTGGCCATTTAGATAAAGTTTTTGTATGATGCAAATTTTAAATTGCAACTCTTATATTGATAACTTCACCAGTCACCTTTAACGAATTAAATTATGAAAATTTATAATCATATGCTACTCTAATTTTATTAAATACTCGTTTTCAGTAGATACTAAGGATCTTAACCACTAATGATAAAATGCAATGGCCATTTTTGATTCCGAAAGTGTTGAATACGACGTATAATGTGGTAATTGGAAGCTATACTACTAATATACAACTTCATAATATCTTCATTTCCATGCTTCTCTTCTTTTTTTTTTTTTTTTGTGGCCCTCATTGTACTTCTTAGTGAATGTAGATTGATGCTTCCTTTGTTTGGTCTTCGCCTTGCCTGGAATTTGGCATTGGCCTGTTGGAGATGCTCATTCTACTACATCAGATGCTCTCAAATTCAAGTTCGTAGGTAAAGGAGTTAGTTTTATTGTTTGCAGTATTGTGGGTTTAATTCTTTAGAAGGCTGGAGTCCAGGTGTTAAGATTTTGTGAACATATTCCTTTTAGAGAATAATATTTTGGCATTTTCAGCATTGCTTCTCGAGTATATAAAACGTTGCATGGTTCGTCTGGTGACATTGGATGGTTGCAACATACTTCTGGAATGGATCCTGTGGAGGATGGTACACCTAGATTTATAGAACTGCTTACCAAAATAAGGTACTCGTCTTTATAATTTGTTGTTCCCATCCTAATCGGAGGAATGTGTCTTCTTTTATTTAATTCTGTAAAACTCGTTAATCATCTTTTGATGAAAAAGTGCAGTTATATGTAGTGTTGAGCAGTGAATCATAAATGCCCTTGAAAGTTCATAAGATTTATTTGACAAAAATTAATTCTTCTTAACTTGAAAAGGCATAATTATGCCTTTTCCAAGAAAGCCTCTAAACATTGCAACCTTTGGAAGCATTCCTGTTAGTGGCCATATTTCTAGATGGTAAAATTTCTCTCTGTTTTTTACTTCAGGAATGGAGAGCACACACTTCCAGACTCATATGTTTATCTGCTAATACCAGGTTTGAGAATGAAATACTATTACGTTGTTCATTACGGTTCTTTTTGTTTTGCAAGTAAACTCCATATTTACACAAAAACTTATCTTTTTCAGGCCTTTTCAGTAATCATGGTCCCTTGTATTTTGTGGGCACTAAGAAATTCTTTTCCAAGATGGGTCTAGCTTGTCACATTGCAAAAATTCACAGTGAGGTAACTTTGGATACGTGATGGAATTAGACTAGTGTAACTTGGAGAATCAGGAACTCCAGACATAATAATTAGCTGGTGTGGGTACTTTATTTTAATTTTTTAAAAATTCAGTCATCTTTACTCAGAAAAGCCATTTTTTTGTCAACAATGCTTCTGGAACTCTTGAAGTAACAAATTACTGTACCTTCTTGTTTGAAGGCATCAGTGCAGCAGAATGCATGGGAACTGAAGCAGTACATTGAGGAGCTTTACTGGGGTTCAGGCAAGCAAGTAATGCTGCTTGGGCACAGCAAAGGTGGGGTTGATGCTGCAGCTGCATTGTCAATTTACTGGTGTGACTTGAAAGACAAAGTTGCCGGACTCGCATTGGTGCAAAGCCCATATGGTGGCACTCCTTTAGCTTCCGATATTCTTCGTGAAGGCCAGATTGCTGACAAAGAAACCCGGAGGATCATGGAACTTCTAATATGCAAGCTAATCAAGGTAATTTTCTTTTGCCTATTGATCGTAGTCCATATGTTTGCTTTATTTCATTGATAGTTCATTTATTTGCCTTGTTTCACAAAATGAGACAACAACTACTTCAGTGATGTTTTATCAAGTTTGCCTATTGATCATGGAAATTCCTTGGTAGTTTTTCTTGAGACTTCTCACAACTTGCTTATCCATTGCATCTGCCTATGTTGATTATTAGACTTTGCTGCGTTATTTCTTAGTTGCATTTGAACCTTACATGGCTCACCTTCTCTGATTTTATTATGAAACAAAAAATTCATTATAGGGTGATATTCGAGCATTGGAAGATCTAACTTATGAAAGGCGTCGAGAATTCATCATGAATCACAGGCTTCCAAAAGAAATTCCTCTTATCTCCTTCCACTCAGAAGCAAGTGTAGGCCCAGGTGTCCTTGCCACAATGACTCACATAGCTCAAGCAGAACTTCCTTGGTTACCACTTCCAAAATTTGGGAGTGAAGAATATGACAGCGTTCTTCAAGCAGGACGCCATGTCCCTGTAGTGATTCCTTTGTCAGCTGCCATGGCTGTGTGTGCACTACACTTGCAACTTAGGTATGGGGAAAAGAGTGATGGGTTAGTGACATGCCGTGATGCTGAGGTTCCAGGTTCAGTTGTTGTTAGACCAGATAAAAAGCTTGATCATGCTTGGATGGTTTACTCGTCAAGGAAGAGAGACCCAAGTGAGGCCGAGTCTTTTGAAATGTGTGAGGCACTTTTGACAATGCTTGTCGAACTAGGCAAAATTAAGCAAGAGAATGATATGCATACATGATACACCATGCATACACATAACAATACCTTAAAACATGATCCATTATTTCGAACTCGCTTTTTAGAAGAGTTCTTAGACTGGTGCATTGCTATGCTTTTATATTTCATCTTGTATTCTGAAACTCGAAAGTTATTGAACAAACAGAAAAAGTGTGCCACATTTGTTTCAATCAGCTCTATCATTTTGATACACCAGAAAGCATATAAATCCTTCAAACCATACACCTAGCGAGAATCAAACACTGGAAGGTAAAGGGGCACTGCTTCTTATCAATGAGGTGTAACCATAGCTGTAGTCGTTTTTGGTCGTGGTTCCTGGTATTATCATCTGATTACTTAATTTGGAGTTTTAAGTTCCAAAAAGAGTGGTGGGATGGGGCTAGAAATCATATTACGTTGCTGTTGTTGTTTACTTCCTGAGGATTGGCATTAGTTTAGCAGATAACAGAGGCCAGAGGCCTAGATACATGCATATTCTTCTGCACTTATTAAGGCAATGGTTTCTGCAAATCTAACCATGTATAGAATTTGAACTAAACCATTAGCCATGTTATGCTTTATAAAGGCGGGTTCCTTGGTAACAACATGCAACTGTTGGTTCACTACTCCCAGCAAGTATGCATTCATGTGGCTGTCTTACCAGAGTTTGGACTTCAAATGCAGCGTCAGGATCCAATGCCACGTGTGAATACCATCTCTTGCCATATCTCTGCAGCTTTCAAGCATGAGCTGAGGGAGTGATACGCACAATTTTGTACTTCATTTTCCTGCCCACGGTGTCTGGACAGGGTCCATGAGCAATAATTCGCCTCCTTTGATTGGATTGCATTGTCGACTTAACCTACTAGCACTCTGTTGAGCCAGAAACTAGAAAGGACACTTCTGACAGAACATTTAGAAACCAAGATGGTCTGTCATAAAGCATCAAGCATATCTTCAATGCTTATGGGCCTAATGGAATTCTCATCAATGAAACCCTTCTAAATAAAGCGTCTTTCTGCCATTGACTGTAAGTTCATATATACATTAAGCATCATTGAGTAGCTTTAGTGACTTTGGTTGATGGTCCACCAATGATCTCTAGCAGTTCACTGATACTGAACTCTGCCAATCTTAAGATTAAGATCGCCTTAAGTTCCAAAAGTTCTCTTTTTATCAATCTTCTCTTCTTAATCAAGTATTAACAAAATACATTAGCAGGGGACACAACTTACATACTAGGCCTGATCTGCAGGACGTGGAAGGCGAGTACTCACAAAATAGAGCATGTGTTTCTCACATTTATAAAGCCCATAAAGTGTCTCTTGTAAGACTGAAATACAATAAATTCTGGTAGGCCCAGGAGTAATGCCCTTGAACGTCTACCCAACCAACTCCCATATATCATCATTGATATGTATAATGACTAAAACAAGCTCTCAGCAGACTAATCAATCTAGTGATATTGCAATTACATCCCAACTGCTGCTCTGTTTCTTAACAATGACTATGATCCTTCCAGTGTTTTTTCATATAGTAAAGGAACTTTACTATATGAGCTGTATGGTTCATTCCAGGGTTTCAGAAACATTGTTAGAAAGTTGATTCCATCTGGTTGAAATCTATTGTAGTTCATTCCAGGGTTTCAGAAACATTGTTAGAAAGTTGATTCCATCCGGTTTAAATTGTAGCTCATTCCAGGGTTTCCATGAAAGTTAAGCATCGCACTGTAGAAAAGAAAAAAAATCAGGTCTAAGCTGCGTTTACAGCAGCAAAATAAAGTATTTTTTATTATACAATATCAGGGTTCAGGTCATCTTTCCCATGTCACATGGTAACAAAAACCCAGGCAGCAGGGAAACAACTTGGAGCAATATTGGGGATATAAAAGTGCAGTTCTTTAACAAATACTGGAGAGGAGTCATTAACAATGCCTTAAAGAGTATGGGTGGCACATGAGGGGCATGTGAAGGAAAACAGATTAAGCTTTGTCTTAACGGGTCCACCTCCATCAATGAAGATTAAGATTTGATCATGTTACAATCAACCAAACTGGCCGCCGTCGCCAACCTTCAAGTAACTTCAGAAAATTAAGGTTATGTTTGCTAGGGCGGTTAGTAATGAAATATAATATTATTATATTATTTAGAAGGATTATTTATAATAAAATAAAATGGAATAAGATAGAAGAGAAGAGTTTTACATCAAAAAAGAGTTACCTTCGATCTAAAGAATTTAAGATAGAATGTAAATGATAAATATGTTCTACTTAATATACTTTCAACAATTTTTTATAATACCAATTATACCCTCAACTCTAATAACAACCCCATTATAACACATGTTTTGTTGGTAGAATAATCATTTATTATTATTATACATATGTTACATTTCATTCCGTCCATCTTCTAAATAACATTTCACTATATTACATTATGAATATTTTCATCCTTCTCAAATAACAATTTTATAATATTTCTCCATTTACATTCCATTCCATTCTATTTCATTCCATTAAAAATGTTACGACTAAGTAAATATAATCTAAGAAAGAAGAAACTGTAGTTCATATACCCGTAAACTTTGATCAACAAAAAGACAGTAGCTTTCGTGTAGCTTGCCTTTGTATGTTGGGTTGGTCTGCCTAATTACACGGGGAGATTACTTAAAAGAAGGAAGGAAGATCTCATTTCAAGAAAGAATTGTACTTTGTTTATTTACATGGAGTTGAATATGAACAGGAGGAATCTGCTGGTAGTCCTGATGTAATACAAGAAAGATACATTGACATGATCCTGCATTATTTATTTATTTATTTTGGTAGGAACTGTTTGATGAAAATAATGTAAAGACCAGGGACTAGAATCGCAAAGAACTTTCTATTTTTATGTGTTTGTTTCCGTATTCCCTCGTATGCCTCATTTCAGGGAGAGGCAAGTTTCCGTTATATATGCTCTTAGAAAACTTTTGAATTACTTTCTATCTATGGTTTCTTTGATATATTGCTTTTTTTTCTTGATTGATGTTCCTTTACTATGCTTGTGTCACTCATGACCTAATATTATTGAAATAGATCACCTTGTTGGACCAGCTTGTTGGAAATTCCTGTACCCTTCTGTCTAATGAGCTGGCATTTTATTTCTTTTTTAAGAAAAATAAATTCCCCTTCTCTTAATTTCTTCGTATTTTTTAAATTCCCTTTTCAGATTTGATGCATTGTATTTCGACTAATCCCGAAGCTTAGAAAGAATTAATATTAACAAAATAAAAGTAGGTACAATAATTAAGGATGGATACATTGATGATTAATATGTAGTTAGTTTATTTTTAAGTAACACTTTCTGACCTAAGCAAGTATGAGGATTATGAGTCAAAGCCTTAACTTGATGTTGAGTAGGATGCCAACTAATTTGTTTAAAAAATTAAAATCAAATGCATAAAAATTATTTTTTAAAGATAACTAGAACTCGGTTTCAGCCATTTTATTTTGACTAACTTAGCTCATCCAGCAGATTTGAGTAACTGGTTAAAAAGTAGGCAAGCCTCTCTGTATAAGATTAAATCATTGTTGGATTCAGCCCTAAACTAAATCATCCCTGGAAAAACCAGACACAGATTAACCAAATTGAAAGTTGAATTTTGACCTAAACGCTGATACAGAATATAAATACATTAGCCTTTGACAGAAACTATGGATGGAAAGTCCAATTTTAGCTGTTGCCTGTTAGGTCCCTATCCAATAATTAAGCTTCCTGACGTTCGAGTTATGAGGCAGATGCGAGTTACCCCAAGTTCATAAATCCCATGTTTGTGCATAGCTATAAATACTATCAAAATCGATCAAGAGGAACGAATCTACATCCATCAAAACAGTAAGAAATAATTTTTAAAAAGCCATGTTTTCACGTACTAATGTGACTCCTTACCCTAATCAAGCACAAGGGAACACCTGAAGTGTAAGAAATTAATATGGAAAATGATGCTTTAATTGGGATTTTTTTACATGAGTACCTGTCGCAAGTTTAGTAATTATGCAGTAGAAGAAAGAATAGAAAGGTGATTTTATAATTTACAGTGATCACTAATTACTATTATGCATTAATCGTGCTTA
>JANZXP010000008.1:3230589-3247424 GCA_027576715.1 Erythroxylum flavicans | reverse complement strand
TTAATATTAATTAGTTTGATTTTGTTATTTAACTTTGAATCATTAAGTTGTTAAATGATTTTTTACATTACTTAATTTAAAAATTAATGCGTATGATTTCTAAATTATTACATATAATCCAAATTTTATTTAAAGCGCATTTTAAAAATTTATAAAATCCAAAAAAATTGAAATGAAATCTTTTAAGGATTCTACTTTAATTTTCATTCTCAACAATGGAAATAACCTTCTTCCCCCCGCGTGCTGCCCTTCTTTCAGCCATTATAGACCATTGCAAGAGTTTAATATTTCACATACCACATTTATTATTCCATTACTAATGGACCTGATAGGAAACAATTATTTATCTTTTTTTAATAATCTCCTGTCAATAATTGTGGACCATAATACATGTATTTATTGGAATACGAAACAGATTAAAAATCTAATCTTAAAATATTAAAAAAAACTATATATTCCCTACCTTTCCCTGAATTGAACCCCACTCATTTTGTTCTTATTGACATAATACATGCTGAAATTTTAGACTCTCAGGATCCTGATGAACGCTACTTTCTTCTTATTTATGCTGATATGAAAACAGCGCGGGGTTTCAGTGCATAGACACAACTAATACATTCCACATACAAGGACAAACACGAAATCCAAAACCCACTTTCCAAGCTCCTTCGTCATTTAGTAGATCGCCACCGATTCGGCTGTAATATATTTATATATGAGCCTATAATATAAGAACAGGCATGGGGCTATAGTTTTTTCAGGCGACAAGCTCTCTCCGACCCCATTTCATAGCTGTAAAGATGTGAGAGAACAAAGAAATAGAAGGGTCCTATTTCTTCGATTACTATTACTACTACGACCAGTTCCAGCTTTTGTCTTGTTATTAAAGATATTTTAATAATTTTAATCAGGTTTTTTTTTTTTATGTGGTTGGAAATTGGAAACCTCAAATCTAGCAATGCAGACCGCCAGTTTCATGTTAGTTTAACTTCAGTACCCTAAGAAAAAGGGTCTCCAATGGAACGATTATCGATAATCTAGTGCATTAGTTTATGTGCTTAATTAACTAACTAATTAGCTGATCGAGATAAAAACTGCCTGGAGGAATGAGACATTTTGACCTAGTTAAGATTTAATGTACACATGTTTGTTGCTGTTCTTCGTAACTTGCCCTGTAATCAGCCACACGTGCACCTTTATTATCAAAGTTGACTCCTAATTCATAACTATAACTTACTTCATCTTAAACCGTTTGGCATCTTATGAATAACTGTGCTCTGTCCACATTCTCCAGATAATAACCCCTACGTTGTTTTCATCATCTCTTTATCTCCAACAAAACAGCCTGAATTGAAGGCAGTGAAGTTTCTGTTCATATATAAATTTCTCACATTTCTAGAACTGAAGTGGGTTATACTTCACAATTAGTCATTACGCGTGCAATTAATCACTAGACAGCTAGATTTGCTCCGACTTAATCAATAATGTTACCTATGCCTGTAACAAGTACATAATTGTAAATAAAAATGAGCAGTTTATTAATCGACATCTTAGGATCTAACGCCTGTAAAATTTTATATATTTTAACTGGACAATAAATTAAAGAGTAGATCTCTTCCTCCCTACTTATTATAAACGATCCATAGACAAGTAATGTACTTGCTTATTGTGACAATGCACTATGTAATCGTTCTGCAATAACGATTAATTAATTATTTCAATTATCTAATCTGTTTTTAGGCACCCTCCATAATAGTTTAGTGTTATATATACAGTGATTTACAGTCAACGCCAGGTTTTTTCAACCGGGTTATTAATGAAAATGATTCAAAAGCACCTGCAAAATCCAAGAATCGTAACACACTCTCTCTGACCATGTACACTGGCCTGCGTAGGCAAAACTGATGAAAATGTGTGCGAAAATAGAAAATGCCAAGGACCAGTAAATGCCCGAGTCAAGAAGAAGGTTGAAATGGAACACCTGCCTGACAGATTGGATCCTTTAGATTGTTGTTTTCCTGTTGTATTCTCTCATCTTTTTTTGGGGAAACTTATAAGGTCAAGACGAACTATAAAATCTTCTTTTACTCAAATCTGATCACGACCTGGCTCCAAATGATCATCAGGTCAAATCCTTAAACAATTGCTGTAAATTTGATGCTTTAATAGTAAAAATGGAAAAGCTGATCCCGGAGTTGATTCTTTTGCCCTTTTTCATTTACATGTTTACTACTAATAGTCTAAATCTTTAACTTAGGAAATGAATACCGTCGAATTTACTGTTTGACATAATATATTTGCTTCTTGGTGGGTGGGTTTGGCCGCACTTTGGCCCGTACTATATTTTCTTTTTAGGTTTTGAAACTCTCATAGCTCTATTTAAGATTGTCATTAGAAAAATTACACGGGCATAATTGTTGTGGGTAGAAGTAGTTATGGTAAAATTGTTGTGAGAAAAAGCAATGCAATCATACTTAAAAGTGTTGTAAAATTAATGAAAACCAATTATAATGCATATGTTTGGTAAAATTGTCGTATAAATAATGATATACTAACTAAAAAAGAGATGAAATAAAATAAGTATGCTGTCATTTTTATATATTTATTATTTATATTTTATTAAAACTTAAAAAATCTAAAATTTATAACATCTTACGAACCACCAGCCTATAGCATGTTTCACCCAAAAGCAAAATCCGTATTTCTTTTAAAAAATCTCCTAATTGTTTCGGAACAACTAGAAAAAGATTTTTTAATCAGAAAAAATTATGTTTATATGTAAATATAATTATCATTCATCACAATCTACATTAATATCTTAAATTTATTAGTTTAGAACTTTTTTAAAATGATAAAATAAGTCGAGGAAAGCTAACTATGATTCAAATGTTAATAGTTGAATAGATGGCCACAAATCACTCTAAAACTTCCATTCTTTTTTAAAATATATAATATCACAATCTTGCCTATCAAATGTCAGCTGCTCTCATTAGGAACTAATATAAGGGGGCTCAATTTAACAATGTACTAACATATTGATCTACTGACTACTTGCTTATGTAATAAATGTATACAAGATATAAACTTGAAATTATCCCAAATAATTCATTAATTTTGTTGATAACTTTTCTCCATTCCTAACTTGGTTTTTATTTAACATGTATGGAATATAAGAATTTCTGAAGAATTTATCAAAGTCGTATTTGATAAATATAAAAAAAGGCACAATATCCTCTTCGAAGTTATCCACAACTAGAAATCAAGTCAAATTGTTTTGCACCGAATTGGCTCGGGATCATCATTCCCTTTTCTGGACTTATTGCGATGGTCCTAAGAGTCTAGCCCCACATTTTAAAGGCGACAAATTGACCATTCTCATGTACTTACGAGTTACGACCACAGAAATTGATATCCATATTTTGAGTTATAGAGTGTGTTAGATATATGGTGTATATATTTAATTATTTTATTTTGACATATTTTTATAAATTAGACTTATCAGATTTTTTATTATCTTAGATTAAAAAGAACTGATTGGATAATGTTCTAGATAGATGTGAATTTAGTAAAAACTTGTGGGTTTGACGTGAATATAATAAATGAAGGATATTGATTGAAATTTTATTTTGAATTAAGTTGCTTTACGTGAATGAGTAGCAAAAGGGTAATTGCGATAAGTTCATTGTGAATTAAGTGGGTTTGTGGAAAACATACGAGTGTGTTGCTTTTGTTTTGAAAAAGACCTACGGCTAACTTTTGCTTGATGACGTGCGTGAGTGTGTAACCAACTTCTAATTGGAGATAGATATTTGACGTGGTGAAGGTTGTGAGAGTGTGGTTCGTCGTGGGTGTGTGGGGTCACCATAGTGTGGCTTTTGCTGGTCCTTCTATGCAGGTTTATTTGCTGGACCTGTAATGTGTGATGTGTTCCTGTTGTAGTTGTGAGTTGGTACTAAAATTTACATGAATCAGCCTATATTTTATGAACAATTTTTAGATCTATTTTGGAGGAGCTAAACCGATTGAGAAATTGTTTTCTTTTTATCTCAAGTTTATTGTTATTCTTTTCTTAGTTGATTAATCACTCGAGTTATTTTTATTAATTGACTTTTATTAAGAGTGGTAGAGAAAATCCTCTGAAGAAGTTAACACGAGTCTGTCATGTTTTTGGATGTGAAATTCTTTCACAGGAAGTGAGGGTGAGAGAAATTCATTCACGTCTCCTTGATTCATACCCAAAAAGACTTTTAACCATACCTCACTTTCTTAATTAAACTTATTCAAACTCTAATTTTCTTCAAAATCTTTTTATCAAATACCCATCAATTCAAGATAAGATTCTATTCTATCTAAAATATTATCCAACTAAATTTTTTAAATCTAAAATAATATAAAATATGTCAATTTAAATAAATATGTCAAGATAAAATAAAATAGATATATTTGACATATATCTAACATATCACAATAACTATACGTAGCGTTGCGTTCTACCGTCAAATAAGCAGGCCACAGTATAACAGTACGGAACCTATTAGCGTCGTTGAATGAATTTAGGATAGTCTCATTGAGAGTGTTACTCTACTTCTGACGTTGCCGGCAAATTTTGGATTTTCCAATGAAATAATGCAATCCTTTTTAAGGAGCTGAAAGCGCTTCTTCTAATGTACTTATCAAGGCTTAAATGCACTCGGGCCTAGTAATTCAGTTGTGAGCATCAGAGAGTCTTAATGGGGTCAAATAATATTCTTCTGATGACGGAGGAGCCATGCAATCCAGGAGCCACGGTTTAGTTGATTAACTGTGTAACAATGGTCTTAGTTAGTAGCTAATCTGCTGATCTAATTATACATTAGGTGGGAGACACGGATGATTAACAACCTTAATTTGACTATGCATTAGTGGTTGGCCCTTACACGATTTTACGACTGCCCCCTATTCTCTAAGAGGGTTAAAGCTTTGAAAACGATGTTCATCTTTACATAATTCGCAATTGATATTAATTAATTATAATCCAAAGTGAAAGTTGTGAGATAAAAGGACCGGAAGCCCCTCCCTGTCTCATTCACAATTAGCTAGATATATAGTATACTATTGGGGGTCCTTCGACGTGTTGGTCCCCCACCAGAATGTGACAAAAAATAATTGGAACAAGTTGTGTTTTGGTTCTAAGTATGATGTAATATTCTTAGTTTACTTCCAAAGACAGTGGAATCATTTGCTCTTTCTAATGGTAATGACCCATTTCAATGAAGTAACTATTTGGCTATCAGTTCATGTGGTCCCAAACACGAAAGGAATTGGTGTGGATTTCTATACGTGGCAGGCATTAGGCATTAGCCAAAAAGAAGAATGCTTGACTTTAATTATGCTAAACCGTCTTTATTTCTCTTTTTCTTTGTCAAATTAACTAATTTGTCGAACTTTAAAGTCTTAATTTAATGTTATTGCTACACGTGGTTCTCTAATCGTATTATTATTGCAAGGAAATTAAGTTCAAAATGATTGTTTAAGTTAGTAAATCCAACTCGATCGGTGATGAGAAAATGTTACTTTTCAATACCTGACATGATATGTCGCAACTGATATCTTTTATGCCACTCTCAACAAGATGCTAATTAAAATACAGTCTCGTTTAAAGAATTGTTAATAGCCTACGACTACAATGTTGGTCAATGCAATTTTATTTTTCCAATTAAATTATCATAATTAAAACACAAAAAAATTCATTTACAAATGCACATATATTATATATTTTAAAATTACTTATATTAGTTTAAATAAAATATAAAATGTTTAATCACATTAAATATAAATAGTACAAGGCATCAAATCTAATTCTTGTAAATCTATATTTGGAAGAAAGAACACCAATTTCACAAATAAGGTGAAAAAAATTGTTTTTTCATACATATAATTTTAACACAAATTCAACTGTGAATATAAATTTAGGGATGGAAATTTTTATTTATTAAAATAATTGTGTAGTTGACATTTAAAATTAAAAGTGCAAAAAATCAAATATTTAAATTGTAAATAATTATATTAAAATATAATAATCCGTGAGTTCTGTTATTACTTTTGATCAAATTACCCGCATACCAAATAAATACAACTTGTGATTAACCTAAAATTGGATGGAAAGTTTTCGTAATGATGATGTTATATATTAGCCATTAAATTTCAATTTCATCCATAGATTTTTCATTTTCGTCTTTAAGTACACAGGCCAATTGCTGTCGGGCAATAATTAACCCGTCGTTATCTTCCTTCTGAGAGAGGCACTAACTTTCTGAACCATCATTAAGTTTTGGCTTACACGTAGAGAAGTGAATTTTTATTCCTAAAGCAACAAAAGCGATAGTAGTGGTAAAATTTGCATCGGGAGTTCTATTTAGCACACAGACGTAAGCATGCATCAGTATCTCCTGACAGCAATCTAAAGATTTTCACCATACAATGGTAAGTATTAACTAAAGCAGTTTGACAGACAGAAGGTAAACAATGGCAGCAGAACTGAGAAACCCTTACAGCTATTCATCCACCCCATGTCACCACTGAAGTGTCAATTTGTCGTATATCGGGTGGCTGATGGAGAAAACAATTATGAGATGAGAATCACACTGTGAAAATTTGCGTGATCATTGAGGCTTGAAAGTAAAAATATTCTGTCTTCAAGTGTTTCTGAATAGGAGATGTAATGGAAAAGAAACGCCCATCAAACAGGGTTTTGATGGAAAACAATTTTAACGTGATATCCTATAAGCCCTTGCCGCGGTGGCTTTTAATCATTAAAAGCTTGAATTAGATGAGAAGACTGTCTCCGATTAGGCAAGTCTTGACGTCTTTTAGGTTCTTCACGTCCATTGGATCAGTGTGATGATTGGTTGTTCTACAAAGTCAATAGTAAAACAACTTTGTGGTGTTTGAGACAGCGTAGGGGCAAACGTGATGCACGAGACTGGAAAGCTCCAAATATAAAAGAAGCCATAATGCAACAAGTTAATATTGGGGCAAAAGGAGCACCTTTCCTTTTTCTCTTTTTCACTTTGAGAAGCACTATCATGTACAGTTCCAATTTCTAATACAATTTTCATGATCTGAGTCTCATTTACATGACATGACTGCAGTCTCTAGGGTTTATGCTTGTAGCCTTGTAAAGAAATGGATGCGATCATCAGAACTACTTTCAATATTTCAGCGACCCCAAACCAGTTGATCGTCTGGACAAGTGACAGTGGAATGAACAGCTATTACAGTTTAACTAATTTATCTAATTGCAAGAAAATTATGGACATTCGAAGATAAATTCAAGGAGGAAAAAAAGGAAGAAGTAGGAAAATTGAAAAAGTTAAATATAAAAGCACATCCTAATGTGAAATGCATTCCTAAACTTTTAGTTATATTATAATAACAGCATCAACATTTAGTAGTAATTATACTAAAATGTGAAAATTAAAGTCGTCTAATAATATATAACTTTACTCTTAATCCAAATTTTTAATTATATTAATTTCTATATTGTAATTATAATTTAATGTTGCCAAATAAAGATGTTTCAAATTTCACGTAAAATTTAGTTCATGTCGACCTCAGGCCCTCAATAATCTATTCTAAAGCAATCGTCATATAGCAACCAAAGATCTTTTTCTGATTTATTGACCCTGATGACCACATTTTATTGGTGGAGTTTTATGGAGTGTTGTGGAAAGAAGTGAATTGAATTACCTTTTCAGATAAAGCTTGGGGTGCATCTATCATCTTGTTTACTCAGAACACGTGAGGGTAGCACGTGATCACAAGACATTGCTTTCAACCGCGGAGGAAGAACCGGAGACCGGGGTTGAACTTGAAGGTCATTGACTGTCACAGTCATCGAAAAAGTCACCAAAACCCTGCCAAGGCGAAAAATACTGACCAATGAACAGCGACTGTCGGCATGCTATGGTCACTTGCGACTTCCATGTGCAGCTGTTTCAGTGCTTGATTGAATTGAATATCGACGCGTCTTCCTGTTGGTGGCCATGGTCCCACTTATATGTAAAATGTCTCTGTGGGTCCCGCTTTTGTCCCAGTCATTGGATTATGATATCTAAGACCTTACAAAGATTTCGCGGTCGTCAACTAGATTCTAAGATATAAAGCAGGCTTTTTTTTTTTTTTTTACTTAAAAAAGTTAATATTTTCGTAAAAGAATCAAATTATTATTTAGTTATTTAATAATATTATTTTAAATACATATATAACTTTTTTTTTCTTCTTTTACAAAAAGTGGGAACTTACCAAGAGATGAGCTGTCTTTTGAAGAAGCCTCCAGAAAGACTGGACTTCGTTAGCTTTTGACTAAGACCGTAACATTTTGACTTCTGCAACATTAACAATATCGAATAGTTTCGAGATCATGAATTGCCTCAACTTTCTGTATTACGTTTTCTAGTTTAGATTTTTTTTTATAATTATACAAAAGTCTAGTTAACTCCTTCCAGCTGAATTATTTCAGGTTTATTAGCAGTTTTATACAAAATCTAACTAATGTCCAATTTCTGTGTAGTTCACCAAAATTCATAAGTTGGAACCACAAGACCTTGCAATTTGGCAGTAGAAGAAACTTTAAATCCATCCTCTAAAAAGTCTAAGACATACTTTGAATTTGCGTTAAATAAAATTTAATTGACCTTAATTTTATGATTAAATAAAATTTCATTGTAACTAGACTTTTTATAGGAAACTCTAGCATTTAAACAATTTAACAAAGGTTTGAAAATCAAGACCTTATTGAGAACCTTTGAGGAAAACTTTTAAGAGGTTGTGTTATGTTGGTGTCATCTATTCTTCTTTTATTATTTTATTGACAATAATAAAAGAATTATGTCTCTTTATCTGTAGACCTAAGTCTATAAATTGGTCAAGCCACATAATTCTTGTGTCTTTGTTTCCTTATTTTTACATATATTACTTTTATTTTTTGCAATAATTAGTATCAAAGCAATTAATATCATAACAACAGTGTCAAAGTTTAATTTGTCTTTGTGAAACTAAGGTTTGTTATCAAGATGTCTTTATACAAGTTTAATATTGAGAAGTTCAATGTATCGAATAATTTCATTCCATAAAAGGTAAAGACAAGAGTAGTTCCTATTCATCAAGAATGTGAAGTAGCATTGGAAAGAGAAGAAAACTATCAAAAAATTTAGGTGCATTAAAGAAAAAAGAGATTCTATTAAAAGTGCACAATGCAATATTGTTAAGTTTGAATGATGAGGTCCTATAAGAGGTAGTTGATGGAATGGTTACAACTTTATTGTAGAAACAACTTAAAAATAAGAATCAAAATATATCACATATGTATCATTTATTTCAAAAGTAGCATTTATATAGTTTGAGGATTCAAAAAGTATACAGGAAAAAGATCACATTGACAATTTCAATTGAAGCATCTTAGATTTACAAGGTGTTGGAAACAAAAATAAGAATGAGGATCAAAACATAATGCTTTCCTTGCCTAATTCATATCAAAATTTTATTGATACCATGTCATATGGTAAAGAAACTATTTTTGCCAGTGATATAAAGGATATCTTAAAATCCAAAGAATTGAAGAAAAAGGTATCTAGCTCATATGAAGGTGGATCAATAATGCTTCTGGTTGTTATCAAAGGAAGGAACAATAAAAAGGGTACTAAAAACTAGAGTGAGTCACGATTAAGATTGAAAGCTAATGTTGTTTGATGCTTTAACTATAAACTTAAAGAGTACTTTAAGAGGGATTATCCACGTCAAAAGAATGGAAACACGAAAAGAGAAATACATGAAAAAGCATGTTTTTTTATACTCCATGAAAGTTCAAAGGAAGAGGTCGTGATGTTTTAATGGTAAGTAATTCTAATTCAACAAAAGAATAGGTGATAGACACTAGTGTGCTTATAATATGATTTTCAATAAGGACTAGTTCTATTCTTTTAAAAATGGAATGGTATTATTAGATTAAGTAATGATGGAGAACATGATGTTAAAGAAAGTGGTTCAAAGCGGATTAAGATGCCTAATTAATGAAATTATCTAAAAATTAGATGTCGATTGTTCTTGAGTTTTAAAAGCATTTGATTTTTATGACACTCCTTAATAGTCAAGGGTATAAGTTTTTTAGTGATGATAGACATCTTAAGGTGATAAAGATTGCATTGACTATAATGAAAGAAATATTACAACATGTTTTCTATATCTTAACAAGAAAGACAATAATACGATCGGTGGTTGTGTCTCAATCTTTAGAGAGGAACGTACAATCGGTGGCTATGTCTCAATCTTCAAAGAAAAAAGATAGTATATTGGTACAAAACATGCAGTGAATCATCTTAGTAAGTGAAAGAAGGCATAATTTTATAATAGGAGCTTATTGAAGGATGACAAACATAATAAGGGCTTACTGAAGGATGATAGACATAGAATCTAGACTTTTATAAGCGTAATGCACTTAGCAAAAAGTTTAGTGTAACTTTCAATAATATAGTATTTAAGAAGCAACATATATTAGGAAAAAACATATGAAAAGTAAGTACCATATTCAACAGTGAGCAGTACTAGTTTATAAATGGTAACAGAATAGTTTGAAATAGATGTTAAGGGATTTTAGTTTACGAGATAAAATGATATCAAAAAGAAAGCATCAATCCTGTAGAGCCAAAGATAGAGTCAGAAGGACCATCAGACAACCAAAGAGATATGGTTAGAAAACCTCGATCTCATATGTTTTGACCATCAATAGTAGGAATGAAAATAACTTTCAGAGGACTACAGAAAGTAAGGAAAGAGATAGATGAGCGAAGACTATGTTGAAGGATATAAGGTTTCATATGATCGAGAAATTGACTACATTCAGATAGATTTTATTGAAAAAGATTTACACTTTGAGGATGCGACTGACATGTTGATAAAGTCATTTTCTTTAAAAAGTTCAAGTATAGCTTGAATTTGGTGAATACTCATATAGCTTAAAACCCTTGGAGATTTAACAGGGAGTGTTTCTGGACTAGACGTTGGAGAATTCAAGTTAGTATGAGAAATTGTGAGAGATGCCTTGAATTTTGGTGAAATATAATTTCAGTGACCTTAGGCTTATGATAAAATAAAGTTTTACTATAATGAGACTTCTTATAGATAACTCTAGTCTATGCATAATATGGCAAGGGATTTGTAAGTTAACACCTTAAAAGACCTTGGTGAAAACCTTTAGAGAGAACTTTTGAGACATTGTGTAAGATTATTGTTATCTATCCTTCTTGTATCATCTTTCTAACAATATAAAAAAACTTTGTCTCTTCGCTCATGGACATAGATCATATAAATTGATCGGACTATTTAAATTCTTTTGTTTTTATTTCCTTACTTTCTTTTATGTTACTTTCTTCATAATAATTAGTATTAGAGTAATTGATATTGTAACAAAGGCCTTAAGCCTCTCAGGTATGACAAAGTTATTCCTTCTGTAAAGATATTATTTTCATATATTCTTTATATATAATTATAGATGTTGATTACTACTTAGATCAAACTATCTTCTAATAGATCAAACTATCTTCTAAGATATGATATGTATGAAAATTTTCTCCTTTATTTTAGCAATTAATTTGTATACATACTTGTATATATTTATTAGAAAATCAACATAAAGAATAATCATTCCCACCATGTCCATCGAAGCCCCCTCCTCTAACTCTATAGCCTCTGTTATCTCCTTCATTACCCTTGATATAGAGAGCCCATACTACTTATACCATCGAATAGTATTACTATAACAATGGTGCTCAAAAGTAAATAAAATAAAGCTTTTGGTGATAATAGTCTTTTCGAATCAGATCACTCTAATTATGCTCAATAACATCACGTCAACAAGATTCTTATGTATTGGATCCTACAATCTATCCATCGTTCCCTTGCTTATGCAGTTCACTATCTTAAAGATATTGCTACTGTAGGAATTGATTTGATATCCTTTTTTCTTTAATATCAACAATCCTCACATTTATAAGCTTGCATGTTATATTGTAACATTGTGCTAATATGATGATTCCATTGTAACTTATTATAATAAGTTTTGTAGATATTAGGATTCATTGAATCTCATAGACCCTCTACCATAATGCCTCTGTGAACCTAAAATAAATACAACGCCCAGTTTAAGTGACACATGCTTATGTAATTTTTAATGAGTTTGAATGGAACTTTCTCTCAACTTAGGAGTCAATTATTACTTACTACAGAACTTGTTACTATTTCTCATGCTTATTCTTTATTGATCCAAGATGAAGCACTCGACTCTACTCCCAACTATTTGTCTGCTTAAGATTTAGCCCTCTAAATTCATAACACTTATGAAGGATAACTTGAGCCTACTAATGAATCTACTAGCTCTTACCAAACTCATGTTGCCTACTCTACAAAGGGAATACCCATGATTCTCCCTTACCTTTAATACCCCTCAGATTGCCACCTAAATTGTAGATTTATTATCTTCATATGTTGTTCAAGAATTACTCCATCTTCTTTGGGAGGTAAATGAAGCTAACACAAAATTGTCGATAAATGTCTTGCACTTTCTTCTTCTCCTTATCTGTCTAACAAATGAGTTATTAATATAAGAGTAACTGACCATATCACCCATTTCCCTATCTTAAATTTTTGTACCAAATTGAGTTGCCATTCCCATTATAAGGAAAGAGAATGTGCATGCTCACCCCATCTCACTTTATTCAAGTCCAATTTGTTCAAACATTTGCTTCAATTTCTTTCATTTTAAAAAATAACCAAAGCCTTAAATTTCAATGTTACATTTTACCTTCATTATTATCTTTTTCAAGACCTTTTGATGAAGGATATAATTTGGGGCCATAAATAAGGTTACATAAATTTTTACGCCAACACTTCAAATGCGACTGGTATGCTAGCAATTCTTTCCATCATATGACTCTTCTAGCTTAGACATCCCTCATATAAAGTTCTCAAATCTTTAGCTTACACTTTATATTATTCCGACTCATGCTTTGCTCCTTATAAATTTGTCATATGTTAAAACAAACTTGATTTTCTTTTCTGATTTTTCAAACTTATACCATTGCTTGTTTTGGTTTAATCCATGTTGATGTTTAGTTAAAGTATGCCATACCTGCTTGAAATGGACATTGTTATTCTTTAACTTTGGTTGATGATTTTTCAAGAGTAACTTAGACATATTTGATGAAACTCAAACTAGTTCCCCACATTTTACTTGTCCATTGTTTAGCTTATGTCAAAATCCCCTTTAACATGTGTGTTAAAACTCTTTAAATCAAACAATGATACTAAATTTACTAATCAATAATTCAAGAACTTTGTTTTGCATTTGGTGTTCTTCTTCAACTTAGTTTTCACACTACTCCCCAAAAATTAGAGTTTTCGATCATAAGCATCTCCATGTACTTAATATTGCTTATACCCTACATTTCTAAATGGGTCTACCTTTTAAATTTTAAGGTGATTGCATTTTAACAATCACTTACCTCATTAATCATAATCACACAATTTTAAAAGATAAAACCCCTTATGAGGTCTTTATGATCGCCGTCCTAATTTTACTCATATATGCACCTTTAATTGTTTATGTTTGGATCTACCAATCCAAATCATCCAAACAAATATGATCATCAAGTAAAATGATATGTTTTTCTTGATTATCCTTTAAGGAAAAAAAGCTTATAGATTATGCAACTTAGATGCATAATAATTCTTTGTCAATTGGCATGTGATTTTTCATGAAACTATTTTTGCATTTAATGATGATCCCACTTTATTTAACATGACCAACACCTCATGAAGTTTACCTTAACCGATCCTTGATCTTGACTTCACCCAACCTCTTAACCTCATCCATCAAATATACCTTTTACTCAAACCCAATCCACTAAACCATAAAGCACACCAACATGGTTTGCCAACTATCCAGTCTACTAACTTAAAAAATCAATGACACTCCCGTAGATAAGTTACATTACCAACACATCTAGTAGACTATATTTACAAAATAGTGTTGATTCATGATTCAACCTTCATCAACATCTTTAAGTTCGCAATACTCTTTCTCTAATTACCTTTGCTTGAGTTCTTATTCTATTAGCCACCTCTCTTTTGTCACTAATATCACCAAGCAAGTTGAACCTACCTCTTTCAAAGTTGCTTATAATGACCCAAATTGGAGAAAAGTAATGGAGGATGAAATAAAGGCCCTTGAGACTAACCAAACTTGGACTTTGAAAATTTTACCTTTGTGTAAAAAGTGTTATTAAATGTAAATTTACCTTATCAACTATAATCATGATGGTATTATTTAGGATTATAAGGTCTGTCTCGTTGCAAAAAGATAATCCCAAATTGAAGGATTTGATTTTATAAATGTCTTTACCCTTGTCACCAAACTAGCAAATGTGTTCATTGTTCTTAATGTTATTGCTGCAAAAAGTTGAGACACTTATTAACTTGATGTTTCTAATGCCTTTCTAGTTTTGTTTGAAGCATATATGTATTTATCTTCTCAATAAGATCTTTGATGGACTAAAATAGGCATCCAAAACTTGGTTCACCTTATTTTTCAGCTCTTTTAGAGATTGACTTTTCATAGTCCAAAGCAGACTATTCCATATTTATTTATCGTTTTAGATCATAATTAACCATTTTGTTTGTTTATGTTAATGATATTTTTGTCATAGAAGATGATAGCCTTATTGCCAATCTTCTCAAAACTTACTTAGGAATGCATTTTCATATAAAAGATTTATACCTATTGAAATATTTTCTAGGAATTGAAGTTGCACGATCTTTTACTAGCATTTTTTAAAATCAAAGGAAATATGTTATTGATATTTTTTAAGTCTCGAACGTATAAATTCTTAGCAACAAACTCGTTTCCACACTTATGGATAATAACCACCAGTCACTCATTCAAATGTTGCTTATACAGTAAATATGCTCTTTCAATTTATGCCTTCACCTCAAGAACCTCATCAGTAAGTTGGCCTCTGAGTTTTTTGTTACATTAGAAATGCACTAAATAATATGATTCCCTTATCTACAATCAATTCTTTGCAACTACAAGCTTATTGTATTACTAATTGGCCTCTTGTCCAATAACAAGACATTCTACTATGAGTTAGTGCACCTTACTGGATACTAGTTTGCATTATTAGCGAATTAAGAAGTAAACCATTATTTCTTATTCATTTGTTAAGGCAGAATATCGTGTCATGGCTAACACTATGAGTGAACTCATCTAGTTTTAGTTATTGTTAAATAAATTAGGCACTATAAAGTATCCATCTCAGTTGCACTATGTTAATCAAGTGTCACTCCATATTACTAAAAATTCAGTTTTTCATAAGCATACTAAACATTTAGAGATTGATTGTCATTTTTTACAGGAGAAGATCCAAGAAGGGAAGCTATATGCTACATTCGTACCTTCTCATCTTCAGGTCGCAAACATTTTCACTAAAAGCCTACTTCTGTAACCATTCGACAATCTCAAATCCAAGCTCATGCATTGTCCATGAGCTTAAGGGAAGAGCACAAAGATATTATTTTCATATATTATCTATATATAATTACAAAGAATGATTTTCCCAATATTAGGCTATTTCTTTATATATATATATAATTATTTTCTCTTTTTATTTTAGCAATTAATTTGTATATACACCTATATATGTTTATAAGCAATTCAATGAAAAAAATAATCTTTAGTACAATTTTTAGTCGTTGCTGACTTTGATAGTAATTAAGAAAGGTCCAACAATTCTATAAGCTTTAAAATGGAGCAAAAGATATTCAACTTTTTTTATATATTGATAGAACCCATAACAATTAATTTTTAAATGAACATTAAGTGAATCATCATATATACATTATAATCTGTAAATTATATTTAAAAATAACAATAATAACATTTCAGTAGAAATTTCACCGAGTCGTAGGGTCTAGAGAGATTCAAAAGTACGCAACCTTATCTTAGCTAGTTTCTGATAGACCTAGAGGTGAAGGAGGAAAAAAAAGGAAAAAAGTTTTTGAGAACTATTTGAAGAAAAAAAAACCTACAAATATAAATAAATAACTAGATAAAAATAACGATAAAATGAAATAAGAATAAATAAAAACAAAAAAACACTTAAACTAACTAAAGGGGGAGTATTGCAGATAGAAGTGTTTGAGCTAAATATAAGACACAAGAATTAAAGAAAATGTTAAAAATATACAAAAAAGAGAAAGACCTCGCCAAATTTTCCAATTGATAGTCTCGATAAGCTCTATCATAGTCATATCATTTATAATCATCTCACACTAGTTCTTCTTAGGTCTCTCTCTTTTTCTCTTATAATTCAATCCTTTTGCATCTTTTCAATAGAACATCAAGATCTCTTTTCTTTATATATTCGAACTACCTAAGTCTTATTTCTCTTAATTTACTATCAATATTAGTCACCTTCAATTTATCTCTTACTGACTATATTCAAGAGAGCATACTCATCTCTTTTATCATTAACTTATAATTATGCATTTATTTAATAGGCCAATACTCTGCCTAGGGATGGCAACGGCGGGGCCTTCTCGTCCCCGACCGCCGATCCTATAAGTGGGAATATTTTGGTCTCATTTTCTATCCCCGAGATCCCCGTTAAGTCCTCGTAGGGACCCGAATCTCCGAACCCTCTCCCTACACCCATATAAAGTTGGTTCATATTATAAAACCTTTGAATAATTTATCATAATTTTTTGTTTATAATTTATAAGAACATAGATAATTTCTTCTCATA
>JANZXP010000008.1:3202924-3214375 GCA_027576715.1 Erythroxylum flavicans | reverse complement strand
AAAAAAATTATAAGTTGATAAAAATTCACAATTAACTAACATAACAAAATTTTAACAAAAATATATAAAACATCATACGCAAAATAATCTTAAAAATTAACATCACAAATATCTAATATAAAAATTAACATATCTACAATAAATTAATAAATTCAAAACATGTGAAAGACAAGAGAGGATGAACCATAATATATATATGCTACAAGGAACAATGAAGCAGAGAGAAGCAAGAAGAAAAACTGAGAAAATCATACCTCAAAGACACTGATCAATTCTACTCCAAAACTAGGAAGATGATATACCGAATGGCGGGTTTCATCCCGCCATTCGGTATATATAGGCAGGGAGCCAGATGCCTGCTCACCCCGCCATTGAGAGCAACCGCCATTCAGAATGGCGGGATAGTGCTTTGTCACCCCGCCATTGAGGATGGCGGGGTGACTCGTGGACACGTATTGCACCCCGCCAAATGCTACGGTGGGGTGTTTGTCACGTACCCAACCCCGCCATCAGTCTTGGCAGGTTGTCCTATTTCTAACCACCATCATTTTTTTTGTCACATATCAAGGATTGACATTAATTGTTGTAATAAACCGAGAATTTGGCCCCAAAATAAAGAAGTTTATGAACGGCCATCTCTTCCCTCAACTCAACAATTACCTACTTCTATTCACATATGCATAATTGGCAATAGAGACTTATGACACCACAAACTTGGTCACGTAGCAAACAATATTCTTTGCAAATTTCCCATTAGTTTTTCATTTTCTACATCTGATGTAGTTCATTGTGACTCTTTTTTAAGTAATAAAAATCATCGACTTCCTTTTGCAATAAACACCATTCCTTGTTCCTCTCCTCTGGAAGTTATTTACACAGATGTTTGGGGTCCAGCCCTGTCTCTCTCTTTTGATAATTTTACATATTATGTTTTTATTGTTGATTATTACACCAAATATTCATGGATGTATCCATTGAAAACTAAGTCCCAGGTTATTGATGTGTTTATTAAATTCAAAAATTTAGCAGAACACTTTATCCAGATGCTAATCAAAACCATTTACTCTGACGATGGTGGTGAGTACAAAGGCCTAACTCATACACTTTCTCAATTTGGAATTCAACATCTCTAGTCCCCACCCCACACTCCTCAGCTTATTGGTACAGCTGAGCGAAAGCATCGCCATGTTGTCGAAATAGGACTTGCTTTTCTTCACCATGCTTCCTTGCCCATCAAATATTGGATTGTTGCCTTTCAAACAACAATATACCTAATCAACCACATGCCCACTTCTGTTCTTCAGTTCAAATCTCCATATGAACAATTATTTCAATAATTACCCAACTATGACAAACTCAGGGCCTTTGGTTGCTTGTGTTACCCATACTTACGTCCTTATGATTCTACAAAACTTCACACACGATCCAAACCGTGTATCTTCCTTAGCTACTCCATACCACATAACTCATATATCTGTTATGACCCATCAACAAATTCCACTCACATATCAAGGCATGTAATATTTTGTGAACAAATGTTTCCCTTTAAATCCTCACAAACAAGTACCACATAACCACTTCACTAACAATTGTCTACGTGGTATCATATATTGACACCTATACCTAAGGATCTACTTCCACCGCTTAACCCCAATTCTCTTTATAATTCTCACTCAGCTGACACGTTACCAACACTACCCATCATTCAAACAACCACTAACTCACAACTACAAAAATCACTCCTGCCCAATCTGAATTCCCCACAATAAACAAATACATCACTTTTTCCTGCCTTTGTTGAATCTCTTACCCCACCTGACAACTCACCACTAACCAACAATCAATCCTCATTACCTTTACATCATGTACCCATCTCTCCGCAATCTACTAAAATTACACTCCCTCATTGATGCTCTCGTGTCATTATCACCAGGTCCAAAATAGGAAATTTGAAGCCTCGTCAAATACTTGAACTACACACCTTAAAACAACCCTTCCTTTTACTTGAACCCACCACAGTCAAATAAGCACTTTAACATCCTCAATGGCATGATGCTTTAAATGCATAATATAATGCTCTTATCACAAATAACACCTGGAAACTTGTTCCTCCCAACCCTACCCAAAATATTGTTGGTTGCAAGTGAATTTTCAAAATCAAAACCAACCCAGATGGTTTTATATCTCGTTACATAGCTCGCCTTGTCGCCAAAGGCTTTCACCAAAGCCTAGGTGTTGACTTCACCGAAATATTCAATCTCATTGTTAAACCAACTACAATTCGTACTATTCTCATTTTGGTTCTTAATTGTGGTTAGGAATTACGTCAACTCGACGTTAACAATGCATTCCTTCAAGGTACGTTAACTGACATTATTTTTACTCAGCAACCTCTTGGTTTTCAAAACAAAGAATATCCAGAACATGCGTATTAGTTAAACAAAGCCATCTATGGCCTACGCCAAGTACCAAGAGCCTGGTATCACAAATTATAATCCTATCTTCTTCAACAAAAGTTTTATAATTTTGTCACTGATAATTCCTTGTTCATCTTTCATAATGGTTCTGTTGTCATCTAGTTGCTAGTCTATATTGATAATATTATTATCACTGGCAATAACCCCCACGTAGTTCAGCAATTTATTACAACCTTCTCTTTTAAATTCTCTTTAAAAGACCTTGGCCCTCTTCACTACTTCCTAGGGCTCGAAGCTAACAGAACATCCCAAGGACTCTTCTTGTCTTAACACAAATACATCAATGACATCCTTTCCAAAGCATATACGCTTAATGCGAAACCAGAGATAACTCCCATGTCTAACAAAACTGGCTTACAGCTATATGATGACACTCCCAAAACAGATGCAAGACAATTTCGGCAAATTTTTGGCTCATTTCAATACTTGTCTCTTACTCGACCTGATATTTCTTTCCTCATAAATAAACCATCCCAATACATGTATAACTTCTCTACCACACATTAGACAACTATCAAACGAATCCTTCGATATCTCAAAGGCACCCTACATCATAAAATCCACCTCAGAAAAACTCCAAACACATCTTTACATGATTCTCAGATTCTGACTGGGTTGGTAATTAAGATGATCTTACATCCATTTCCACTTATGTTATCTTTATTGGAAGCTCCCCTATCAACTGGTTTTCCAAAAAAATAGAAAACTATTGCCTGAAGTTTAACCGAAGCTGAATATAGAGTCATTACAGGCACCGCTGCTAAACTCAATTAGATTGTTAACCTTTTGCAAGAACTCCATCAACCTATCTCTTCAAATCCAACCATCTACTGTGACAACATTGCTGCCACTTATTTATTTCACAATCCTGTTTTCCACTCCCACATAAAACACATTGCATTGGACTTTCACTTCGTGAGAAATCAAGTTCTGCAACAAGGATTAAGAGTTTCTCATGTTCATACAAGTACCACCTCGCTGACTCTCTCACGAAAGCTACATCAAAGAAGCAATTTCTGTTACATAAGTCCAAGATTGGCATCCACGATGGACTCACAATCTTGCGGGGCATGTCAAACCGATTCTTCAGGCATTGATCATTTCTTCATCACAGAAAAAGACTAAGTCTTCCTTTACTCAATCATCCCCACTATCTATTTTGTTAGTTATAATCTAGGAATATATCTCAGTTTATTTCAATTTGTAAACTTCTATATATATCCTGCTCATTTTTTAAATCAATCATGAATTCAATAAAAAATATTATTATTTCTTTAATCTTATAATCTTTACATTGATAATGACCATCAAACCTCTCTTGCTCTTTTATGTCCTACAATGTCACATATCCCAGTTCCATCTATGGCCTCAAAACCTCCACAACCTCCTCATTTACACCACCAGCATCATGAATCACAAAATGGGATCTTTCCCCAAATGGCCTCATATGGAAAGCAATACACTCCCTCATTTTCTATGGGCTTAAGTTCTCGTACAACGAAGACCCACGGTACAGGTAACCATACTTGGGTTTTGCTTTAAACACACCAAAATTCACAGTCCCAGGATGTTCACTGGAGACCTCGAATCTATTAGTAATATTAAACTTCGTGTCCCCTCCACCTGAAGTTGAGGCATGTAAGAATAACTTACCTCCAGAGTTGTCAAGGTTAATAGGTTGCGAGAAAGCACAGTTCAGTACAACAACTGTGTACACTCAACCGAAGCCCCAGTCCAGGAAGATTTTGCACGTGACAAAGTTGTTGATGGATGTGACGGAGGAGTCCGGCGACGAAGTATCTGGTAACCACTTATATTGATATGTTGGTTTAGAGTAGAATGTTGGCTTGAAGATTGATAAATAGGTTTTAATTTAGAAAAAAAGAAGAAATTGAAGACACTGATGATGAAATTGAAATACTCTGCTTTGCAATTATGCGCTTAATGAAGACACAGTACACTGGTTTCTTATAGAAACCTTTAATTAAATGAAACATAAAAGTAGGACACTAATGACCCATTAACTGACCCTACTATGATATGATGCAGTGACTTTTTGTTTGATTCAATAAAATATGAACTAACAAATTGAGAACATGACCAAATAAATAAGACCCACTAATTTACTATTTTGAATCAGTCAACACTCCCCCTTGATTCAAAACTGCAAACTCCAAGTTACTGTTGAAAATAATTGTGCTTTGCTTGAGAAAGCGATTTGGTAAAAACATCTGCAACCTGTTCATTTGTGCTACAGAACTTCAATGCAACATCGCCTTTTACTGCGAGACTTCAAATGAAATGATGACGAATGTCAATATGCTTTGTTCTGTTGTGAAACGCTAGATTCTTCATCATTGCAATGGTTACCTTGTTATCATAATAGATTTCAGTTGCTGCATTGGATGAAGATTAGTAAGCAATCTTCTCAACCACACTGTTTGACAACCGGCTGAAGTTACAACGACATACTCGGCTTCAGAAGATGATAAGACCACCACATCTTGCTTTTTTTAACCCCCATGAGATAGCTCCAGATCCAAGAATAAATACATTCCTGGAAGTACTTGTTCGATCATCCAAACAACCTACCCAATCACTATCAGTAAATCCAACCAATTTGAAATCCAATACCTTAGAGTACCAAATACCATATTCAACAGTTCCAGCAATATAATGTAGCACCCTTTCGCCATTCCAAGTTGTTGCTTGCTAGGATTATGCATGTACCTAGATAATACACTTACATAATACATAATATCAAAACTAGTGTGTGACAAATAATTTAAGCCACCATACGTAACATCAGGACGAGTGTGTGACAAATAATTTAAGCCACCAATTAAACTTTTGTAATAATTTTAATTTGCTTTGCCTATGCCATCATCTCGTTGCAACTTCTCATTCACATTTATTGGTGTGAAAGTTGCTTTGCAATTCTCCATCTTGAACTTCTTTAAAAGATCTGATGCATACTTTTATTGCGAACCAAAGATCCCATCTTCCACCTGTTTCACTTCAAGTCCAAGAAAATATTACAAAGAACCCAAATATGAAATTTCAAACTCCTTCATCATGAATGATTTAAATTCAACAATCAAAGTTTCACTAGACCCTATATAAATCATGTCATCCACATAAAGACACACCATAAAAAAATCATTCTTTTGCTTCTTCAAGTACAAAGTAGGTTCGTTTTCACTCCTTATGAACCCACTTTTCAAAAAATAAGAATCAATTTTATTATACCATGCGCGAGGAGCTTGCTTGAGACTATACAAGGCCTTCTTTAACCTGTAGACTTTGTCTTCTTTGCCATTGACAACAAAACCTTCAGGTTGAGAAACATAAACCTCCTCCTTTAAATCTCCATTCAAAAATGCCTATTTAATATGAAATTGATAGATATGCCAATTTAAATGAGCAGCTAAGGATGATAAAATTCTCACTGTTTCAAAACGAGCTATAAGAGAAAAGGTTTTGTCGAAGTTTACACCTTGCTGCTATACATATCCTTTTGCGATAAGTCTTGCCTTGTGCTTTTGTATACTCCCATCAGCACTATACTTTGTTCGCAACACCCATTTGAGACTAATAGGGAATTTTTCATTTAGTAGTCTACAAGCTCCCAAGTCTGACTTTTTTCAATTGACAACATTTCAATAATCATAATATACTGCCACTTTTCCTTTACTACTACTTCGCCCAAAGAAACAGGATCTGATACATATAAAGCAAAAGAACATGCATAAATTTCATTCAATGATCTGAATTTCCTTGGTAGAGTCTAGCCAGACGAACTTGATGGTGTTGAGCTTGATGCAGAGGAGTTATTGTTGCTGGAAGTGTGAGTATTTACTGGAGAATATGTTAGAGAGTTTGCTAAAATTGGAACAACTAGTACCTCGGAAGAAACGTCAACTTTGAGTAGTAATTGAGGCTCTGAAATCTTCTTGATGGAGCTAAAATCCCAGCTTTCATTTTCATTGAACACAACATATCTACTAATCAAAACTTTACCACTCATAAGATTGTATAACTTATAAGCTTTGGATCGTGTGCTATACCCAACAAAGATGCATTTTTCAGATTTGTCATCAAGCTTTTGACGTGTATGAGAATTCAAGAAAGCATAAGCTATACATCCAAAAACTCATAAATGACTTACCTTGGGTTTGTTATCTTTCTATGCCTCATATGGTGTTTGATTGTAGACTGCCTTTGTAGGTGAAATATTCAAGAGATAAACAGTTGTGGAAAGTGATTCAGCCCAAAAATGATTCAGAATAACTTGGGCTTTCATCATACTTCTACCCATTTCGACAACTGTGTGATTTTTCCTTTCTGCTACACCATTTTGTTCTGGTGTGTAAGGTGCAGTGAGCTCTTTATGGATGCCATTTTCTTCACAGAAAGAACTTAATTCTACAGACATAAACTCACCTCCTCTATTGATTCAGAGAGTTTTAATTTCACAACCACTTTGTTTCTCCGCAAAAACCTTAAACTTCTTGAAATTTTCAAATGTTTCAGACTTAAATTTCAGGAAATATCTCATACGACTATAATCATCAGTGAATAGCAAGAAATATCGACTTCCTCCTAAAGATTCCACACTAATAGGTCCACATAAACCAACATGTACCAATTCAAGATGAATAGAAGCACGCCATGAATGACCAACAGGAAATGAATGACTACTTTGCTTTCCATAAACACACCCCTCATAGAAATCAGTAACATCAATTTTAGGCAATCCTACAACCATACTTCTAGATTCCAACAATTTCAAACCATTTAAATTCAAATGACCATATCGTAGATGCCATAAATTAGCCTCAACATTTCCTTTAGCAACTAAAGCACAACTTCCAACATTCGAAACATTAAGAGGAAACGTTCTATTTTGAGTCATTTGATCACCAACAATTTTTTAACCCGACTTTTTATCATGGATGACACAAGATTCATCATCAAACAAAATTAAATACCCACTAGTCATCAATTACCCAACATTTAGCAAATTATGAGCCAAACAAGGAACATATTGAACATCAAAGAGAAGTTTAACATTATCCTGTAAAGTCTTGATCGAAACAGTACCTATCCCTTCAACTTGCATTTGCTTGTCGTTGCCAAGTCAAACTTTTGTTTTTTGCGATTAATCAAGCTCTTTAAACATAGACTTCGTGCCACACATATGGTTAGAACACCCACTATTAATAAACTAGACATCATTGGACACGTTAACAAGAGAATAAGCCATAAATAACCTGCATTCTCCATCAAAATTTTCCATAAAATTGACTTGATTTTGTTGATCTTTCTGCTTACGCCAACAATCAGTTTCTTTTTTGCAATACCGATATTGAATTGAGCTTTTAAATTGTTGATCACTGGACTGACTTCTACCTCTTCCTCTTTCGCATCCATGATCACTATGGAAACTTCCTATGTTACTGCCTTTATCAGTAAAAGGACTCCCCTTCACTTGAAATGCTTTCTCTGTTGTTCGTTCTTCCGAAACAATTAACCTATCTTCATGGTCTATTCAACTCATCAAAAGAGAATATAGATAAATCATGGGCTTCTTCAATTACAGGTATCACATAATTACACTTTGAATTAAGACTCCTTAAACTTTACAGACAACAACTTCATCATCAATTCAATCACTCTACTAGTTCTTTTTATTAACAAGAGTTGAAACTTTAGACAGATAATATTGCACAGATTCAGTATCTTTCATACGCAAATTTTTGAAATCACGATGAAGGGTTTGAAGTTTGATGGTCATTACCTTCGTTGAACCTTTATACTCCTTTTGGAGAGTCTCTCATACCTGATTTGAAGTCTCCACTGCTGAAATTCTGGAGAAGATCGATTCATCTACTGCTTTTTGAATGATGAAGAGAGCTTTCGAATCCTTTTTCTTGGTCTCCTTTAATCGTTGCTCATCATCAAATTCATCAAACCCATTTTAAACAAAGTCCCATAAATCTTGAGATTTGAAGAGCGTTTTCATTTTTACACTCCAAAATTCGTATTTATCTCTATTGAAAATTGGAATCATCGGTTACGATGCTGTCAAAGAATCATTAGTTTCCCTGATTTCACTTAATTTTCCAAAAAATCGAACCTGGAATTTTTGGGCTCTAATACCAAAAAATTTGTTGGCTTGAAGATTGATAAATGAGTTTTAATTTAGAAAAGAAGAAGAAATTGAAGACACCGATGATGAAATTGAAATACTCTACTTTGCAATTATGCGCTTAACGAAGACACAATATACTGGTTTCTTATAAAAACCTTTAATTGAATGAAACATAAAAATAGAATATTAATGACCCACTAATTGACCCCATTATGGCATGATGAAGTGACTTTTTGTTTGACTCAATAAAACATGAACTAACAAACTGAGAATATGACCAAATAAATAAGATCCACTAATTTACTATTTTGAACAAGTCATCGTAGAAATGTAAAGTAGTAGAGGCTTTGAAAACAAACCTATAATGGCAAAAGTGTCGAGTCCACCTATGTAAGCCCTCATCAAGACGTTGTACACAGCAGCACTAAAAATGTGCGTTTAACGACTCTATTATCCAGGACTCGTTCTTATTCTTCTTCTTGCTCTGCTTTTTCTTGCGTCAGGTTTGAAGTTTCTGTACGATGGGTCACAGAGGAGTTTGGCAAGATGGTGGGGACAATAGCACCTGCAATGGTGCTAACACGATCTTTTGAAGGCTAAAATGATGTGTTCGGGTGATCACCTGTTTTCGTTATTTTACTCCTACTCTATTTTATTTTTTTATGAGCATCTATTTATTTATTTATTGTTAAATAGATGAATATTTATAGAATAAGATAAAAATAGAGTAATAAAATCAGGTGATTTGTTCCCAAATCGATAAGTTTGAAAGCTTTGGGTTTCACTTTTATTTAAACATAAGAATGGCACGTAGGTAAATATTGGGTCTTATTGGTGTCCAAACATTTGTTTAAAAAATCAAGTTGACAGACTCTTAATTGGATTTTTCTTCCTTAGAGTCTATTTTAAAGGTTTTGTAAATATTGAGGTTGAATTTAAAGACTCTCAAATGTTTGAGTTAATCCTATGTAAACATTAGGGTTTAAAATATGCTTTTAACCTTGAATGTTTGTAAAAAGTAGATTTTTTTGAAATGTGCCAAAATATTTAGGTTTAAATTAAATTTTTGTAAAAAAATGTTGAACTTCAATTTAACCCTTTTGTTCCTAAAAATTTAAATAAGCTAAACTTTAGTTAAACAAGATGTATCTTACTTCATATAGATATAATATGAGTCGACATTAGTTGATTTTAATTATATTTATTAAATTAATTTTTAGTTTAACATCATTTGATTAGTTACATGTAATATTTATATTGATCGAGTGGATGTTATCATTAATTTTCACATAATTCAAAAGAAGAAAATTCTATAAAAATTAAAATTATAAAAAATTTGATCAACCCATAGTTTTAAAGATTATTTTTTTTAGAATTAGTTAAACAAAAAATCTATTAAACTCTGTCTAGATTATATTAAACTAACTATTTTATTTTCTTATTCGAATCCAAAAAGAGGAAGAGAAAAAAATTAAATTTGGTAACTCAGGAAGGAATATGAAATTAGATCTGGTTGTATCTTTTATGTAGGCACAGGATTTGAATCCATTACACAAAGATCTTAGAAAGACTCAAATTATTTAAGGCATGCAGTCGTACGTGTGCATTCCCTCCAGAAACAGAAAGCAACTGCTCTCTTCTCTTTTATATTTCCAAGTACTATTGAAGCCTTAAAAGAGTCTCAATTCTTATATTGCAACTCCCTGTAATAAGGTTTCCACCTTTATTACCCGAACAGCTGTGTACAAAAGTAAAATACGCTACTCGCAGACAGATGAGGCATTTATAGCTTGAAAGATCTCGTGTGCACTCCAATAACCCATAAATCTTCTCGGATCCTAACCCTACTTCGATCTCTCCCGCTGCAAAACGGGTAGGGTTCTTGTGAGCTTTTCTGATCAGCCCGCGAACCAGCCTACCTTGCATTGTTCCAAACTTCATTACATGGTTCGTCACACGATCCGGGCTGCATTGATAGAACCGGTTTTGTCTGTCTACATGTCTAAGAAACTTTTGGTTCGAGTACTTCAGCATACAACTGTTATACCATATCACTGCTTCTTTGTTGCGAACACAAACTCGCCGTATCTTACTGGCCGCCGCCTGTAGACAGGCATGACAATCCTGATTTCCAACATTGCCTGTACATAGAGCGAGGCCTTGCACTTGGTCTGAGGAACTCTGAGCAAAACCTGTCTGAGGAGCATTAGAAGTTAATACACTAATAAGACTGTTCAAGTTGGACTCAAATCCTTCACCGGAGGTGAAGCTTGAGCTACCACAGTTATAGTTGATGGAAACCAACTCGATTCCAAAAACAGTATAGCGAAGAAGAATGAACGAAATCAGCAGACAAAAGGGTTTTGTGAATTTCAACAAATTCATCTCCATTTGTTGAGGGAACGTATATTAGTGTAAGTGTAGTAATGGGTTTGCCGACTTTATGTATATATATAAATACTAAAGAGTGCATGCACCCAAACTCTTTAGCTAATTTTGCAGATACCGGTTGCTGGCACCTATCTCATCTATAAGTTTGGCCTATGTCCAAAATCATCTTCATTTTGGTTAATCAACTACTGTCCAACTTTGACATTTGTTCGTTTTTCCTTGATTAACTCGAAAATATTGAAATAAATAGAACCAGATTTGTATATTCTGTCCTTTTTTGAATGAAGATTGTAGCATTCCACCACCATAGGGTACGTTCCTAAGCTTTTAGGAATGTAACCGATGATAATGATATGCTAGAGCAAGAACACAATTTAACTTTCACATGGCATCATTTAACATACTCGAAATCGTTATCATTTTCTCTTA
>JANZXP010000008.1:3188012-3202824 GCA_027576715.1 Erythroxylum flavicans | reverse complement strand
ATGATCACAATTAGCCATATGTAATTCCACTTACCCAGAAATGCCAATGAAAGCATGTACAATCGTATGAATGTGCCGAATAAATGTGTATGTCACAATCAACTTATTGTCTAACGTGCATTTATCTTAAGTCATATAAATGTCTCCTAAGTAATTATTCTAGCCGTAGGTAATAGGATGTTACAAAGATTCTGAAACTTTAGCTTATTTGTCAAATCCTTCGGCAAGAAGCATCCATATAATAGTACATTTAATCATTTAGGTAATGACCAAATTGAAAGATCGTTGATAGGACTCAGTTTGCTTGAGTGGTTAGTAATAGAATGAGATGAAACATAACACATTTTTATTGTTTGGTTGAGAGTTTCATAATGGAATGGAATGGAACGAAATGAGATGGAAGCGGAGGATTTCTTGTTACATTCTATTCTATCATAAACAGTGAAAATAAGAAACATCCGATTTGGGAGGTTTAGGATGGAACGTAAACTAATAAATATATACTACCTAATATACCCTCAATAATTTTCTTAATACCAATTATTTCTTCTAATCTTAATCCCCTTTTCTCCAAACTCATTTATTACGGTCTACAAACTTATCACCCTTAATAATATTTTTATATTATTAATAAAAAAGATATAATTAATAAAAAAATTAATAAAATTTTTATTAATAAAAATAAAAATATATAAAAATTAGTCTTTAATTGTTTGTATATATTTTTATATAAATAAAAATAAAAATAAATAATTTTTAAATAAAAATCCCATATAATAGAATAAAATTTATTAAATAATTGATAATAATATTTATATAATTAATAATAAATTGTTTATAATTAATAATAAAATAATAAAACTGTTATTAAAAATTTTACTATTTTTAAATAGAAAATATATAAAAAAACAAGTCACAATCCTAACTTTTTAATTGAACATGATTTCTGTTTTAAAATCATATCATTAAATCTCTTGCAACAACTATTTTAATATCAAGGATATAATACTCATTTATTATATATTACATTCCATTTCATCTATCTTCCAAACAAGAGTTCACTACATTACATTATGAATCCTTCCATCTCTCTCAAACAACTTTTCACTATGTTACGTTCTATTTCATCATAAACTGTTTCGTCCGTTCCATTCTGTTCTATTCTATTCCATTAATTAACATCCCACCAAACAGGTTAGTCTTTTGGATTAAATATGAGATTGCAATATTTTATTTTGGACACTCAAATTTGAAAAAGAAAAACAATTTAATATTAAAATTTAAAATTTATGATTGTATCTTACACATTAAAAGAATTGATATCATTGAATCGAGTAAAAGCTATGTGAAGCCTTTAAAATGTTAATGTGATTAAATATTCATTTGAGATCATCAATTTATTAAATAATTCATTCAAAATATATAAATTATAAATTATTTCATTCCATATGCATATAAAAGTTTAACGACCGCCAGTGAAGTGCAATATTGTTGTTTTAAAACCCCAAATTAACGAATATTATGCAAGATCCTGGTTACCGAACATATTCTTACTAGATTAATGTCTTTTATCACAATCTTGAGACTCAATGAACAGAAAGCATAAAAATAATAGACGATAGAAGATAAACCTATGTAAATGAAAATGTACTAAACGGCCCAAAGAAGGAAATATAAATAGTGACACACACCAACTACCCCCTGAAAATAGGAAAGTAAAAAGAAAATCCATGAGGTCCAGTCTAGTGTGACAAAACTGCAAAGGAGAAAGCAAAAATATTCGCTTCCCTAATAATTCAACAGGTGATAACCAAAACTTGATTGGTATTCCAATTTCTGGTCCTAGTCCTGGACAAGATACAACATCACGAGGAAAGGAATGAAGATCTTCAAACTTTGATGCTTTCTCGTCCTAAAGGATTTTAATAATAATCAACTTAGCCTGCATCGTCCCTCTCCCAAGGCCTCCTGCTGCATATAAAAACTATTCGAGTATTGCAGACATTTCAGAAATACTATCCTATTAAAAAAAAAAATCATCTAGTGCCATGGATTCCTCTTTACTGCTACATTTCTTTTTGAGCTACTTGCTGAACTTGTTTTCTGCCACAATAGAAGTAAAAGCAGTCAGGTACGTGACAGGTTATTTCATAATCTATTTAAGGTACACAAACTTTTACATACCGATTTGGACTTTTTGGCTTTTCCCCGTACCCTGTTCTTTGGAGGTTTCAGTTTGTAGATCCGAACCATCCAATGATGAGTTGTGAATGCCTAAAAATTGAGAAGACCACAAATCAATGAAAACTTATCTACCACTAATCCTTTCAATGAAAAACTTATCTACCACTAATCCTACCTCACAAAGATAAATGAAGCATATTATGCACTAACAATGTGAATCATGTCCATTGGGATTTTTTAAAATGAAAGCTAAAATCATTTCCACACGGGTTTGAAACTTGTCATTCTGCAACTGACTCAAAGTCTAGTGAGTTTATAAGGATGATCTGACCTCCTCAAAATGGCTGAGTTTGAAATGTTTCTTCCCAATTTCTGTCCTTCTGACCCTATCAAAACCCTTACCATCTGTTTCCACAAACCTATAATAGAAGACATGATGAAAAATAATTATTTAAGAGGGAATCCACATACAGTACAAGTCCAACATAGGGATTCATACCTATAATATGATAGCTTGTACATGAGACAATTTAACATGGTTGGAGTAGCCTGAGAATCAATCCGATATTGACCATCTCTCTGCGAGCAGAAAGAGATGATCCAAAACAATCAGTAACATTATACTAGTACACCAAATAGGTCAAAAAAAGCTCTATCAAATAACACTCTACAGAACAAATCACAATATGTAGAACAATCCAAATGATGTAGCTAGAAAAGATCAACCAAGGGTAAAATATCATATCATCATTTACCTAAAAGAAATAAATCAGTTCAGCTTGAGAAAAATTCTTACAAGATAATCTGGTTCTTTAATATGAGGGAACACGCCACCTCCTATACGAACCATCCACAGGAACTTGTTAATATCATCACTTGGATAGCCAACAAGACCTAATCAACAACAAAGTCATGCATCAGAATGGATCTTTTCCCTTGAAAGAAAATATGGACCAGTCCAAGATCAGATGATAAGCAAACCTCCAAATACAACTAAAACATATTTAACATCCAAGGAGTTAAAGATTTCCCATGCTGCTTTTTCTGGAGAAGACATGGCAGTACCAACAGTTGCAATGTGTGTGTTATTCCAAGTATTATTGTCAACAATGACAGTTCGGTTAGCCATAGCAGTTGTTTGATAACCATAGTCCCACCAGGATGCAACCTATAACAATCAAATGCCGTTTGATATTCATGATGCAATCAAACCAAGTTGAAAGGCATCAAATAATTAGAAAAACAGCTAAAAGGCCAAGTAGAAAAATCAATAGAGTCAACTAAATATCATGGCACATGAATAGATTTTATAAGGCTGCTTCAAGTCAATTTTGTAAACTAAGGAAAAGTGACTCTTAGTAACTTGAACTGCATCTGATCTCAAGATATGGTTGCCTTGCATTAGTAAAGCCAAATCTTTCACCAGAACATATTGCGCATCAAACCATGTTGTAGTTTACACAACTAGATCTAATTCTAGAATTCCACTGCATAAATAAATAATTTAGCATTTTTTTAAGGAACATATATAAACTGTAGACATCATTACTCTTATCATTCCAGAGGTTGAAAAAAAATTTAATGTCAAAATGTCTAAAGTTGCACAGTTAAAACCCTATTGCCAAAGCTTTTGAATAGCTAAAATTTAACATGTGTAGCAAAGTTGAATAAAAAAATTGAAATTGGAAAAGAACATGTAGGAATGAACTTACTTTATCATCAACATCAGTGTTGTGCCGTAACCATGAATAAGCCTCTCTAAAATCATCAAAGACATGAAGGCCACCATCATGAGAATAAGATGTCAAAACAATTGAAGGGGCTGAATAAGCTTCAGCCGCCGCCCATACACAATGAACCTTCAAACAGATAGGACAAGAAACAATTACCAGAATATCAGAAAACGGGTTAATACATTAGAAAGACAAAAATTCTTCATAATTGAGTATGGTGAGAAGGATGAAACAAAATGAAAGGTAGGGATTGAAGGATGCAAAATAACACACAATTATAGTCTCAAGACATCAATGAATGACAGAGAATATACATGAGTTACTTATTGGAGCTACAAGAAAAGAATAAAAGAAAAGTAAAGGCAGCATAAATAAACAAACTTTATCATAATGAAGATTAGTTGTCCTAGGGAAGGGGGGTCGAGGACTAGGATTCCACATACCACATAGAAGGCACCGAGTAACACAAGTAGGAAAATAGATATAACAGAAGCCGCCAAGGGTAAAACAAGGAGTCTCTTATTGGATCGGGAAGTGACTGGTGTCTTCTCCACAATATCTTTTTCCTTCTTCTTGTTCCTTTTTGAGGATCTTGTTTTTGACGCTTCTTCAGGTTTCCGAGAGTTCACTGAATCATTTTGAGCTCCAGCAGCACTTGAACTTTGTGCAACTTGTGTACTAGAATTGACCGCTGCAGCAATTTTTGAAGTACCCTCTCCTGACTTAAAATCAATATCAAAATTCTAAAATAAGGTTTCAAGTTAAATGGATGGCTGGATAAAGCAGAAATAGCAGGACACAGGTTCATGCTTACATCAGTTTCGTAAGTCCCTGTCGGCACAGGTAGCTGAAACTTGATAGACTGTGTGAAAACATTAAAAGCCTCAGACAGAGCAATCCCAGACAGGATGCATGCCGCTGGGGCAAGCACAAGCATCAGACGCACCTATAATATTTGTAAAAACCAAATGATCACATAGATATAACAAAAAGAGATGAGAAAAAATATGTAGGAATTAAATGTCAAAGGTTTTACTCACCATAACTCCAGAAAAATAAACAGATGTCACAATATAAAGCACAATAAACGAGCTTGCATCAGATAAAGGCAGAAAGCATGCCTAGCAAAACAAACAGAGCATTACGAAATCAATTCTTTGTAGAAGTTTATTGCTGAACACAAAACAGGCTTTAAACATTTCCAACTTACAATGATCCCAGCTGGAACTAAGAAAGCCAATATATTGATGTCCATGAAGTAAGATGGCCAAGTAGGGGGTTGATGTTCACTAACACTAGCAATGATCGGGATATACTTGCTTGCATAGGTTCTGCCTCATCAAAACAAATAAAATAGAATTCAATAAAATTTGGGAACAATTAACTCACTGAAAATTTAACAACTAGGTTGATAATACACACGTATAGAAAGAGAGAGAAGGAGCAAGAGAAGATGCCTAGCTGCTCATCAAGTACTTTAAAGACATAGTACACAGATGTCAGCTTTCTCTGGATTTTAGGTTGCACTAACCCAAAGCATACATAGTTTACCCTATACAACATTAAATCAGGATGACTACAGCAGTGGCTGCCAATAGTCATAAAATAAACACTTACGGATCAAGCAGACTCAGACTTCGTCCACTCCATCCCTTTGTTGGGCTGGAAGCCACCAATGCAATTAGAATTGCTATCACAGCACAGCAGACAACCCTGAGAAACACAAAATCCCAAGTACAAATAATATTTTCATGCCCTAAGATAACATAGTATGGTTGGACTGTTCGTGCATTATCGTCGTTACTTGATATCACAGCTATCTGTGATATCAAATTTCCAGACAACTAAACAAAAAAACAAGAAGTTGATGATGGAAGATTACAGGCCAACAGACACGACAAGTGTGACAGCTACTTTAAACATTCTTGGAGACAGAATCCCTTTGACATAATACACAAAACCAACCACGTGGATTATAATGAAAACCTGCATAGCAAAATCATGAATAATAAGACAATGGCTGAACAGAACAAATATAAACATCATCCTGACTAACTGTTCACGGTTAAAAATATTACAATTCTTTTGAAAGATTGAACAAAAGAAAGTATAGATATAGAAAAGAAAATATAAATAAAAATATTGGCTTGGAAGTACTTTATTGGAGAAAAAACTCACCAAAAATGACGCAAAATGTTCCGAGGTCATTACAGCATTGAAGCCAACAACAGGTACCAAAGCAGCTAATAATGTTCCCAGGACCACCTGCATATACAAGTCTTATTTACGAAATAATAAACCACAGAATTCAACCCCAGAGACAAATCTATGCTCATGATAACTGATTGGGACTAGCAATTTAAATCACAGGTGTGAACACAGCTAATAATGTGACCAAGACTATAGGTGTTACTCAGTAAAAGACCAAGGAATTCAGCCGCATTCAAAGAACCAGCCATTCCAAGAGATTAAAATTTTAAAAAGTACTGTATCCTCAAAAAGAGGCTCCAAAAATACTCATCAAAAGACGACTATGTTCATGATAAATGATTGGAACTAATCATTTTATTTTTATGTTAAAGATGATTTTACTTTCAAATCCAATACGCATGCACTACATGCAAACAAATAACAAGAGAAGATGTGGAAAGATGATCAACTCAATTATAACTGTAAAATAATCAACAATAACTTAGTCACTACATTATTTAAACATCACCTACAAAGAGAAAGCATATTCCAAAAACATCCTTGGCACTATAATCTTAGCCATATTTGCTTATCATATATTCTTTTAATGTCTGTCTTACATATTTATTGTTCAGCAGATGAAACATGGCATAGAAATCTGGGCACTTGTCGCAGGGAAAAAGTCAAAGGGTGCAAGATAAGCAATGCACTTGAGAGCAGTGACAAATCACAAAAAAAGTCACCAGGGTTTTCAATGTCTAAATAACTTATATAGCGTTAATCTTAATACAACTTAATATTCCCCAAGACAACATTTGACGAGTACAGATCTTGCTGAGGAAGTACACAAAAGCCTTCCTACTTATTGACCCATAACCAGAGAAAAAAGGATGCAGGAAAGAAAATGACATACAAAAAGGGAGTGGAAGAGATCCAGTTATAGGTGTTTTTGAGGCTAGAGGACAATAAAACAGAGGATGAAGAAAGGAAAAGACAATATAGAGGAGAAAGTAGCTAGCAAGGCCAGAGGTTACCTAGGCTATGCCTTCACAACTTTGAGAAATTGTGGTCCAGCCCAAAATAACATATATCCAGGAACAAATGTCAAGTGTTGCAAAACTTGGTCAAGGTTTATCAAAATGCAATAGAAAGCATGGGCCGAAGCATAAACAAAATACTGCTTTTCCATGTCTCAATCCAGGGTAAGCTATGCACTTGGAAGGGTATATCCACTTCAGATCAATGTCCATCTTAAGCTTTGCCATGTCTTTAACAATTATTACATACAACCAACATGACCATACAATCCTACGAAGATGTTTATCAACACTTTCTCTTGATTCTGATTGATTTCATTGGCATATTATGAATACTTACAAGCGGAGCATAGGCAATGTACAGTCGAGAAGAGTAGCGGCCAGTGAAAATGCACAAAAGTACATGCATGGGAATAAGATTAATTATAAAGGTGTAGCCTCCCCATGAGCAGACCTGAATTACAGAACAAGTAATATCAGTAAACAAAAACATGATGAGAAATTAGAGTAAGCAAAGTAAAATTAGCACAAATCTTACCATGTAGAAGTATGCTAGAGCATTCAAAGTGGCATAAAAAAGAGATCCAGTATTGAGAGTCTGCAAAAATCGCAAATTCAACACCAGAAATGAATATTTATTATCTTAAATTATATATAACATTAAGCAATCTATGGCAAATTGATTACATATAACCATCAACAGTGCATCAGATGTGAATGTTGCTTGAACAAACAGTTAATATGAAGCTTACATAAAATTTGGATCAATTTCATATATCAAAATCTACCTTTATATAAAGATAGAAAGTGAAGATTAAAGCAAATATAGCTACTGCTTCATTGTCATAGCTGCCTGCTACAGATCTTGATATGTATGATGGAACCTGCAAAAGAATTTACACAAGAAAACAGTTTTGACAAACATTTTAGTGTATCATAAATCCTGACATTTCTACATCATGGGTAATCAATACATGGACAATATGCGTTGGATTTTAACTTTTGTTTTTTTAATGGAAATGGGGCAAATCTTTCAAGCATGTTCATGAAGCTTATGAAAATAAGAGCATCTTTATGTTGGCAGAATTGCATTTTACTCTAGAGAGGACCACAGCCTAGTTATGGACTCTAGAATGCCTTCATTATGCTGTTCCCCACATTGATTAAAGTCAATTTTCATCTGTGAACAAGCAGATATGGATGTCTTCTAGAATCAGCTATCAACAAGGAACATGCAGTTTGCGTCCTGTGGACTCGATTGCAATGAAATGCACCCTCCACATCACTGACTTTATTATCATTTATGCAAATGTTAATAAGCCGTATTGTCTGCTTATCAATGCTTGAAGAACTTCTTTTAAGACACTTTTAACTGCAATTGGTTTATAAGGCTACTGAAATCCTAAAGGTGAAAAACAAAACAAGAAAAAAGAACATGAACATAATCATCTGATGCAATTAAGCGAAAACAGATACATAATAATATATCAATTTGGTTATAGTATACAGCAATAAATCCATGAAAGTATTCTCCAAATAATGATGAGACAAAAGGACCAGAAGATATAATGTTTATTTACTGTGATTATTAAAGAATTTAGTAGTATATCTGAATCATCAATTCCCATATACCCGCAGTATGATTTACCATGGCCAAAAGAGCTGCTGCTGTCAGTCCAGCCCCAACACCTTTAATTTCCTATGGAGAAGTAAATTAAATATTATCAGCAAAAATAACAAAACCAAACATCATATCTGGTAAAAAGAGGAACCAAAAAGAAAACAGTACTGACCTTGGTCAAAAGGTAGGTTGCCCATGAAGCAAATGCAGAGAAAATTGGTGCAGTGAACACACAAACAGTCTCAACAGACAGAGGAATATTCAATGAATTTAAGATCCTAACAATTTCCAAGGTAATGAATCGAGAAATTAGCTAAAAGGAAACTCGTGAATAAATGGCAGGGTCAAATATTCTTAAATTAGGGAGAGGAGGTCTAACAGGTACTACACAAAAACTAAATGAATAAATTTTATAGATAAGACGTGAACAGATATTAATCAAAAGGCACTCACCACCACATTGTGCCTGCTGTCAAGGTCAACCCCGGATAAACTGTGCCACCAATGACACGGCCGAGAGGATACCTAATTGAATCACAGCATTACAATCAACATAGATACAATACAAAAGCAAAAAATTCTGCAATTAGCATCTGCCAACTAGAGTAGCAATTACCATGTTCGATCATCGAACCAATTCCAAAAGTCATATATTCCCTTTTTTGTTAAAAACTGAAAACCAAAAACACCAATGCCTGTTAACTTTTATGAATCAGTATTATACAAAATGATAAATAAGGAAATAAGAACCTGAGTAACTCTGTAATTGAAATACGGATCAAATTCGTGAATAACACTCTCATACTTTATAACCTGCCACATGATAGATATAAATTAACTAACAACATTAATTAATCTACAAAAAAAGTGAACCCAAATCACAACTTCTCATGAAAGTCCAAATTAGAAAGTAATGACAACATCTAAAAAAGTAATAAATCAAATATGTCTTCTTTCCTTGGTAGTCATCAAAATCATCAGTATTCAGCAACCAAAAAGAAACACAGAAAGCAAGCGGCAGCTAAGAAAATTGAAGATAACATTATATAGTCATATCATAGAAACAATTCAGTTTTAAAAACAGACAGAAGAAAATCTAAAGAATGTATCCGAACACATAAATGCTTCTGTTTGCTTAAAAGTTTAAGCTAAAGAATGTATCCACTGAAAAGCTTCAGTTCTTCGCTAGAGCAGAGGAACAGTGATAAGATGAGAAAAACAGTGTCGTGATGATCGGATCTGGAGGGTTATGTGATACTTACAGAGAAGAGACGGATCGAGAAGGCGAAAACTCCGATCAAGATCAGGATGAAGAAGGATAAAAAACTTACTCATGTTCCATCGAGTGTTCCTAGCTTGAATTCTCTTTGTAGTTTAACTCTGGGAGAAAAGTTGGTGTGGTCAATGCCTCCATTAAGCTTCTTTTCATCATTGAAGTCATTATATCTGGCCCACTGTAATTTATGTAAAATTCCAGAGGATCTTAGCTTTTTATGCTCCCTAGAAGAACTTAGCTTACTTGGAAATTATATGGAAGAAATCCCTTCAAGCATCAAACAACTTTCTCAATTGAAACTTCTGCACGTGACCCACTCCCCAAGGCTTCAGTCTTTGCCAGAGCTTCCAGTGAGTCTAATCGGATTACTAGCAGTAAATTGTGGGTCATTGAAGACGATATCTACCATCTCACTGCTAACCAGAGAGTCAGAAAACCTTCGATGTTATTTCGATATGAGCAAATGCTTAATGTTGGATGAAAATGAATGTGAGGTCATCACAAATGAAGTTGTGAGAAGTCAGCGTTTTGCATGCAAAATGAAACATCATAAGGTTACTCTTTATTCTTTTCACATTTTTATACGCACTAATAAACTATACACTTAAATATGAGTTTCCTGCTAATCTTGTGCATCACATCATATTTATGGTTCAGGGAAATATAAATCTTGCTTTGAGTCCCTCTGTCTGGAAATCTGTGGCTCGATTCCCATACTTTGCTGTCAGCTATCCTAGAACTAGAATTCCAGAGTGTTTCTTATATCAGAGTAGGGGAAATTCAATCAAAGTTCAGCTTCCACTAAATTAGTTGAACAACAGCTTCGGTGGCGTCGCTCTGTGCATTAATTATAAGGAATTACATTTTCCATGGAAAAACGCTGTGAGATATAAGTGCCACTTTGAAGGTGGAAATAATCACGGCACCGACGGTGTTTACAATGAATTTGTCATCAAAGATTTGCTTACCGTTTATAGAGACGAGCACGTCTATTTATGGTTTGAACATACACTATTTGATTGGATATGTAAAAATAGTGAACTGCTGAGCCAAACCTGCTACGATGAGGTCTCCTTTGTATTTGATCAAGAAACTTGCAAAGTGAAAGGTTGCGGTGTTGTTCCATTGTATGCAATTTGAAGTTCAGAGATGCCAAAGAGGTCCTTTCCCCAGGATGAGCTCTATTTTAGCACTTGAAAGGGTATTTACTGAAACAGTGGATGACCATTTCTCCTTTGCATTGAAGTGAATTTGCTAGATCCCATTTTTATCTTGTTCCCAGAATTCAGAACGTAGGGTGCAGAGCCTTTTATTGCTGTGACTTCCTTCACAACAACCATCAATTCTTATACTGGAGCAGCGGAAGAATATACCAGCTCTCATTTGTCAGAATCCATTACTAGTGGTCATCATAATTAGTTAGCAAGTTAGTTTTTCTTAATCAGTCTATATAAAAAGTATAGAGTGCATGTACATGTTATGAAGTCCTGCACCTTTTTCCTTGATCGATAGAATCTTCTTATAAATTCAACTTTACAAATTACTCCTCTGTGACATCCCTTCAAACAACTTCCCTGCAATGTAGTTTGCTTTCCATCTAAAATATGCATAAGCACTAAATATATAATGGTCTACTTTATGGCTGTGGGCTGCAATTTGAAATCTCATCATACTACTCCCAATCTGCTGGGAAATATTCCGATTGATACCTGTTCCAGGAAAGATACCTTAATTCATCACCGAGAAAATTAAGACCTTTTCAAGGTTTAACTCTTTTTTGTGTTCTTCTAATAAAAAAATTCATAAAGAAACCAACATTAGATATTATTAAAGAATCTAGATATTATTTGCAATATCTAGATGTTATTCACATTAGAAGAATTTATATATTGTTTTTTAAATATTAAAAAAGATAACTAATTTTTGATATAAAGTAAATATTTAAAGGATGGTAATTATAACTAATTGAAATGAATAGTTATAATGAGTTTGATATACTTATATAGATACTCATCCATCTACTTGTTCATATATCAAAGACAAATTCAAGTATCCAAGCGTAAAATTTATGTGAATTCCAATACTATTGGTTTTAATTACGGTTAGAGATTATATTGCAATTCTTTTTTCACTCGTAATAATATTTTGTGTGTATCCTACTTTTTTCAAATAGAGTTATTATTTTGTTCTATCCACTTAATCATTCTAATAAGTAATATCAAAACCTAATATATTCTTTGCGTTATCTTTTGATCACAAACACAATAATTATTTAACATGGCAAAAACTCCTTCGGTGTGAAGGATAAAAATCACAGGACTTCTCTTGGTCTAAGCAAATGAAATCCACTATCACAAATATTGTCTTACAGAGATCAATAGCCACAAAATCCAGAAATCAAAAGCTCAATCTCATATAGCCACAAATTAAAGTAGAGAACTACACTAAGAGAGCAATAACAACAAAAGATTCTGTTTTGACAAATTCTGGAAAAATTCCAGCCATCCAAATCCAATCTTCACCGTTCAAAACAAAGAAAAATGAGTAAGGAACATTCTCACCAAAATGCAGCCTGATCAGACAAAGAATGGTAGACCAAAATCAGAATATGGTGAAGCTCGTCAGTTCTGAAAACACCTTGAGACCAGTCCACTTTTGGATCCAAAAACTCAACCTCCAGACACCGAAACAAAATCTCCACTGTTCAGAATGGAGAACAATATGTCTAGAAACTGTAAACCAAAAATGAGACCGATCCAACGGTGAACGCCTTCCCAGTTGCCGAAAATGTAAAACGGGTCGGGTGAAAAAATCTTTCCTTTTGTGAAGGATGAAGGAAGAACAAAATCTCTCTCTTCTCTCCTCTCTCTCTTCTCTCTCTCAATTTTGCAGCTGCTAAAATTTTTTAGTTTTAATGACAATACAAAAATTAACCCTAATAGGTTAAAAAGAAAATGGGCTTTAACAAATTTATGGGTTTTACCACATAGGAGGGAACCAAACCCAACATCTACAACATAACTTGTTGCTTAATTTGTTACTTATCTCCCAATTACCAAGTGTTACTAACCATCATGCTCACTTCACGTTTTTGTAGGCATCCCATGCAGTGGAAAGCATTTCCCCTGATATGTCTGAAATAGGAGACAGAGATTTACACTCTGACGCATTTACGAGGATGCCAAATCTTAAATTTCTCAAATTTTACCTCTTTAGACGAAAGAACTAATGGAAGGAGTAAGTTACATCTTCCTCAAGGTCTTAATTATCTTCCCAATGAAATGAGGTATCTTCAATGGGATGCATATCCACTGAAATCATTGCCAGTTAATTTCCTTCCGAACAATCTTTCAGTGCTGAAACTGCATAACAGCAAGATTGAACAACTCTGGAAAGAAGGCAAGGTACGTTCATAAGGAAATAAGAGTATTAAATACCAAAAGTAGAAAGTTTTGATCAATTCTTTCTTTCACTACAGGATGATAAAAGGTTAAAATTGATGGAATCTCAAATCATGAATCTTGGGAGAAGGATTCTTGGTGGCTGTAGCAGTTTGGTTAAAGTTCCCTTACCTCTTAGCCACTTGAATAAGTTGACATCTATGACACTCTGGAATTGTCAAAACATTAGGAGTCTTCCAAGTCACGTAGATCTAGAAACTCTTGAAACTCTTGACTTCTCCGATTGTTCAAACCTAAAGCAATTTCCACAAATCTCTAGCAACGTAAGGTACCTATATTTAGATAGGACTGCCATTAGTGAAGTGCCTTCATCTATCGAGCGTCTTAGCAAGGTCTCGCGGTTGAGTATGTTAGCTAGCCAACTGGAGAGTCTCCCTGATAACATTTGCAAATTAAGCTCTCTTAAATATCTGAATCTATTTGATTGTAAAAATCTGAAGGAATTCCCTGAGATCATGGAGCCCATGGAAAATTTAAAGGAACTTGTGATAAGTTTTACAGGCATAGAAAAGCTACCATCATCTTTTACTAATCTTAAAGGGCTTGCCTCACTGGAGATGTTTGGGTTAAAAATTAATCATGATCCATCGAGCGTTACTAGCTTGAATTCTCTTTTTAGTTTTAGATTAACTTCGGGAGAAAAGTTGATGTGGTCAATGACTCCATTAAGCTTCTTTTCATCAATGAAGTCATTACATCTAATGTACGGTAATAATTTTCCAGAGGATCTTAGCTTTTTATGCTCCCTAGAAGAACTTGGCTTAAATGGAAGTTATATGGAAGAAATCCCTTCAAGCATCAAACAACTTTCTCAATTGAAACTTCTGTCCGTGAGCTACTGCCCAAGCCTTCAGTCTTTGCCAGAGCTTCCAGTGGGTCTAATCGGATTAATGGCAGTAGAATGTGGGTCATTGAAGACGATATCTACCATCTCACTGCTAACCAGAGAGTCAGAAAACCTTCGATGTTATTTCAATATGAGCAATTGCTTTATGTTGGATGAAAATGAATGTGAGGTCATCATAAATGAAGTTGTGAGAAGTCAGCGTTTTGCTTATAAAATGAAACATCATAAGGTCAGTCTTTATTCTCTTCAGATTTTTATAAGCACTAACAAACTATACACTTAAATATGAGTTTCCTGCTAATCTTGTGCATCACATCATATTTATGGTTCAGGGAAATATAAATTTTTCTTTCAGTCGCTCTGCCTTGGAATTTGTGGCTGAATTTCCATACTTTGCTGTCTGCTATCCTGGAACTAGAATTCCAGAGTGTTTCTTGTATCAGAGTAGGGGAAATTCAACCAA
>JANZXP010000008.1:3175123-3187912 GCA_027576715.1 Erythroxylum flavicans | reverse complement strand
GAGGGTTATGTGATACTTACAGAGAAGAGACGGATCGAGAAGGCGAAAACTCCGATCAAGATCAGGATGAAGAAGGAGAAAACATTCCCGAAAGCGTGACGCAAGGTCGTTGAACCATTGGCGCTCTCAGGACTCGTCATTGACAAGAGACGAAAGAATTAGAGTGTGGTAGTATAAGGGTTTCGCAAGGTCGTTGAGTGCGAGGAGACTTTTCAAGTTTGCGGGCAGTGAGCTACTCACTTGCGAGGACTTGATTAACAAAATCACCAAAATGCCTCTAAAAATTGCATCTCACTGACAATAATATCCTTTGGATCTCCACTTGGCAAGATTTTATTGGTTGATTTGTCAATGTGACCCACAGTTAAAGAATTGCGTGGCAATCCACTTGGCTGCAAATGATTCGCCAGCATATGTGTCGTCCTACCTTTGGCTCTCTTGCTAATTTTTCCAGGACGATATTTTTGTGCGAATTTTGAAAAGTCTTTTTATTTACGATGAATAATAAGCATAAAAGGTTAAATTGACTTTAATTTTTTAAAAATTATTTTTATTAAAAATAACAAAAATACATATAACATGTTAATTAATTAAATAATAATAATATAACAACCTATTTTATAATATCAATTTAAGATCATTATTAATTTTATAATAAATTATTAATTTTAATTTAATTAATTTAATATATTATATATTACCCATATTTTATTATTAATATATTTTTCACTATGTCTTTTATTGTTAATAATAAATATGCTTAAAAAATCGCAGGCGAAAAGCCCAATCCATTTGAAAAGGCCCAGGTTTGTATGATATCTATCCAATTGCATGATTAGAGAGGAGCCTCGGTCGACCCATAAGAGCTATCTGATTTTCATGTTCAAGGGAATTTGTTGATCTTATTCCCTTGAATCAACTGGGGAATCTCCCGATCGTTGTATCTTTCCATTGTAACACATGGTACGAACCCTAACCCTAGCTTTATCTTTTATGTTCTTAGGGTTTCAATTTCATGAACTCGTTTAATTTTCAGCTCTGTTATTAGGTTTTTAGGCTGTGGCTTGCGTGCCCTAGATTTGGCTTTTGGCTTTTGTCTTGTGTTCTGTTTTTCTCTTTCTTTCGATGTTATCTGGGAGTTTTGTGTTTTTGTTGTTCGGATTTATATTATTTTTTAAACTGATTGGTTTCTTTTTGTTTTTGTTGTTGATTTCTTCTTCTTTCAAGATTTGAGGTTGCTAGTTTCTTAATCTGAAAGGCTAGTGTAGTTGAATCAATAGGTATTTGGATGGCTTCTCTTAAGGACCTCCTACCTCCGGTGAAATCCAGTACAACAACCTATTATGATCATTCAAATGACCCATGGTTCAAGCAGCGATTCAGCGCACCAGAGGGGGAGCAATCCACTGTGGTTAAACATAATCCTGTGCCTCCCTATTTGAAACGCTCTGGTTTTGTTCCACGGAGAGTGGAGGATTTTGGTGATGGAGGTGCATTTCCAGAGATTCATATTGCACAATACCCTCTTGACATGGGCAGGGATAAATCCGCAAAACCAGGGTCGAAGATTCTACCTGTGACAGTTGATGCCCATGGGAATGTGGCATATGATGCTATTGTCAAGCAGAACGAAAATGCCAAGAAAACAGTTTATTCACAGCATAAGGATCTTATTCCAAAAATTTTGAAGAATGAGGAAGGGACTGACGAGGATGAGGATGAGGATTTACAGAAAGAGATTGAGGAGACAACACTAGAAACCAAGGCTGCTCTTGAAAAGATTGTGAATGTTAGATTGAGTGCAGCTCAGCCTAAGAATGTGCCTAAACAGTCTTCGGATTCAAAGTATATTAAGTATAAGCCATCACAGCAATCAGCAGCTTTCAACTCTGGTGCAAAAGAAAGGATTATCAGAATGGTAGAAATGCCAGTGGACCCACTTGAACCTCCTAAATTCAAGCATAAGAGGGTTCCCAAGGCTTCAGGATCACCACCTGTGCCAGTCATGCACTCTCCACCTCGGCCTGTGACTGTGAAGGATCAACAGGATTGGAAAATACCTCCTTGTATCTCGAATTGGAAGAATCCTAAAGGTTACACAATTCCTCTTGATAAGCGTTTGGCAGCTGATGGAAGAGGTTTGCAGGATGTGCAGATCAATGATAATTTTGCTAAGCTGTCAGAGGCACTATATATTGCTGAGCAAAAAGCTAGAGAAGCGGTTGCAATGAGATCAAAGGTTCAAAAGGAGATGATGATGAAAGAGAAAGAAAGAAAAGAACAGGAGTTGCGTGCATTAGCCCAGAAAGCACGTTCTGAGAGAACTGGCACTGCCCAACCAGTTTCTATACCTATTCCATCTGAGAAGAGCACAATGGATGATGTTGACACGAGAGGAGATTATGAACGAGTGAGGGATCGGGAGAGGGAGAGGGAGAGAGATGTTCCCAAGGAGTCAAAGGAGGAAAGGGAGGAGCGCCTACAACGGGAAAATATTCGACAGGAACGACGTAAAGAGAGGGAGAGAGAGAGGAGGTTGGAGGCCAAAGATGCTGCAATGGGTAAGAAAAGTAAGATCACTAGAGACAGAGATCGTGACATTAGCGAGAAAGTTGCTCTTGGTATGGCCTCCGCCGGAGCTGCAAGAGGAGAAGTTATGTATGACCAAAGGCTGTTCAACCAGGAGAAAGGAATGGATTCTGGTTTTGCCACTGATGACCAATATAATGTGTATGATAAGGGTCTGTTCACAGCGCAGAACACCCTTGCTACAATTTACAAGCCAAAGAAAGATGCTGATGCCGAGGTGTATGGAGGTGCAGACGAGCAGTTGCAAAAGATCATGAAGACAGAGCGATTCAAACCGGACAAGGGTTTTACTGGCACTTCAGAGAGGGCTGGTGCACGAGACAGACCAATTGAGTTTGGGAAGGATGCAGAAGAAGCTGATCCGTTTGGTCTGGATCGTTTCTTGACTGAAGTGAAGGAGGGCAAAAAGGCCCTGGACAAAATTGGCTCTGGCGGCACAATGAAAGCTAGTGCTGGATCATCCATGCGGGATGGTTATGAAGGGGGTTCAGGTAGAACTCGCATTGGATTTGAAAGAGGGCGGTAGATGTGAGTTGAAATAATGTGGTAGAATCTGTAACCTTTTCCCAGTTAGTAGTTTTATTCTACTACTTGAAACCGTTTGTGTTTGGCGATTTATATTTAGCGTTTGGTCAAGATGGTTGTACTCTGGTTTATTTTCTTAATTCCTGAGTAAGTTAATCCTTCTCTATCCTGCATAAGTACAATTTATGTTCTTGCCGAGTAAAGATGGAATGCATTTGATTGCATGACCTATATACATTGCCAAATTAGTATATCATTTTTTCTTAATGTTTGGTGCCTTTGGTGGGTATAATGCGGGCTCTTATAGTTCAGTGTTCATATGGCCAAGAGTGAATTCCCAGAAACAGAAAACATTCTTTATAAAACACGATTCTGTTACATTGCCATAGGAGACACATAGACCAAAATAGACATGCCATGCACTACTGGAGCGTGCATGGGAGAATACTAAGCAACATAAAGATCCATGAGCCGAAAAGAAGTTGAAAAGGTCGGGTCGGGTGTAAGAACACTAGAGAAAGTACAATGACAGCCATTTCCCTCTCTAAATTTTGAACAGATGCAAGTAATGTCATGCGCTGCATACGACAGAAGTACATTTTTTCAGGTCAGCAGTGCCCCTCCAAAGCCAGTGTCCCCCTTTTAAGTACAACCAACTTGATCTGTAAACAAATTTGTAAGAGCACAATGCTTAGTTAGAACATTAAACAACTATTTATGACATCTGAAAAAACTTTCCCAACGCATGAATCCACAATGGTTTAAACCTTTAAGCGAAAACATTTGAATCAATTTGTTGGATGTTTGGAAAATTCTGTCGAATAATCACAGAATAGTTGGCAGATTTTGCCTGCAAAGAAGAAATGATATGTAGCAATTAGCAAATCAGAATAAATGGCGGGAAATTTTCCAGTCAAAGATTCATCACAAATTCTAGCAACAGTTAAAATGAAAATTTGACCTAAGCTGGCACAAATGCATTCTATTCAAGTCTCTTCACTCTCTCATGCAGATTGTTGGTATGAAAATCCTAGACGCAAATGATAGAACGCTTCACCAAAGAATATCAAAATTGGGAAAATGTGAAGAACAAATAAACGGAAAATGTCAAACTCACATCTAACCTCACAATGTTGCGATCATCTGATAAAGCTACAGAAGGATAAATGAAAGTAGCAATCTTACAAGCAAAATAGTTGTCCAAATATTAACTCCAACAATTTAATTTTCAAATCACTAGCAACTATCAACACTAGTTGGTGTTCACATATGGAAGTATCATAACCTACAGCTAAGGGGCACGATTCATCAATGGTGATAAACTACTATATGGGGAACAAATTCAAAGGTTCACATACTGATGTATTTGGCAGCAAAGTGTAAATTTAAATAAGTTTTGCAACTTCCTCTGCCGTCAAAGATATGTTCTCTATTCCTAACGACCCTCAGGAATCTTGAGACAAAACGTAAAGCAAGAGATCAAAGTGTTAAACACCAAACAACATGTTACCTGGGATATAAACTGAATTCAAGTTAAATCTAAGGAGAAGAAGTAAGCATAAACAAGCATTATATAACAAAGATCTATAACATATGGCTCTCTTAAGAGGAGAATGGGAAAAAGATCAACTTATAGAGGTTCCCCTTATTCAAGTATAAGATCAGTGAAGCCCACCAAATAATAGAGCTTATGCCAACCAGATCAGTTATAGCATAGCATATAAACATAAAGCTGTAAGCGGCATTAGTTCTGACCAATACCTTAAAACAAACAAATAAAGCAATAAAAATTGGGCAAGAAATTTTTAAAAAATCAAATAATGTAATAAAAGTTTCAGGAGTAAATTCATTCCAAGTTGAAGATTATCATACACATGGGTTGTTTTCAAAATAAATAGTGGTTAACTTCTCTCTAGAACCAGCAATGGCCTCAGCTATGCCTGCAAGTGATTCTATCTGGTTGTCATTGAGCCACAGATCTTCCAACCTGCATGTAAAGCTCTTAATTAAGTACTATATTAGTAAAACAAGTACTCCAAAAAGTACAGAATACATACTGTGTCAGGTTCTGAATGTCCTCCACTGAGCTTAGTTTGTTAGATGATACATCTAGTACACGAAGATTGACCAAGGTCGATAGACCTTCCATTTTCGATATACCATTGTGGCTCAAGTATAGTTCTTCCAGTGAGACGCATTCCTTAGAATTGAAAAAATAATAATTAAGGGGAAAGGTAAAGATAAAAGTGAACAGAGAAATTTTTCTGACTACCATAAGTGCAACTCTTTCAAATACATAATGACTGATTATATCTTGTTTTAAATACCTCAAAACCTCTCATTGAAGTTAAACGATTGCTTTGCAAACTAAGCTTCCTGATACATTTTAACCCACAAAGATCAATTAATCTGATTCGATTGCGTCCCAGCCAAAGCTCCTGTAAGTTTGTTAAATTATGCATATTCTCCATTACCTAGCAAGCAAAAAGACGCAGCTTTAGAATCAATAAACAGTGGTAGACTTTGAAACAGACAAAAAACTTACTCTTAATCTGTTGGAACCAAGTTCTAGAATCTGCAATTGATGAAAGTGATCAATCTCCTCCATCTTAGTAACTTCATTCTTAGATACATAGAGTTCCTTGAGTGTATTGGAAACCTTCGACAACCCGTGCAAGGAAGTGATTTCGTTGAAAGAAACATCGAAAATCAAGAGACTCTTGAATATGCCAACATCAGGTATTCTCATTAATTTATTATCCCTCAGCACCAGCTCCTGCCAAGAACACCAGACACTTCTGATCACCGGCTTAACAACAAGCCATAACGTAAGTGAAACTCAAACATACCAATACAACAACATGGTAACAGCTCCCGTACGTTCAGGTATAAAAATTAATAGATATATCAGGAAAAGCTGGCTTTTCTTATACATTGAAAAATCAATATAGATACACGTTTCATAATAATGAAAAATATTGGATATTGCGTTAGATTTTTTAAAGGTCTTCACTTTCTCTCGTTAATCTATATTACAAACAGTAAAACTATAAGCAACAAACCACACCTCGACACCTGACAACTTTTCCCAGTGGGAGAAAGGCTCCATAGCAGCATCGTCAATGAGATTTTGCCGAAGAGAGAGCTTCTTGAGGTTGGAGAGATGCGCAATTCTAGGGTCCAACTTCGACAGGCGATTCGCTGTGAGGTCCAACTCGATGAGACTCGGAGATAATTCGAGGGAATCGAGGTCGTGGAGCTGAAAGCTCGTGAGATCGAGGACTGTGCTCGCCATATCAATTTCCACCGCCTGATCATCGGGCTCGGGATTGGATCCCCGCGGTGATTTTGCCTCGCCGTTCATTTGGCCGTTAGCTGTCCGGTGTGCCGGAGATAAAGTTGGGAACTTTCTTGATCGGATTAAATGATGGAATGTTAAACTTTGTATTTAGGGGGCTATTATTAGAAACCAATCTTTCCAATAATTTTAATTTTCTGTCTTTTCTTTTCAATCTACTTGTAAGAATTTTGGTATATTCGAATTATTTTTTAACGTGTTAGAAGCATTTTATATTTTTATTCCCAACTTTTCCAATTAATAAATTATTTATCTTTTTCTTTTGTTTGCTACATACTTTTGCATTATATTTTGTTTCTTTCTGTTATAATAAAATGAATTTTAGATTACTATTTTTATATAATACTGAATACCTTAAAAAAGTTTATTAAATTTTTACCAAAAATATTAAATTTTTACCAAAAATCTTATAATTTAGAAGAAGGTTTATAAAATTATAAAGAGTACAAAACTATGATTATGGATGGTATTAGGTTGGACAAGGTCTGGAAATAATTTGAAAATTAATATTCGAGTTCAAAGCATATGATTGGAGTTTGATCGAGTTTAGGATAAATTAGGTCGGTCTAAACCTAAATGCCATATCGCTAAGGTTTTTAGATTTACGAAGACTTTTAAAAATTTTAATATGGTACAATAAAAGATTATATTTTATTTTTTAAAAGCAATAAAGGATAATAAATTAAATAGTGTTTAATCTTAGAATTTTTTTAATTTAGTACTAAACTTTTTAAAGTTTGTATAAATCATGTTAAAATATTATTTTTGATAATGTGACATATCCACAAAATACTATGTAGATGATCATTTATTAACTACATAAGTAAAATATAATATTTTAATTTAATTTATATGAATTTTAAAATGTTAATTAATAAATTAAAAAATTTTAAAGTTTGATTTTAAAATATAAAATCTAGTTAAATACGTTTTGAATATATTATCTCAAAACAATAATGATAATGAAGTGTTAGTCAAAAAATAAAAAAATTGTAAAATTCTTTTATCTAGTCAGATTCGTTTGGGCCAAAATGGCCCAACGTCTCAAGCATGCTCATTTCCGTGGCACACTTTTCTTGGGCTTATATAAGAGTTGTGAATTTTTGTAAAACTTTTTACAAGTTAGTGTCTTTCTTTTTTGGGAAAGGTTTGGTGAGACGTATTTAAATCTTGATACAAACTGAACCAGAATTTTCCTAAACTAGTTATTCCTGCTCTCTAGTAGCAGTAAGCAACTAAGCACTCAATGGTAGAGTAAATAGAACGCGAGTACATGTCACGTGACGGACAATTTGAAACCCAAGGTTAGCACGTGCCTCCCTATTTGAATTGAACCTAAAGAAAAACCCCCAAAATACAGCACCAGAAAATCCCTCTCTCTCGTTTCTAGTTTTAAATCGGAGAAGAAAAGAAGAAGGCCATGGAATCGATACTCGTGGAGTGTGTAAACAACAGTCTTGGGCATTTCATGTACCGGAACGCCATTTTCATGTGCGAACGCCTTTGCGCTGAATTCCCTTCTGAGGTACTCTGAAGTCCTTCTCTATCTGTTACGTCTCTCAATTTCTCGGAGATATTCTGTGTTGATTGTTAGCCTGCTTTTCCCCATTTTTTGCTCAATTACTGCTAGTCATGGTTTCGCATTCTTCAATTTTTTACCCCTCTTACGGATATTATCATTGGAATCTGAGTTAGCTTGATTTAGGTAGCTTTCCTAATTTATTGGCTCGATCGGTAGTCTGAGTTCAGTACTGGTGGCATAATAGAGCACTTGTGTGCTATGAAATCAAGATGTTGATAGAAAGGGAAGTAGATTGAGTTGAGATGAAGTTGGAGCAGTACCTTTAGGTGGCCATTGTTTCTTAATGTGTTTCAGAAAGATCTTAAGTTTCATTTGAAACTAGATCTCTGAAGGCACTCTACTACTTGTGACCTTATTATTGGTTTATTGCCTCATGTTTCTAGACTCTCCCATTATAGTGAATCCTTATTTTTATTTCAATGATTACATTTGAACAAATGCACCAAACACTAGTATAAGGACTTCAAGGGCTTATGTATTTCTTAATGTGATTCTCGATGGCCATTTTTCTCCATGTGCAGACCAATTTACAATTGCTGGCTGGATGTTATTTACAAAACAATCAAGCTTATGCAGCTTACCATATTCTTAAAGGTAGATGTGGCGATTAATTGATATCTGCTTCTTTCTTTTCAGTGTTTGTTAAGTTATGATGTCCTAAAGTATTTCATTGCTAATTCTTTCCTTATATTTTTTTACGCGAATGTTGTTTAATCATTTATAGTGTTGCTCATTTGTATATTTCTCATTTTTCTATGTTCATTATTCCATGAAGGCACGCAAATGGCTCAATCCCGCTACTTATTTGCAATGTCATGCTTTCAGATGGATCTTCTAACTGAGGCTGAAGCAGCACTATACCCTGCTAATGAGCCTAGTGCGGAGGTATATATATGAGATTCTTAGGAAAATCAACTTGCTGCCAGAAAGAAAGTAGTTACAACTTCTGTTAATTGTTAGCAGTGTGTACAATATGAATGTTTCTTGCTGTTGTTTCTATAAATAACTTCATAATCTTTTACCGTCTCTAATCAGAAAAAGAGAGAAAAGAAAAAAAATTCCCTTAACATTAAAGTTCCTTTCAAGAGGGATTACTTTATATAAACTAAGTTAATCCACATATGACACCTTGAGATTTGACGCTGCTGCTAACCTGGTTTGAGTTTTCTGGTTGTTGACTTGTTTGTTGCAACGAAGATGCTCACATTTGCTTGTCTGCTGTTTGCAGGTTCCAAATGGTGCAGCAGGTCATTACCTACTCGGACTCATTTACAGGTTCCAGATCTCAACCACAAATGTTGGATTAATAACTTCCAATAATTTAATCTCTAGCTTATTTTTTCAGCATAAATTGCATCATCTTTAGTTTGTTTTACTTGTCAAAACTATTGGAGTTATTTTTTTCCTGTAGGCTTAACTTATGTTTCAACTGATGCGGATAGCTAACCTGAAAGCAACCTAGAATAGAACTAACTTTAAGACTAAAATTTGTGTAATAATATGTTTTTCTTTTCTTTTTTGTAGAAATATATGTTTCTCATTGTAGAACATAATTTTGCAAAACTTGTTTTCTTATTGAACCTTCTTGATGCCTTCCTAAACAGATGGCTTTGCATCATTGTTCATAATTGGAACTTCCAATTCTTAGACAGTTTGCCTTGATTTTATTTGGTTATGTAACTGACAATTTTTGTCAAACTTTATTTGAGTTTCAGGTATACTGATAGAAGGAGAAGTGCTATCCATCATTTTAAGCAGGCTTTGTCTATTGATCCTTTACTCTGGGTTGCATATGAGGAACTATGCATATTAGGTTGTCGATGAACTCCCAGATTTATCAATATTGCTTGTGATCATGTGTTATTTTCTTTGTATACATTTGAGCTCATTTCAATTTCTATTTTCTTAAGTTCACAGTTTTGAGTTTCCTTCTGTTAGTATCTTGTTCCATTGAATCATGTAAATATATATTCTTGCTGGATCATTTTAGGTGCTGCTGAAGAGACGACTGCCTTTTTTGGTGAAGCAGCTGCTCTTTGCATTCAAAAGCAGTACGCAAACAATGTATCTACTTTCCAAAATTTACAAGTGTCATGTGAGGACCGTAATTTAGCTTCCACTAGAAACGTTGGATCAGAAGATGTTAGTCCCAGACATTCAAAACATATGCAAGGCAACAACTTGAGAGATAACCCTGGAAATTATCAAGGAACTAGTTTGTTAGGAGGAGCTGCCTGTCAGCCTTCCAATGGTGGCCCTGCAAACTTATCATTTTATAACACTCCTTCGCCAATGGCTGCACAGGTATAGGATAATGACCATCACTTACTTAGATGGTGATTTTTTCAAGGTTTATGTTGGTCTTTTCTTTCCTATCCCAAGTTTTAATTTTATCCATCAGAATGATTAAGCATCAGTGTGAGGACCTTTTTGTTTTGCAGTTGTCAGCTGTTGCCCCACCACCTTTGTGTAGAAATTTGCAGCCAAATGGTCCACATCTTGTCACTGTTAGTGTTGATAGTTCCCCAAAGTCAACTGTAAACTCTAATATTCAAGCACCTCGAAGAAAATTTGTTGATGAAGGCAAATTACGGAAGGTTGAAATCCATAGTACTCTATTTCCATTTTTATTTGTTTACCTAATGGCACTTAGGATATAATATGCTTATTCCTAAATACTCTAATCTACCAATTGATAAGTGCACTTATCTTTTATGGAATAGGAGAATGTGTTTCATTTGTTAGTGCTTGACAGGAGGATAATCTTTTTAATTTAGGTTGAATAGTAGGAGGAAAATTGAGTTTTAATGTCTTCAAGATATTAGTTAGTGAAAAAACAACGCAGGTATCATGATTCTATTTGTCTTAGCTCATTGGCTAGGTTGATCGTGTTGTGGGATCTTGGTCACTTAGCAGACTTTATTCTCCCTTTCTGAATATTGCTCCTCTGATATTCCTACTGGGCATTGTTTACTTTATACTTGATTCTCAGTTGATCTCTCATTTTGGTCAATAATCTTCTGTGTTTGTGATTTATCAAGTTATTGCTGCTGTTGTTGTGTGGATATATAGGTCTATGGCTAGAGGGTCCAACTCTTTTTTGTGTGTACCCATTTCTTTGTGGTATTCTTCCATTAATTTTTTTTGTATTTAATTCATTTTTCGGTGCAGATTTCTGGGAGGTTATTTTCTGATTCTGGTCCCCGACGAAGCACACGGCTTGCTACAGAAGCAGCATCAAACACAAGCACTACAATTGTAGCAGGGAATGGAGTTAGTAATTCCTCTAAGTACCTTGGAGCTTCCAAATTGAGTTCTATGGCGCTCCGTTCAGTGACTGTCCGTAAAGGACAATCTTTTGCCAATGAAAATTTTGATGAAGGTGATTGATCTCTGTTATTGTAATCTTTTAAAAGTTTTGGCTGATCTGTGATTATATTTGAGGTTGGGATTTCACTGTTATATATATTATATAGAAGCATGATCGAGAGCCAGAGTAGTGTTAGACTGGTGACTAGCATTTTGATTTTATACAAGCTTTCTGTTGCTTGTAGCTGACCTCTCAACTGATCTGGTTACATGGGTTTATTTATGTGACCAGTAGGTTTTGCTTATATGTCAATCACAATGTTTGGGGACTTGGAGTGCAGTAACATGGTGGAAATAGTGGAAGTTAGTCCATTTTCTGTGCTGGTCATACCATTGATCGGCAAGCATGTTTTTTTAGCGCTTAGATCATGTTCCAAAAAGATTGCTTCAAAGATGAACTTATTCAACAATCTATTTTAGATCTTGGACTTGTTTAGGAAATGGATCTCTTTCATTCATCAACTTGTTTTTTAGGTGCACATTTTGCTGCCCTGCAACTAATAAGCAGGAATAGAATGGAACAGACATGCTGTTTTAATGCATAGGTGATTTTTTAGGTTACTTGGTTGTAGAAATATTTTATATGTCTGGGGTGGGTGTCAATACATGCCTTTTGATCTTTCCATATGTTGCTCACGATGAAATGGAGGGCTAATATTAGGTGTTCCTGTTTCCCACCTTAATTTGCCATGTTCAGTTGATCTAGGTTGGAACATTGAGTTATCACCATCCTAAGTATTCTTCTTTTTTCCCCTTTGCTGTTCCTTTCATTTGGCCTTGGCTGAGTTTTTTGGTGACTGTCAATCCAATCATTCAAGAACTCTTATTCTTAATTTCTGAAGGGATTCGTAATGATTCTTTTGATGATGCACGTGCAAATTTAACATCGACAACTTCTATTTCATCACCTTCTGGTGATCCTAAATCTATTGAGCCCGAAGTTGTAACCATGCTGGTTGGTGGTGTTTCCATAAATCCATCAATAATCCTAAGTGGTGCTTCAGAAATATTGGCCCTCTTGAGAATTCTGGGGGAAGGTTATAGACTCTCATCCACATATCGTTGCCAGGTATGCAGGATTATTTCTAAATAAAAAGGAAATTTAGCAGTTCTATTTCTGGACTAAATTTAACTAAGTTTGGTGGTGTAGGATGCACTGGATGTTTATATGAAACTGCCACCAAAGCAATATAATACAAGTTGGGTGCTTTCCCAGGTAATATCATTTTCTTAATGCTGTTGCCTTATTTGCCAGTATGCATTTGTGTTTATCTCCAGATTTTGATTGGGATTCACTTGAATAATATCATATAGAAAATTACCTGTTGCTGTACAATCCATTCTAGCATATTATGCTCCCTCATTT
>JANZXP010000008.1:3141662-3161490 GCA_027576715.1 Erythroxylum flavicans | reverse complement strand
ATTAAAGTTAACATTTTATTTCTAACCTATTACTGTCTACACCTATTTATATGACAAGTTACAAGATGCGTCTGCGTTCATATAGTCATATTTTAACAATAAATTTTATTATTTTTCGTTACATATAAAAGTATACAAAAATAAAATGATAATTATTAATTTCTAAAAGGGTTAAATAGTAATTATAAGCTGAAGATTTCAGCTGATTAGAGAAAACGCTGCTATGTAGCAGCGTTTTCTTATTCAGCTTATTCACCATGAATCAGCTGTTGGTCAACGTTCTCCAACAGCTGAAATAGTCAAAACAGCTGAAAAAACAGCTGCTTTGTGCTTCACCAAACGAGGCCTATGTGTTCGGAAATAATGGAGAAGTTAATAAATAAAGATATTTAATATTTTTAAGAAACAATTAAAATAGAAACATATTCAACCCAATCTCATAAGTATTGTGAAGACATATGTTTAAGAAATGAATAATGAAGAATTAATATTAAAAGTGTTTTTAAAAATAAGAGTTAAATCAATAAGGTAAAAAATTTAAAATTTAAAAGGTTTAATAAACTGTTATATAAGTTAATAAAAATTGAATAAAATTAAAAATTTTGAAACATGATTGAAAGAAATTATGCTTAATCATTGAATAATTTAAAGTTTAATTAAAAATTATTAAATAAATAAATTGATTTATTTTAATTTATAACATTTTATTAATTAGTAAAAATTAATTAATTAATTAATTGATTGATCAGAGTTTTTAACAACGAAAGTAATTAAAATAAATCAAACTAAAAAATTGAATGGTTCAAATTTTTTATAATTATACCGTTGGATCCTTTAATGACTAGATTTAAAACAAAGTAAGTCGATGCTTGAGAAAGTTAATATATTATGTCTATAACATGGTCGACCAAAGTTGTAAGCAATTATTAAAGAATCATTTTCTATCTACCTTATCTTTTATACGCGCACTTTGTACACTTACAAATATGACTTCTGAAAATTATAAAGTTAAGATTAATATCATATACAGAGAAAAGTGGTTATAAAGTTCAGAGTTACTGTTACAAATAAAAGAATTTTCTCTTGGTACCAATATAAATTGGTTTTGCATGATACTGTATTTTATCTGACGATGTTCCATGAATGATTAGGATTGGTCTAAGACTAAGACACCTAGTCTAATGACATGGAAAGAAAAAAAAATCTAAACATACCAATTAATATGTAAGAGTAGTTTCTGAAAGTAGTCATTGACCATTAGCTTTGTTTCTCTTTCAAGTAAGCCGACTCTAAGAACGTTACAATCCCAATAATGTGAGCCCACTATTTACTGCCCTTCTTTCTAAATATTATCTTGTAAGACAATTAACCACTTATTATACATTTTTTATATATATGATTTTTAATAATTAATAATTAATTACTTCCATAAAAGTGAATAAACTATATTATAAAGTAATTAAAGTTTGACATAAAAAAACTGCATAATTTTGATAAAATTAACGCTTGAATTAGAAACTTAAATCACGTAGACGAAGATAGCTCAATAAATTAAAATTTGTATAAGATATTTATTTTGATTCCTTTAAATTAAGAGTAGATCGCTTTAATCATCGCTAATGCAAACCCATTGACCTAATCAAATTGAAACCATGTGAAGTACTCTAAACCAATCGATACCCTTTAGGACACGCAAAACATAAATGGGGTCCAGGGACCATATATTTAATAAGCTCCCAACCAATTGCGTATAAACATGGACGTGATTGTTACCTATTACCTTTGGAAGTGAAGAGCACGGCAAATGCCAATTGGGGCATTATGAGACACCTCTAGATATCATTAATCATTGAGACGCAGGGTATTCCTCGAGTAGTTCCATCCTATCCCAAGGGACCTTTTAGTAATCTCCATCAAATGAATTGCCAATATGTCCCTATAGTACAAAAATATCACGCTAAAAGGAAATTCCGGCCACTATTTCTCTCGGACGGTCCGAAATGTCACAACCCCATTTGCCTAGCTAGTTGCGGCACGTGAAGCACAACGTCCCTTATATGATTAAGTAGTTCATTGTCGGTCTAAAGTCCCGTTTTTTGCTGTTCCTGCATTTCCCTGTTAGTTAAGTTTTATTTAATTTTGATCTTTCTTTAATTATAATAGTAATTTTCTTGCCCTTTAAATACTTACCTCCTCTCCCCCACATACAAACCATAAACTTCTCTTCCATCTAATCTCTCCCTCCCTCCCTCTCTCTCTCTCTCCCTCTCTCAAACAAAAGATAAAATTATAAAAAAAGCCCAGGAAAAGAGAAAAAATAGAAAAAGACTCGCATACACAATATTATACATGGAGATGGAAGCTAGTAGTCAAGAGGTGGCCAAGAAACTATGGCACCTAGTACGCGTAGTAATGTTCATGATAAGAAAAGGCGTATCAAAGAGCAAACTAATGGATGATCTCAACTTCTTGGTCAAAAGGGGCAACAAGCTCGCCGGAAAAGCCATAGGCAACCTCATCATGTTCCACAACCACCACTCCTCCTCCTTCAGTTGCCGTTCCAACGACGCCGTCTCCTTCGTTTCACCAAGAGAATACGAGTTCAGCTGCAGCAACAGCCCTGCATTTTACCCTCTCTACACTCACCACAAACGCAAACACCACCACCTTCACCAATTTTCCAAGTCTTGCAAATACGAAGACGTCACCACCGTTGCGGCGGTGCAGAAAATGCTGGAAATGTTGAATAAGGAGGTGGTTGTGGAGGCGTCTCCGTTGATCCTTCCTGGATTCGGAAAAAGTCCCATGGTCAGACAACTCAGAATCACAGACTCACCTTTCCCTTTAAAGGACGAGGATCAAGATAATGGCAAAGTGGACAAAGCAGCCGAGGAGTTCATCAAGAAGTTCTATAAGGACCTCAAGTTGCAAAAGTCTACTTGCATCTTCGAATCACCTTACCATGAACTATGGAGCAGATGAATTACGATGATCTTAATTTCCATTTCTGGCTATAAACTGAGGATGCATATGCCGTTAATAGCGATCCAAGAATTACATGCATTCTCAAAACAAGTTGGTGCACCTCTACACGTCGTTCGATCGAGATTATTCAGCTTTTGTCATGTCAAATTCGTTATCACAGGATCTTAATCAAAATGGTCAATACCTCTGATCTCACACAGTTACCAGTCCATCGACCGTGTGACTTTTTTTTTTCCTTCGTGGCAAGTAGCTTGGTGTAGGGTTTCTTGATCGGTTAGATAATGATTATGTGAAGGTGCTCGCTATGTTTTTTCCTCGTCTTGAGCTTTAACCGACAATAATCATGAGTTTTGGTTCTTAAGAATGCAATTCAATTTCTGTCTCGTTTTATGTCACGATGTTTTCCTTACTTCCTATTCTATTTCCATGTCTTAACTCCAATTGTTTTAGTCAGTACCTAAAAAGACAACTAAGACGAATTGAATTTGGTATAGCAACAAGAAAGCTACCAGTAATCAATTTCATGTCCTTTCATGGAACCCAGTACAAGCTTTACTTAATTTTGTATTATGGTGCGGACACATATTATTAACTTTCGAGGTTGTTGAGTGGGAGGTTTGGATTTATGAGGCGCTTTTAAAGAGTTTAGCCTCCACGTTGCTTTCGATGTTTGGGGTAATAATGGATTTAAGTGGCTGTGTGTTACTCGTGTAGTTGAGAGGTCACCTGCTGCCATGCACGAGTGGCACCAAGGTTTCCCATATAAAATTCTGCTATTGTAAGTGAAGAAGATGAAGATGCCCTTCACTGGCTTCCAGCTTGCTTTCACTCTTTGCTAGTGATTCACTTTACATTATTGGCCCTATTGGCTACGGAAACTTTGCTTTTATTTTCATTTTTTAATTTCCGTACTTGTGTTTAGGGCATGAACAATAAAAATCCAATTTCATAAATGTTTATGTTATTCATAATTTTCAGGATTGGCAAATGAATTGAAGAGTTAACTAAATAGAGTACTAATTAATAGCATGGAAAAAATTAATAAACGTCTTTATAATATAAGCTATGACATCCACGTACATGTTGATTGAGTAGACAATCAAGAGGGGAAGGGACAAACTTGAACTTAACAAGAAATATATTCTATATTCCCATCGAATCAATCGTTTATTGGCTTGAAAATATTGTTATGTAAAATTTCTACCACACGATTGCTTAATCTAACGGTTAAAGTTCTGACATAACCATATACCACTTCACTGATCGGGAAACGAAACTTGTGTGGTTGATTGATTCATACACTCAGCGGTTTCTGTAACATCATGTGCATATGCGTCCTTTCATCCCTATTGCTGCGTCCTTTCATCCCTATTGCTGATTGATTAGGGTCATTAATTTGGTAGCTGAAAAACCAAATTACATCACAATCAACAAGTTAAAATTAACAGGTGGTTCAGCAAAATGATTTAGACATGATTGGTTGTGGTTAATTAATGAAATAGAATAGAACGAAACGGAATGGTTTATAATGAAATAGAACAGAACATAGTGAAAAGTTGTTTGAGAAAAATAAAAAGATTCATAATGTAATGTAGTTCACTATTGTTTGGAAGATGGATGAAATGAAATGTAATGTATAATAAATGTCTATTATACCCCTGATATTAAAATGGTTGTTGCAAGAGATTTAACGCTATGATTTTAAAACGTAAATCATGTCCAATTAAAAAGTCACAGTTGTGACTTGTTTTTTAATATTTTTATTTAAAAATAATAAAAAAATTTAATAAAATTTCTATTATTTTATTATTAATTAATATAATTTATTATTAATTATTTAATAAAATTTATTCTATTATATGTGATTCATATTTTAAAATTATTTATTTATATAAAAATATATACAAACAATTAAAGAATAATTTTAATAAATTTTATATTTTTCATTAATAAAAAAATTTATTAATTTATTAAAATTTTATTAATTATATATAATTTTTTATTAATAAAAAATATAAAATTATTATTGAGGATGATAAGCTTGTAAACCGTAATAAATGAGGTTAGGAAAAGAAGGGTTAGAGTTAGAAGAAATAATTGACATTAAGAAACATTATCGAGGGTATATTAGATAATATTTATTTATTAGTTTACGTTTCATCCTAAACCTTCCAAATTGGAGGTTTTTTATTTTCACTGTTTGGGATAGAATGGAACATAATATGAAATCCTCCGCTTTCATCGTATTTCGTTCCATTCCATTATGAAACTCTCAACCAAAAAATAGAAGCATGTTACGTTCCATTCCGTTCTATTACTAGCGCCTCAATCAAATAAGGCTTTAAGGGTTGGTAGAAAAGCTCTTCATCAGTTATGTACAGGAATTGGTGTGATAATCAAGCCCGGTATTATCCGAAGTTAACGGGCTAAATTCAATTAACTGAGCGTTTTGTTAGGACTGCCAAAATTTAGTCCAACTCAAGCCCTCATATTTACAAGTAAAATGTCATCATTTTATATATTTTAAATTTAAAAAATAGTTTGGATCGGGTCAGGTCGAGTTAGGCTTTAGCTCGACACGGGCTACCTCAAGCCCAATTACTCCCAGGCTCAAGCCTCCTGTCCCATACCTAGACTCCAACAATAGGAATCGGGCTTGACCCAAACTATTATCATCTATAGAGGAACCTGAATATGTTAGGAGTCGATTGTGGGTATTGAAGAACAAAACATATACAAATTAGCTATGTAAGAGATACACTAACCTCTAAGTGTCATTTAGATCGAATCTAAACATGACAATTTATATATGGTTAGCCTCGATCTAAAATCAACTAATCATAATTGGATTGGTTGAATTTTTGAACAATTTCATCTCCATCTTAAAATAATATTATCTTAGAAAACTTTTTAAAACAATATTCTTTTTAACTGTAAATTTAATTTTTTTTAAATAACATCATTTTTAATGATCTGAAATCACATATTTTGAATGTAACTAAGTTCTAAGTCGCTTTATGCAAGAGCCAACCCAAATCGGCTCTATCTATTGCCATACTTAATCGAACCTATTACTGAATTGAGTAACTAACTCAACAAATGATTAGTGCATATGTAAAGTAGGAGATCACGAGTGTAACAAGGAGTAGGTGAAGGATTGCGATGGCTTTGCTCCGGGATGGAAGGACCGTCTCTCTCAAACACTTAAAGGACGGGCGCCTTTTCTTCTACGCTCTTTAAAACTCCCTCTCTTTGATTGAAGCTTATCTTGTGTTTCACCTGTTAATCACTGTACATGTGATTGTAGATTTGTGAACGCCACTCTTTCTACATGTTTTCGCGGCCTAGTTTGTGGGGGCATGCCATGCACGAGTTGATCATGACTTTTGAGTTTGACTCTTCGCTCAAGGAGATGTGATTGAGTTCTCGCTCAAGTCTCAACTTGGTTTCTTCTAAATAAATGTCTAGCTATATTTATAATCATCCGTCCAATTTCACCCAGTCCAACCTTGTTTAATGCTCAAAATAACTTTATTTTGACTATTAGAAATGAATTTAGAAATTATCCAACCTTATCTAATAGTCAAATGACGTCGTTTTTAGACATTAGATAGAAATGGTCACCGTAAAATTGGAGGAGAATCCCACTCATATTTATATCAATAATAAGAATTGCTTTTAGTTTCAAGATCTTATTACGAAGACTTTATCCAACTACGTGTAGAACTACGTCCAAGTAGTTGCTTCGTACTTTTGGTTGTTTGAGAATAAATGAATGATGCCAATGGTTCCTAGATTTGCGTTGTTAGGTCTGCGTCTTACTTTTGCACGACTTTGGAGACCAAATGGAGATGGAGTAGCGGAAGTAAACAACTATATACGCGTTCTTTAGCTAAGTTCGCTGGTCCTGAGAGAAAACTAACTTTGAGACTTTAAAGAAGAGCCTGTACGGGTTTGGTGTGGGGCTGTTATAAATAGCGGTTGGTTCGTGTTTATTAGATTGCGACATCAATCGCTTAAAGCTGTAAGTACTAACTCTACAAGTCAACAAATAGGCACTTAAGAAAGGAGCCAAACAATTTGTACAAGCATAAATTTTCATTCACAACTATTGTTATCTCACTTAGGACGTTACTCTTTAAAGTTAGATTCAAATAATATGTTATTTTTAAAAAAATAATAATTTTCAATTCAAAATTTCCGCCACCAATGTCTCATTTGCCCTTGCTCAAGTTCATTAGGGTTCTGGGCAGGCCAGAATAGTGACCAACCCAATCAACCATCTTGGGTTGGACCGTTTAGGTTTGATGCTTCACACTGCTGAGCTCCGTGTTGAGATCTTTATGATGGGCTCATAGTTTTATGTAAGCTTGCCTTGGGATCTAATGGACCACAACAGCCCACAAGCTTGAGATCAGCTGATTGGATAGGCCAACCAAGACGTCTACTGTAGTTTCCGCCTTAGACGTAGAGTAGCATTAACCCAATTCCTTCAATTCTTTAATATTAATAACAAATTTTGCTTTGAGAGTTGAGACGCAGAATTAATTTATGTTCTGTTAATGAAAGTAGTAATACAATTCATGATAGTAATTATGATAATAATAACAATTCCTATTGATCTCTAAACCAAAATTAGTTTTTCCGTTTCTTTTAATTTTCCTCGGGAAAACCCACTGAGATCAAGCCTAGCGTTGAATCGAAGATCAGTCCATCTTTGATGCATGGGAGCTTGCGGATGATCCTAGTCTAGGGCTTAAGTCTTTTGTCTATTGTAATTGGAGATATTATTCAATGGCTTCGTGGCTCAAAGCCGCTGAAGGTATGGATCTGATTTTCACATTTCGTCTCCTTAATCTCGATGGGCGTTTATTGATCTATTATTGTCTCGTAATTCTGTTCCAATGTTAAATTTTTTAATTTTGATTTATGATTATAATTTTTGGGCTTGTACCAAATACGTATGGATGTTGGGATTAGGAATGAGTATCTTCTGATTTGTTGGTGTAATTTTGAGTTAAACTGGTGCATGCCATTTTCTTGTTTTGGTTTGCAATCGAAGATATGAGTGAGGAAGCCTGACACTGTATACATTAGATTTCCGTCAGCTGAAATGAACTTAATGGCACGATAACCGTTGTCGAAGACAGAAGTTGGAGACACTTTCTTAGTTGGAATATGGAACGGAATTTACTGCCTATGTTGTCAATCCAAATTGGCATTTCATAGTGCTCTGTGAAGATAAAGTACGAGATTATCCAATTGATTTTAGCGCTCTTCCTCATGATCCGTAGAGTTACAATGACTGTGCTCATGTTTAGTCTCTTCTTTGCTTTTTTTTTTTTTTGGTGGGATTTAAGCGTGTGTTGGGCAGCTTGAACTCTTTTGTTTTGCTTGGAAGGATAAGTTGCAAAGCAAAGCAACTTATTTGAACGGTCTCAGAAACTTAATGACCTCTGTGCCATGTGTTCTTGCTTAAAAGCATATTATATTTTATTTCTCTTCACTAGAATCCTATACTCTTACTAAAGTTTTTCTACGGTATCTGTTACTGACAACGTTAAGGTTATCATAGGGTTCTTATTTCATCCTTTACTTTAAGAAGCTGATAATTCGTTATTTGTTTATAACAGGATTGTTTGAAGTTGTAGACCGAAGGGCAAAGCTGGTCGTTGGTGACCAGCCTGAAGATCATCCTGATCTTCAGCCACCAGGTGACTCATTTTTATCTTCTTATTTCAAATTACATGGTTTCTTTCTTATTTTCTGCTTTCTTTTGTTTTGATATTTGAAGTGATCTTATCATGTGAGAATGGCCTTTTCTTCTGCATGCACAGCTTTATGTTTTTATAAACTTGATCTTTAGTTTATTTTGGCGAGTAAACATTGTCCTACTGACATCCTGTGCCCTTGTATTCTTAGCTGCAACCAGAATGATAGATTAACTAATGAAAGCAGCTCACCGTGGCATAAATTATATTGTGAATGTATAAAACAGGATCTACTGCCATTCACAAGTACATTTGGGCTTTACATCCAGCTGAGTATCTAGTGATGGCTTGCTAAAATTGTTCCAGACAGCTTAAATTGTTATCTAGAAAGAATGCCAATCCACTCAAAGTCACCCAAACATGGATTATGCTGTTTCCTAATGCAACACCGTTGGAAAAAGAGTCATGTTTACTCTACTAATTGTGTATTGTTAACTCTCCTTTTTTTTTGTGAATTTTAAGCATCTAATGGTCAAGGATCTCAACCTAAGAGGAAAAAGTCCAGGCCAAAGGTACTTCCCCACATACCTTTAGCTTTGGGTAATGCTTAACTATACTGATCCAAACTACATACTTCTATGTTTTGGGCAGCATCTGGGCGATTTAGCTTACACTTAGATTTCTTTTCAGGCTCAAAAGAAGCTTTCCATAAATGAATCTCAAAATATTGATGCTGCAAAGGAGATAAGTAGTCCACAAACATCAAAGTCTAATGTGCCATCTGACAAAGATGGGCCTGTTCTTTCTGTCAAAAATGATGGCTCCCCTTCTAGCAAGTCCGACGACCAAAGAAGCACTCAACAACAACATAATACTGGAAAAACTTCCTCCAGCATTCCTTCATTTGGAAGTTCAGAAAATGAGTTAGATCAAAATGACGCTGAACATTTAAAAGTATCTGTCACTACAGCTGATACTGATGCTGCTACTGCTACCGCTACATCCACTACAAATGTTGAGCTTCTCAATGAGAATGCATCTGAAGTTCCTATAGATCTTGTTTCCTTGCAAGAACATGCCAAAGACTTGGAGAATCTTGTTGGAGATAATATTACAAAAGAAATCAAATCACAGAATGCTGACTTTCCTTCAAAGATTGACCAAGAGAGATCTCAAATAGTGAAAAATGAATCTCCTGTTAAGATTGGAACTCAATTGAATGATGTTGATCATAAGGTTGAACCTCTTGTTGATCATAAGTTTGAACCTCTTGTTGATCAAAAGAAGCAGCATGGGCATAAAGTTGACACTTCTTCAAAATTGCAGGACCAGCTCGATGAGGTACATTCTTCATGTGTCCAGTGCTACTATTAATATTGGTGTCTAGTGCTAATTATGTATTATAAAAATATTTACTACAACTGATAGAGCTTTCAGGTTCATGTCATGTTTGCCTTATTAATTATTACTGATGATTCATTTAGTTGGTTTTTAGGCTAAAGGACTGTTGAAGACTGCAGTTTCCACTGGTCAGTCGAAAGAGGCACGGTTAGCACGGGTAAGCGTTGGTTAACATGTCTGTTAATACTCATTTATAACTTGAAAGATATTAGCATTTCTTTTGTTTAGCACTTAATTGAGCTGCTATTATATTTAAATTGGTCAGATTTCTTACATACTGTTAATTCCATCAAAAAAAAATCTGGAAGTTACTTGGCATATGGTGCTGATTTATGTCATTATTACATGGCATAAGCATTATCACGGGAGGGTTTTTGACTGGAGAACATATCAAATAGATAATCGTGTCAATCACTTAGCTCTTCTCACTAGCACAGTTGACCTTTGAAATGTCAACATGCAGGTTTGCACTGGACTCCAAGCGCGTGTTCAAGAATACAAGTATGAAAATGCCCAACTGGAGGAACTTCTGAGTGCAGAGGTGAATGAAGAATTTATATTCTGTGTTACTTGACATGTACATCATCTAGTCTTGTTGGAGTTGTATTTAGCATTTTGGATGCTGCCTTAACAGAGAGAACTCACTAAATCATACGAGGCTCGCATAAAGCAGCTACAGCAAGATTTGTCTATATCCAAGAGTGAAGTGACACGAGTGGAGTTGAATATGGCTGAGGCCTTGGCTGCCAAAAATGCAGAAATTGGTGCACTTGTTAGTTCAATGGAGTCTGTTAAGAAACAGGCTGCTTTATCTGAAGGGAATTTGGCTTCCTTGCAGGTCACTCATGCTTTCCTTTTATAACTCAATGCAAGGCCTCTCCTTTACTCTCCTTTCTTGAGATCTCTATTTAGACCTAAATTATCAGCTGCGACAGCCAAAAAATAAGTTTCAATGAGAAGCTTTTTTCTTCATTTATGCGAAGGACAAGATGTTATATAGATTAAGTTTCTACAAGTCTACTATACGGGTTAATGCTGAAATCCTTTGATGCCTACAATGTGTTTACTATTATCAGAATGAGCAAACTAGATTTTATTTTGTTGCTTTGACTGTGTAGAAACATTTAGCCATGTCTAGATGCTGTGTGCTGTTACAGGACCTCCTATTTTACATTTAAAGTATGATGCCACATAAGTGGTTTGGGATATTTCCACTTCCATCTATAGAAGTACCATGCAGTCTGAAACTGCCCAACATTTGAAATAGTTATGGAAATACGCCAGAAATTTGTCAAAGAGCTTTGTTTAATGCCAGACATTTTAATGAAACAAATAACAAGCTTTTCTTCAACTTTGTGTAATCTGTTACTAGAATTAGATCGCAGCTTTTGGGATATTATTTTCTCTGTGTTACTTTCTCTCTTCCCATATATAATAAAAGAGATTATGTAAAATATATCATGAAAACATACTTCATCATTTTCTTATGTTTTACAAATTCCTTCTCATTCTTTTATGTATTCCAAGTCTCTGACCTTCTCTTCTTCTTCTCTTGAAATCATTACATTTTAAATAAATTGTGTAGAATCATGTACATCCTTTCATGTAGCAGCACTGTCTTATTTTCAGGCAAACATGGAGTCTATCATGAGGAATAGGGAACTAACTGAGACAAGAATGATGCAGGTACGGCAGTTGGTCTTCCTCATTTCTAACATTTCTTTTAGATTCTTTTGTTTTGATTTGCATATTATTTTGGGAATCTGATTTATCATTTAGTATTTATCAGGCTCTACGAGAGGAGTTAGCTTCTGCTGAACGGAGGGCGGAAGAAGAACATTTGGCTCATAATGCTACCAAAATGGTCTGTGCCTTGATATCTTCATGCTTAAGCTATTAATTAAGTCCAATTGACTTGCATTATAATATCTTTGCTTCTGAAATAGGCAGCCATGGAAAGGGAAGTGGAACTGGAGCATAGAGCTGCTGAGGCCTCTACAGCTCTAGCCAGGACCCAGGTAAGTATAAACATGCCATGTGTTTTTTCTGCTAAATTATATATTGCCCTTCACTGAGCTTTCAATTAGTTAATAATGGTACCAATCATTTCCTAGCTACCAGCTTTTCACCTTTAGAAAATGCTAGACTAGTCAACTTTCAAACTTCTCCAGCTGCCATCTGCATTTGAATTGTCTGTAGTAACACAGTTGTAAGTTGTATGTTTTAGCAGAAAATAATGTGTTAGCTCGAGTTCAAGCTTAATCTGATGTTAACAGACCCAGTGCATACCAAAACTTTCATCTCAAACTCCATATTTCCCTTGCATTGAATGCTGCTATTTGGCTCTCTCCTCAGAGGATTGCTGATGAGAGGACAACCAAAGCACAAGAACTTGAGCAGAAGGTTGCGCTTCTTGAGGTACAAAGTAAAATACAAACATAATTGTCCCTATATTTTTCCGAGAAGTCTTGAGTTTCAGCTAATATGTTGCCCAAACTTATTGCGATAAATCATCAGGTTGAATGTTCATCATTAAATCAAGAATTACAAGACATGGAAGCTCGTGCTCGCTGGGGACAAAAGAAGTCTTCAGAAGAGGCAAATCAAGTGATTCAGGTACACCATTGTAAGGGTCTAGATTGTACTCTTTGAAATAGATGGTTCAACGACATTATCAGGATTTCTTATCAAGACATTTTAGATATGCAACACACTATATGGACTGACGATTTACATAATTAATTACATTATTGTAGAACTTAACATTATGCTGAAGAATTGTTTTCCAATCATTCGTTTGGATACTGATTTGCAAATATGAAACTTCTTTTGTGGGTCAACTTAATTGAATGAAATACTGTAATACAAGTGACCTCTCCAAGTAGAAAGCTCATATTCTTTGTTCCCCGAATTTCTGATAACACTATAAGTGCATAAACCTTTTCAATTAAAATATATAACCATTTGTTATTTGGAATTATGTGGTCTATATGCGTGTTTTATTTTCTCAATTTAATGGCCCCTTAAAAGAAATCGGATAAATCTGCTAAATGATCTGGGGGGTGGATGTGAAATCCAATAGTAGATCTTGGTCTTATTGTATTGATTTTTTTTAAAGTTTTGGTTACATGGGACTATAAATTGAGCCTTCTACTTGGGGAGGGGATTACTAAGACCATCTGATCGATGAGCTCAGTAATGAATTATTCTTTTAATGCATAAAAACTTTACAGTGCTATCTTTATCCATCAGGGTGATGGATAGTTAATCCTTAAAAATATCTCAGGTGTTTTTTTTCCGTGGATGGTGTTTATAATCTAGACATCAGAATATCAGAGTTAATCCGACAAAATAATTTTTTGATTGTGCAAATTTTCCTATTTGCACTGTTATATGTAGTCTTGAATAAGGCTCATGGTTTGTTTCCTTTTATGTTAGTTAATTCTCCACATTCTGGGCTCAGATAGAATGTAGGTACACAACTACTACTTATTAATGGTACTACTACTTATTAATGGTAAAAGTTCTTCTGAATATATCTATGGAGGGTTTCCAGTTATTACTGTGGCCTTTAGCAGGAACTAATAGTGTTAGGCTAGCAGTATAACACTCTAATAGTGTTAGGCTAGCAGTATAACACTATAGGAGTATAACCAGTGTTTAGAACGTATCATCATTGGATTCGTAACTTCTTCACTGCCTTCATTTCTGGGGGACCTCTAGGAGTTGAACCATGCTGCATAATCTTCTGTTGCATTATTGTTATAATTACATGAGACTTTTTAAATTTTTCAGATGCAAGCATGGCAGGAAGAAGTGGAACGTGCCCGTCAAGGTCAGAGGGATGCTGAAAGCAAGCTGTCTTCTGTAGAGGTAAAATTCTCTTTCTTTTAACCTTTTCTGTGGTGTTATATTCATTTCAAGCTCTGTACTTATTGTATGCTGATGCTAAAGGACAACTGGACAAGCCTGTAGTGTAATATTCGTATTAGTTAGCATAAAGAATAGATAGGCCAGTTGTTTTGTCCTTGCTGTATTGAGTTCTCTGTTAATTTGATGCAGGTTGAATTGCAGAAAATGAGAGTTGAAATGGCTGCTATGAAGAGGGATGCTGAGCACTATTCACGTCAGGTAATGTGATCATGTGTTGACCAACTATCAGTCATAAACTCACTGTCACCTTTCATAGCTTGCATTAATTGCTTTTATATTATTGCTCTCTTTGTAGTATATATAGAATCTCTCTGGTGCAATTGCTACCTGAAGCTATATTTTGACTCTGTGTTATCCTTCTTTGGTTTTCAAAAGTTCCTGATGTCACGGTTTTACTGTGTACCTTTCACAGGAACATATGGAACTTGAAAAGCGCTACCGAGAGCTAACTGATCTATTGGTAGAATAAGTAAATTATTCTTGCAGTTCTGAAAACATTATTCTTGGTAGGGATTTGTGCCTCTAACTACTATCTATGATGCAGTACTACAAACAAACACAGTTGGAAACCATGGCTAGTGAAAAAGCTGCTGCAGAGTTCCAGTTGGAAAAAGAACTAAAGCGTATTCAAGAGGCACAGGTCTGCTATAGGACCATATATTGTTGGTTGAATAATATCACCAATATATGTTGATCTCATTCTTCTGTTGATTTAGATTGAGATGGTAATGTGTTACTTCTATCAAATAGGTTGAGGCAGAAAGAAGTAGGGTTTCACGTCGTCCTTCCTCAACTTGGAATGAAGATACTGAAATGAAGGCACTGGAGTAAGTTCTTTGATTGTGATATAACGGGCACTCCTTATGGTTTCATCTGACTAATCTTATGTTTCATGGAGTAGATCCATACTTCAGTTTGAATATTGAAATATTAATTTAGCTTCTCCAGGTAGCCCTGTTGTCATTTTATGAGATGAGGGGCAATGGAATTTAATTAATGGACATAGGTTGCCATCTAGTTAGTGGATTGACGTCACTAAATTTTGTGCTTAAGGAATCGTGATAACTTTGTTACATCATAGACATTGAGCAAAGGAGCTCTTTGACGAACAGCATGGAGAGTCTCAATTTTGAAACTGAAGGATAATTCAGCTTTATGTGTGGTGTATTGGTCATACATATAATGTTGGATTCTTCATGACGCCAAATGATGCCAAATGCATATATGAAATTAATTATTTGTCATGCAATGTTAAACCCCCTCATGGGTGTAGTATTTTATGGTATGGAGAAGAGATTAAGCTCAAATGAAGATCCTCACGAAAAACTCAGCTGAAAGGAAGAAATTTTCAACCTAGGCATGTGAATTTTCCCTTCGTATTGTCTTAGCTCCACTTGACCTCAGCTTTTTCACATTGTTATAATTGCTTTTTGTTTGACCAAGTTGTTAAGGAAATAGCTTTTTGGTACAAAAAAGAATGATATCTACTTCAATGAAGCTAGGCATTAACTGTTTGGGGCTAGTGAGAAGAGAAACTTGAGAGCTTATATTGCAGGTATGTTGGTAGCTATAAATGGTGTGCATGAATTGCATGAAGAAATTGATGTGATGACAGCAAAACAGTTGAGAAACCTGGGGGTTTTGTTGTGTAAGAATTATCTTGGAAATGATCAGCAGTTGAAAAACCCAGTGGTTCAGTAGAAGTAAGAAGATGATGAAACATAGGCTTGGTACACTAGTAATCTCATACTTTGGCGGATGAATTTGCATTCTGTAATTCTGCTTCATTCCGGATTTGAAGTCTTCATTTTGTGATCCATCTTAAGAAGTAATTTTTTAGAGCCAACTCATTCAGTGAGCGTCAGAAACAAAATCTGATCCATCTTTTCTATGAATAAAGGCCTTTATGTATAGCTGCTTTTAATGTTTTTACAGTTTGTACTATATTTTTTAATGCTATTTTCAGTATATCCCTTGCTCTTTCTTATTTGGCAATAATTTCAGGCCTCTGCCCTTGTATCATCGTCATATGGAATCTGCAAGCATACAGGTATGTATTTGCACATAAAAAGAACTACTTGCCCTCTTATCTGGTTTGACACTGTGTCTCGACACTGGCTGTGCAGTTGCAAAAGGCAGCAAAACTATTAGATTCAGGGGCAGCTAGAGCCACGAGATTTTTATGGCGTTATCCTATAGCTCGACTTATCGTACTTTTCTATCTGGTAAAGGAGTTCTTGTTTTATTTGTTGATTTGTCATTTGTGAGAAGTGAAAAGGCATTTTAGTTATGTGTTGATTCCAAGGTATCATTTGCAGATTTTTGTTCATCTTTTCTTGATGTATTTGTTGCATCGGCTTCAGGTACGTAAATACATACTCGTACATTCACTTGTGTGTGAGTTTGTCTGTGACAGAGTCTCCTGACACAACTGTTCCATGTTATTACAAACAGTGATTCTCGATTTTGGTCTGTCTATTATTCTTTATCGAAACTTTGTTTTTGAAATATGTAGGAACAAGCAGACAATCTTTCTGCCAGAGAAGTTGCAGAATCTATGGGCCTTGCTACTTCTACCTTACCATGACTGATAACAATTGAGTTCTTTTATATTCTAAGGGCGAAATGGCTTGTGAATATATCGACTACATGAAACTAAAGGAAGAAACACTGCGTCACCCAAATGGCATCCTTCTACATATTCACATACAAGCTATCACAGGGCCTGCAGGTTTGCCGCGAGCCGTTTTTCCTGGAACAGCAAGTTCAATATCGTGGTTCAGATAAACTACATCATAAATGTTAATTATTCTTTAATTTGTGATGGGCTAAGCCTACACGGTTTCATTCTGAAACGGCTCCCAGGTTCCGATGACTTGGCCTGGTCTTGTGAGCCTGAACAAATGTGTAAATAGGAGGAATATTTGTTTCAGTTCCAAAATCCTATGCGCTGGTTTTACCAATACGAACGGATTGATGGTTACGAATTATTTGCCTAATATGGGTCGTCGTTCGTGTGCAATATTTAAGGCTTAATGAATTAGGGGGGCTCGAGTTGTAAACGATTTTAAAATATAACTGGTTGAGGACTTATGAATCCTATGGCTTGTGGAAACAACGGAGAAGTGTAAGAGCTAAAGTGTACAAGTCAAGCTCAAACAGTAGCCTGTCTACGATAATAATTGTTTCTCTTTAGTACGCGTATTTCTTTGAAGTCTTGTGACCTTAGGTTCTGCACGAAGTCTAAAGTTGAGATCCCTTTTTGGCTTTTGACTGTTCCCTTTAAATAGTTAGTACCACTCAAACTCAGCCGTGTGATTAAACAGTTGCCTACCTGCAATAATTGCTTCTTCGGAAAAGGAAGCAATCAACAAAGCAAGAGCCCGTTACTTTCGCTCGCTTCTGTACGAAGTCTTAAATAATTGCTTCTTTGGAAAAGAGCCTAACAACAAATGAAGTCTCAATCTATGGGCGTGTTTGTTTTTTATTTTATTTTAAAATTTTTATTTTTGTTTCCAAACTTAATAAAAATACTGGTTTGTTTTAATTTTAATTTTTAATTTTAGTTTCTTTCTGTTTTTTAAATTTATGAAAATTATAAAAATTAATTTTTATTTTTTATAATTTGATTTCCTATCATAATTTAATTTTAAATCTTTCGCTGAACTGAAGTTGGTGGGAACTGACGTTGGTGGGTTCCTTTTTAATTCACTTTTCCTTTTTTAAAAGGGTGATCAGAAACCCACCAACTTGAGTTCGCGAAAGATTTCAAGGTGGATCTATCTGAATGTTAACGAATGAGATGAACAAAATCTGCCGGCGTTCATTTCAAGCAAAGCATTGATTTTTACAGACAAGAAAGATAAAAAGTTCCCTCTTTCTATCCGCATTTTCTTTTCATCGTAATTTCTTCTCCCCTTTAAGGTCTTCCCACTTGTCAGTTGGCTTTCCACTGAAATTTGACAGTGACTGATTTGATGACAAAACTTTACACATACAGACTGACGACAGACGAGACTCGAGGGTCTCATTGCCACGTAAGTACACACTTCAAAAGAGCGGGAAAACCAACAATCAAACCCAATACTACGATATTTCTCCAAAAAAAAAAAAACCAATACTACGACCAAGACTCTCTTGTTCCAATTCAAACCAAAAAAACCGAAAAGCAGATGGGAGATTCTAGCCCGCAACTGCAAGTGGTGCTGCCTCTGAAGGTGGATGAGTTGATTGAAAGAATCTGCGACGACCAGGGCAAACCGCAACTCGGAGTGGATGCCAGGCAGAAGCTGGCGTCTCTTAGCGAAGAAGCTGCGGTTGCTATTCTCCAAAAGATCTCCCGTTGTCGCATTCAAACCTTCGACGGTTTCGTTAAATACATGGTAGACGTAGAGCTAAAAAATGGCTCTCCTAGTTCCAGTAGTCCTCAACGCTCTTCTCCCAGCCAGAATCGCGCTCTCAAACCTACGGTCCCCTTTCAACTTTCCCATGGTTTTACTTGATCCCTATCTTTACTTTCATTTGCTTGTTAACTAACACACAGTCTTCTTGTCTTTTACCTTTTACTATTTTTTTCTTTTTTGTTTCTGGATTTGATACAGAAGTTGAAACTCCTGTTCAAAGTTCAATCACGATAGGCCAGAAGAGTAGCAGTTCTAGTTCTAGTTATAGTTCTCGTTCTAGTTCAGGCCAGAAAAGTTGCAGTTCTAGTTCTAGTTCTAATTCTAGTTCTAGTTCAGGCACTTCAAGCAGAGCAATTATTGTTAGTCCGCAATTGCAAGCCTTATGGGAGCTTGAATTTAGAAAAGCGTTTCTTATATTAAGCTATCTTGGAGGGTAAGTATGTGAATAAGCAGCTCTCTGTTGCTTGAGCTAGTCATGATATTGGTGGTTGGATATGTCACTTTTTGTCTTTTTCTGAAATCGTTCCAGATTAAAGCTGGAGGATTTTTTGTCTCCAGAAAATATAAGATCCTTGAAAGATTTACCGATGCACTCTTTTGAGACTCAAGTATGGGAAGCCGTGGGGTGTAAGTGTGGTTACATTAAGGAAAACGATCGTTTGAAGGTTGTGTAACGTGATTTTCTGCTTTTCTGTTTTATTATACTTCTTGTTATTAGGATAGACTCGTTGAATGCTCTTAGCTTATTTCATTTCGTTGAATGCTATCTTTATACCCGTTCTCAAATGTTCTGCATGCTTTCCAGTTCATAAGCATTATGCCCAATTCTAGTTTTAGTTATACAATTATTTTGTGCGGTTTGGGCTGATTCTATGTGTGTCACCTCAACTCAGTGCAATGCTTATTGGACGTTCTTTTAAAGTTTTTCTTAACTATTAGCATTATGCAGACAATATCTTGTAGTTAATATAAACAAATAAGTGCAGAAATAGTACTACTAATTGGCCGACTTGTTATTAGAATCTATGTACCTTTCCATGATTGTAAGGGTGAAACATAACTGTTGGACTTGATAGTGATGAGTGAATTTAGAGATGTTTGTTTATGCCTTTCAATTTTGATTTTTGAAACTGTTAACGTTTATTTTCTTGTATTTTTCAGTACCTCGGTTCAGACCGTTCGAAAACATATAGTTATAATTGCCACGTCTACCCTGATGGAAGTTATAAGTTCAAGGTGTGTATTGTAGTTACACATGAATTTTTGTAGCCATATACAGGGCATGATTAAGATGTATTCATTTTGTATTGTTTGAAATTCATTCCACCAATTTACTTGTACACATGCTAGCAACACACATTGCTTATATATTGGAAGCCCTTAACTTTTGTAAGA
>JANZXP010000008.1:3126982-3141562 GCA_027576715.1 Erythroxylum flavicans | reverse complement strand
TTTAACAGTTGGAAAAGTTCTTAACAAGATATATTAAAGTTTTTGTATTCACGAAAAGGATACACAATTCAACCCCCTTTCTGTGTATCTCGTATATTGTACGTGAATTCTATATTAACGTGTGATTTACTTCATGTTGGAACGTGACCTTGTAATTGGACCCATTGGCATCCTCAAGTCTCCATTGCCTTGGTGAGTTGCATCACCCATGGCCTGGCTATAGCCGGACAGGCCACGGATGGGCCAGGCCAACCCATCATTTACTTTTTAAAATAAAAAACTTCTAAAACGACGTCATTTTAGACAAAACGATATAGTTTTGGAAGTAACAGCCTGTGGCTAGGCCTGGGCTACCGTGGCCTACCCGTGGCCTGGTCAACCTGGGCCAAAAGGAGGTGAGCCGGATGGGTCGGACTGGTTTCACTACAAGAAAATAACACAATCTGTGAAGTTTTATTGATAAAACGTCACTGAATGTTAAGACTTTTTGTGACGTTTTAAAAAAGTAAAGAAGAGTTTAAATTTTTCGCGACGTTTTATGAAAACGTCACTGATTTGTAACATTTTTTGATAGAAACTGCGACGTTTTGTTGAATAAAACATTGTTGTTGGCATACTTAAAAACAGAGGGTAGTCCCAATCGCAATCCCAAATTGGCATTTTCTGAATTTCTGAGTGAGGCAAGCGAGAGAGTGTGTGTGTGAGAAAGATAGGAAATGGGGAAGTCATTGGGACCACCAGAGAATTCTTCAGGAGGAGGGATGAGTGGAGGAAGCATCTGATGCTGACGAATCAGTTTTACCACGCCACTCCAGGTCTCGGCATCGCTCTTGTCACCTTCGGTATCTATCTTGTCGCGAACAAGTCTATAATAAGTTCTATGCTCCTTCCTCTTCTTCTCACCACCACCACTCTGTTTCTCATAGATTTTATTGCCCATCCCTCTGTTTGATTAAAGGTCAGTTGTTGCTTTGTGCTTTTCTATTTCGCGTTCATGTAGAATGGTTACAGTAAAGCTTTCTTTAGATTGCTTTGAATTTGGATTTATGGTTTAAAGCATCTTAGGGTTTTCTCCTGATGCTTACCCCATACGAGAAGTAACAAGGTCTTCTCCTGATTTTGCCCCATACAAGAAGCTTGCCAAAATAGGGATCATTCTTGGTCTTTATTGTTACCGCTTTTTTGGTGAGTATGATTGCTTCTTTCAAATGTAATACTTAAGTTGGGATATTTAGTTTTCTCACTGCTTCCAGCTTATTACATTGAGCAATTGAGTTTTTGTAGTTCACAATGCATTTTGGTTGTAGTCCATGTCGGAGCTAGGCATGCCTATGTTGGTTGTTCTCCCTTTTCTTTTCTCACCAATAACAAAGAGAGAGGGAGAGCGACTGGTTAACACTATGCTTATCTGATGAGTTGTTCTATCTAGACCGACGATGGTTTGAACTTCTTAGTAGCAGTCGATAATGTTTTGATGGTAAAGAAAATTGAGAATCCTAAACTAATTGCGTTGTTTTTGCACACATTGGTTATTCTCTAGTGTATAAAGATGGAGGCAAAGAAGAGAAGAAAAAGGACCCAACGACATCACCTGTCAAATGTTACTTTGTCCGGATGGAGTCTTATGCTGATGAAGATAATGAAAGCTATGTTTTGAGTGGGAAGACGATTCGTGAGGCAAGATCTATGTTCATGCACCTGGACACCTTGCCTAATTTGTCGAAGTACATGGCCAGGTCAGTCATGCATAGGATCTACGCGGCTGGAAGCCATATTTTAAACTAACACAGAAAAAATTAATATCTGTTTGGCGTGCAGGTTTCAACTAATTTTGTCAAATACTAGAAACCTGGAAATTGACCTCTCAAGTGTTACCATTAAGAGAATTTCTGATGTGCCATGCAGGGTATGGTTTCAAATATGAAATTACAAATTTATCATTCTGCATATGACCTCTGCTAGTTGTTTTTAGTTCCTTTTCAAATTGCAGGTTTGTATTTTTTTTCAAACTGCAGATGAACTCTTCTTGAACTTGTTGCTCCCACTGTAGGACAGGGACCGTAACTTTGTCTTTTCCAAGGACGGCAAACATTGTATTCATACTGATGGAACTGGCTACATATCAGAAGATTTGGCTCTAAAGTGCAGAAAGAATGTGTATAAGGGAGCGGATATCAGTGCTGAGGTTTTGTTATTTTTGGCTTTTATTAGCAACTAATTAAATTGCCTGCTATTGCTTTTAAATCTATTATTGTTTCTTTTCTATTTTTGTGATTGTCTTTTGATGTTCAGTTTTGATGTTCGTGTTGTTTGGGGTTTAATTTATATGTTAGTAAGTATAGTTGTGGTCCAACTTTGACCAATATCTCTTCTAGGAAGCCCTACTTCTATCTCGTTAACTTGTGTAATGTGAATGAACTGCTTAAGACTTGTCCGAGTAGTTCACAGTATGCTATTTTGCATGTTTATGGATTTGAGTGACTGCTTAAGACTTGTCCGAGTAGTTCACAGTATGCTATTTTGCATGTTTATGGATTTGAGTGAAAATTTCCTTTAAACTCCCTGCAATTATCTATATAGCTCATACTGTTTGTATTACACTGTCAAGCGATTACTTGAGTATTGCAATAGCATGTGGTGCTAAGTCTTACAATGTAATAAATGGCATGGGAAAATGTTATAAGGATATTCTGATGCTAACGTACTTTATCATGTTGTCTCAGACTTAAAACGTCAAGCTACCATATCAGTCTCTGATTTTGGAGCCATTTGTGCTTCTGATAGGAACGCATATGGCTGAAGTATTTTATTCTCCAGTTTGATTTTTCTCTGTCAGTGGCTCATTCAAGATTGGTTTTCTTTCTTATATTCAGAGCAATCACAAAGGTACCATACTCAAGGACAAAGTATTAGAAGTAGGGGACCCTGTAAGCACATGAAGCTGTTTAGACTTCTTTGTTGCTGTTGAAAAATAATGTTCTACTTTGAAAGATAAACTAACTACAAGGTTGTTCTTTTTTCTTCCTCAAGCCTTTGCTGATCCAGTTCCGTCTCTTTAATAATGGTAGTGCTGTCAAGGGGACTGTTCTCCTCAATAAAAAGGTATTTTTGCTTAATGTCTTGTGAGGATGGATAACGCAATATCTCAAACTTTTTGGTTGTTTTTTTCAGTTAAATTTTCAAGATACTTAGTGTTTTGGCACAGGTTATTAGAACTTGCATTCTTAATGATTGTTGTGTATTGTTTCTTATACTGTTTTTGAATTTTTCATAGAGCTTTAGTTGTTAAAGTTGTTTTTGTTCGCATTGAAAGAAATACAAAATAAAAATTTGGAAGTTCCAATGACATGAATTCCCACGTCTTATCAATTCTGGGACTAGCTTGCGATTAGTAAATGGCATAGTATACGGCCGAATTATTTCGTACCTCCATTTTCTGTGTTTGTACTATGTCATGCACTATATAGCGAATGGAGCCTATCATAAAGATCCTCGTGATACTGTAGCCACCTGGATTCTTTTTGCTATTTGCTTCTTTTTAATATTTTGAGTCACTGCATGTCTCTTAATATGAATTGTAAGTTAAAATTGTTATTCTGCTCTACGTAGCTGCCTTCTGGAACGATTTGTGTACGACGTTCAATGATTAAAGTGGATGCTGATCCATTATTGAGAATACCAACAATGAATTCATTGGAGATAGTGGGAACAAGGTAGTTACTGCTACTAATTGAAGTTACTAATTGTACATTATATAAGTCCTCCACAGAAGACCTAAAACAAAATTTGGAGTAGAGCACGCCAAGTCACTAACTTTTATTTTCTCTGGGTTGAAAACACGTTGCTATTTTTGGTTCATAGCTGGTTTGAAAGAAGTATAATTAAACAAAAACTTAATGGTGATAGTTATATAAGTGGATTTGTAAGAGATTAGTCCGTATCTGGAACGCCAGATATTTTCTCTTAAATTTGGTAAACTTTGCTTGTCTAAAATCCAATTTCTGAGAAACCAGATGTTCTTCCCATTGTAAGGTTTATGTCACAGAAGGATAGTTTCCTTAATCTGTTTAACTCTAAATTTACAGCAATCGGCCAAGGAAAGTTTATCTGTCGAAGAATCTAATTGCACTTCTTAGTAATGGAGGGGTGTCAAAAGATTTTTTTATGGGCTTGTTAAGGAATGCTTTAGAAGATGCAAAGAGTTTTTCATCAAATGTGGGTGCAGCTTATCGAGGTAGTTTTCTTGTTTCGAAGTTCTCGCAGATGATATAAATATAATTTAGCTAAGCTCGCAGAATATATAAATATAATTTAGCTAAGCTTTCTTTTGAGAGTTCAATTCGTAATACCATAAGCAATGGCTTATGATTTACAATTATACTTTGTTATTCTGTATATTTGCTATTGCTGAAAATTTTTTATAAAATGAACTTGGAATGTCTGAACTAATTGTTAGTCATTGGGTATCCATTCCTTTCTCATGTTCCCTTCCCCATATTTTCACCTTATATTATTTGCCCTTTCTCATAACCATTTAATTTTATACAGTTGCCCTCAACTTTGGGGAGATGGGAGATTATGATGTGGTACAGATGATTGGATGCGGGATTCCCCTTGAAGAACCATATTTGCAATATCGGCTGTCAACTTTAGTAAGAGAAGAAAAAAGGAGTCTCAAATATGGAAAAATTCATGTGCCTGAGTCTTATTATTTAATGGGGACAGTGGATCCCACGGGAGACTTAGAGAGTGATGAAGTTTGCATAATCCTGTATGTGTATACTTGGCGCACAACAGGCACACGCTCACTAACAATGTTTTCCAAATTTGTTCAGATAAATCTTTATCCTTGCAAGTTTGCCAGTACGAGACAAGCGGTTAGAATGGCTTGTGATGAGCAAATTTTATAATACTCTGGAAATTATTTGTGAAACTGTATTAAAATTCCAGAAAATTTTCAAACATGCTTTATTTGAACTGTTCTAAAGGTCAAACAGCTATTAGTTATTTTCAAGGTTTATAATTCTTTAAAATGACCTCGTTTCTTCATGATTTTTCATGATTTTATCTCAATTTTGACAAGCATGTAAACTCTGGCGTTGAGACTAGTTTCATGACATATTTCCAATAGGGAGTTGCTTCACTTTGGTTATAAGGTTTCTGTTGAAGCAATTGCTACATGCTAGCTTTTTGGTTGTATCCTTGATGTGTGCGTTGAGAATGATTTCTTTAATACAAGGATGCCACGATTCTTGATCATTCATTGGGTTTTCTTTTTTCCTTTTTCTTTGTAACTACATATTTATAATCTTGTCTTCTGGTGAAATGTATAGAGATAATGGCCAGGTGTCTGGGAAGGTATTAGTCTATCGGAATCCTGGCTTACATTTCGGAGACGTACACATTATGAAGGCTACTTACGTGAAAGGTTTAGAAGATTATGTTGGAAATGCCAAATATGCTATATTCTTCCCACGTAAAGGACCAAGGTCTGTAGCAGATGAACTTGCGGGAGGTGACTTTGATGGTGATATGTACTTCGTGTCAAGAAATCCTCAGGTAACTATTTATGTTCCTTTTATTTTATGCTTCTGAATATTACTGCTTTCATATGTGATATGCAGTTAGCTTTTTGTTTCTTGCTCTGAATATTCTAGCTTTCGTATGTGATAAGAAATTGTATTTTTGTCTTGCTCTGAATATTCTTGCTTACGTATGTGATATGCATTTCACATCATCTGTGTGATGATTATTCTTGTGTCCAGTATCTTCCAGTTGACAATTTTATGTTATGTACAATTAAAATAATTGTCTTGAATGTAGATGTAAAATATGCATTATTAAAATGTTTATGGTATATTGATTATTCGTAGAATTTTTTTTTTCATCATTGCTAATTTGACTGAAAGCAGTGGTTGTCTTCACCTCTGTGTGGAAGCAAACGCAGGTTAAAATCTTCTACATTTCAGGCAATTTCCCAATTAAAATTTTCTGCAATGCTCTGTCTTAACTACCTGCATCATGTTCAAATATTGAGAACTGTAAAAGTGTATGCATTGCAGCAAAAATGAATCCTATAAAATGTGGATTGTACTGTTGTTCTTTAAGACCATAAAATGTTTGTCATTGTGGGGCTTGTTTTATCCATCTTTTTTCTTGCACAATTAGCATTTCTTTCAGGATGTATGGGCACTTGAATTTATCTATTTTTTTATTGATACTTTTGTACCAGAATTTGGAATTGTGCATAAAACAGGATTTTTTTTTTTTCCTTATCTCACATTAAGTTCAAAGATAAAGCATCTAGTTTTGATATGTCAGTTGCTGGAGACTTTTAAACAGAGCGAACCTTGGACTTCTTCTTCTCCAATACGTAATGTCCCCACTGAAAGGCCTAATGAATTATCTGATGAGAGATTGGAGGAGGAACTTTTCAGACGATTTTTGGTAGCTAGGTTTTTCCCGAGGTAGGAATTTCGTTACATACATGACATATGTTGCTTCTGGTGATGTTTTGTGGAATTTCTTAAAATCTTGTTGCTTTATCGGAAAAGTGAATCTCTTGGCGGGCTCAACTTATAATAGCAAGCAATACAGGCTAGTAGTCATATATCAAAATAAGTACCTGAATTAATATGCCTAGGTAATATTTCTATGTAGGAAATATAACATAATGACACTAAATCAAGTTAGATCACTCTTTAACATATTGCAACATATGTAATTTTTTATTCTTTCTGGCTAGTTTAGCTTTCTGGTCACAGATTTCTTCTAACCATGTTTTGCATTCTGCTCCCAGTTACACTGTGGGCCTGGCAGCTGACAGCTGGCTAGCAATGATGGACCGATATTTGACCCTAGGGGAACTTGATGCTGCTGAGAAGAATGTTTTGAGGATGAATATGTGCCGGTTGATTGACTTCTATTATGATGCTCTGGATGCACCTAAAAGTGGAGAAAAGGTTACTTCTGCAACTATTTTCTGCTTTCATCTGCAGATGAAGAGTTTCTCCTTGTATATTTACTGTATCATTAATCATGAGTGAAGTTAGTTGCAGGTTGAATCTCCTGTGAGATTACTACTAACTATAATCCTAATATGTGCCCCTCGGATTTATCCTGGAGTCTACCTTACCTGGAACGTTTCTTTCCCAACGTCGGAAATTCCTGCTGTTATTGCTGATCTGATGTTGATTCTTACAGCTGTCCTTTAAAAATTGAACCAGAATGTTAAAATATGAGAAGCTGGTTGCAAATCCCCCGATAAATATGCATTAAATGTCTTGACTACGAGGAAACTAGGTTGTAAACAATTAGAACATGCATATAATGGTTTTGCTGAATTCGTTTCAGTGGTTGCATATCTCATGTTTCATTTCGACATCCAAGCTAGGGACTTCCACTGCCCTTGGGGATGTAATATTTGTGATATCATATGCATCTAAAGAAAGACATTGTAGTATTTATAAATCGGCAACATGTGTTGCACGTCATTTTAGTTCCAACGATTTATGGCTTTGTTGGATAATTGGACAAGACTAAGTGGGTTAGGCTTAGATTATCTTTGGTACAAGTTACTCCAATATTGAACTGAATGTAATCAAAGATATATTGCTTTGCCCTTCCTTTATTTGGTTGTTCACGAAAGTTTTCATGTAATGGAATTTATATTGGGCAATTTTCCTTTTAACAACATAATTATAATTGCCTACTTGATCATACATAGTGCTATTTTGTACATTTTTTATTAAATTGTAGCCTCAATTCTGCAACATTTCATTAGTGCTTTTTGTGTTAAATGAAAACCTCCAGGCCTTAACTGTTAAGAATTTTTGCATACGGACCTTTTAACAGGAGTGCAGTATTCTAACTATAAATACCTTCATATAGTTTCGTACATAAGATGCCCAAATTAAATGCAAAGCAGATTATTTTGAAGATACTGGTTGTTTGTTTCACACATAAGAGTTAATTGTTCTTTTTGCTATATATGGACAGCTAAAGAAACTGCATTCGCATTGGCCTTTGGAGTGGCTTCTTTTTTTTTGTATCTAATTTTTATTGTCTGATATTTAATTTAAATAATCTTGTCCTTTGCTTGCAGGTTGAAATTCCTGAAGAATTGAAGGCTGAATTATTTCCACACCATATGGAAAGGGGAGACAGATCTTACAAGTCTACTTCTGTTTTGGGGGAAATTTATGATGAGGTCAAATCATATGAAGATGACGCCGATTCCAAGATGATTGGTAAGAAGAATCACTCACAGTGGTACTTTAAACTTCGTTGGACGATTTGATTGTGTCTTTAGATGTAATGCCTTTCCATTGATCTTTCTTTTAGCCTGATTAGTTGGGCCTTTATGGTCTTCTGTTTCTAATTTGTCAGAAGTGTGGAAACTCCCTCTTTTTGATCAAGAAGTTTCCAATTCAAGCCTTGCGAAGTGGAATTCCTTGTACGAACAGTATAGGCAAGAGATGAGTGCCACCTGTCAGCTCAATAATAAAGAGATAAAGAGTGCAGCTGCAGATGATATCTACCGAAAATATAACGAGGTCCGTTCTTTGGCTATATTTTTCTACTTTCCATAGTCAACTTCAAATTTGTTAACTCCCCTTAACACTAACTATTATCTTCTTGCCCATCCCAATAATGTCGGTCCAGAAGCTATATGAAGCATCGGACATCAGTTTGAGCAACAGGACTAAGAAAGACATCTATGATGAGGCCCTCGCCATATATCATGTTGCCTACGGTTACGCTGTTAAAAACCAGCAACCCTCAAGATGCGGTTTTGCCTGGAAAGTTGCAGGTTCAGCCCTTTGTGAACTTTACCTCAAGTTGAGGGGCGAGAGGCCCGCAATCTGCTCACTATCTGCCCTGCGGGGAATGTAATTATTGCACATCCACAATGTGCAATAGGATGGTTCGTGAATGGTGTATAACATATCGTATGGATATTTGCCCCCTTTCTTTCACTATCTGACTTTCTGGCTTTCACTCTTCTGATGGATTGTCTTTGCCAACTTTAAGGGGGCAGCTGTAAAGCCTAACTCACCGCTGGCAACCTCAAGCTCAAGCAAGGAGAACTGACATGGAAAGAGATGTGGCCTTAAAAAAGGAGCTTAGCTTATAACTCCAATTGAGCTTGCTTTTGTCGGATTAGGACTCTAACATTAGTATATAATATTATGCAGCACACTGTACATATGCTCTACTCCTTTACTATCTGTAAGTATTAGGTTGGAGCTTCCACGAAGTGTTCAATCTGGAAATGTCAGGTTGAATTTTCGGAGGTGTCATCCATTCGTGTTGTGCGTATGTTCATACATGCGGTAGACTCACCAACTTAATGTGTTACAAACCAAGAAACAAGAGAGGGAAAGGAAGTCTGATACGAAGATGATAGTGATAGCTAGCCTCTGGTACGTTTTTTGGCAGCTAAAGTTTGATAGCTTTTGTATGCGTTCAAATCTACATGAGTGTCATTGTATCGCTGGCTCAAGTAAGTGCTATATTTGATTGGTGGAAATCTACAAAAACAAACAAGGGTAAGTATTGCTTAAATTATAAACAAATGAACTCAGGACTTTTCAACATACTTGGGAGGATTGTCATCTGACTTGCAAGTTGGTAAGCATTCAACAAGGCAATCATGGCTGGGTTCAGCAAAAAATGCTATCTGCCAGAAGACAAATACAGGTAAGACGTAAATATTGCTTTCTTTAAGAAGCAAATCAAGCAAAATAATCCAACAGGGAAAAGGCTGAGGAGTTTTGTCAAACGCAATCAAATCACACGGACGGTAGCACGGAGAGGTCTCAAATACCATGCTAAAAAATTTGGTTATTTGCTCAATATCTATTAGCGATGATACTTCACATGAATGACTTATTAAAGGTTGAAATGGAAACCTTGAGCTGGCCATTTGTGTTAGTTTCATTGCTACCAACATATGCATCAGTCCAGGTAAAATGAAAAAAATTATGTTGAGAAAAATGTGGTGATACTTTTGGATTGAGAAGGAAAATGAAATAAGATACCTACCGAATATCGATCTTGGCCATTACCTAAAACTCTGTGCAGCGTAGACCTGTTTGAAATGAAACAGAGTGAATATTTGGGCTCATGCTGAGTTGGGAGGGTGATGTCAAGATGCATCATTTCTTGATGAAGATTTAGAACAAAACCACCAAATCATGGTCCTCTAATGTATGTCAAAGAAAGCTTAGAGTTTTGAAGCAAAATACAAAACAGGAAGCTTTATAGCTAATAAAGCAAACTGATTGCGTTGAACAATGGAATGATATTTGAAGGTCTTATTACTGAGAATGGAAGTTACTTGAATTTACAGTTGCTCAAGCGCTCCAACATGTCACCAAGATTCACTACAAATGCTCTGCAAAAGATGAACCAGAGAGAATAGTAATATAAATCTGTCAAATACTGAACTCCTTCATCCAATTAGCAAACATATATAGAAATGTGATTTCATATCGACTGAGTGCGTAGTTGCAGAATCAACAGTTTTCAGAGACTTATTCACTGCTAAAAGCAAAAGGGCTCAAGCAACATGTCAAGAGTGTCAGTTGATAGAATCAACAGTTTTCAGAGACTTATTCACTGCTAATTTGCTAAAAGCAAAAGGGCTCAAGCAACATGTCAAGAGTGTCAGTTGATAGTATCCATCATTTTTAACAAGTAAACCTATCTATCATGCTCACAGTATCAAAAATATTTGCTTCCTTTATTACAAGAAGAGAATTAAGGACATCAGATTAGAGTTTAACGAACACCTGCTACTATCCAGGTTTACTGTAAATCAAAGGACTTCTATCGCTTTGAATCCTTCAATACAACTAGGTTTGATTCACTGAAATCCACAAAAATTGGCCACAAAAATTGAAAAATTCTTGCCACTAACCGGACAATTCATCCCCACCTAGTCCAGTATCATAAATAGACATTGAACATATAAGATGTCTAACAAAGATAATCCATTTGAGGCAAATAACTACTTTATCTTACAGGTTATTAATAAAAAAGCCTAAACTTTTGTCAAATTTTCAATTATAGTTCGAACTTTAAAAAATAACAATAAAATGTTTAAACTTTCAATTTTTTTTCAATTCTGGCCCGAATTTCAAAAAGTAGTAATAAAATAGTCAAACTTTTAAATTTTTTAAATTTTAACTCGACGTTAATGCTTTCGTTAAGTTTGCTGACGTAGCTTGTCATATGTTTTAGAAAACTTAACTATTAATATACGTCAGCCAAAATTAATACAACAAATGAAGATTAATGAAACAATGTCGTTTAATTACATAATTAAAATGACATTGTTATTTAAAAATGAATTAAATCAGATTACGCAATCCTGACGACCTTAAGCTTTGATTTTAGTTTTTTCCTTCGTTTTTAGTTTGTTCTCTCGATGTCCTTACCCTTCGATTTTCAAATTACACAGCCCCGACGCCCTCACATTAAAAGCTGGGAAAACAAATTGAAAATAAAGAACTTGTTGGTGCAGTACGTTGTAATGCGAGAGTAGTTTAAGGCGTCAAAAGAATAAGCAGAAAATAAAAGGTTGAGGGTATCGGGAGAACAACAGATAACGTCAAACTATAATTGAAGAAAATTAAAAGTTTGAGTATTTTATTGTCACTTTTTAAAGTTTGGGATATAATTGAAAAAAATTGAAAATTTGGGCATTTTAGCAATTAACCCTTATTTTACCTTGCAAGTAATGCTAACGAAAGAATTGCATATTTTTAGGATCACTGAATATAATGCAACGCTTGAGCATGCAAACCTAGAGCTGGAAGGATAAGTCAATTCCCAAACCATAAAGTATCTAAAACCACTACAGTTCTGTCCAGGCTTACCCTTTCACAGGTGCAATATATTCCCATATTTGAGGTTGGGCATCCTTATCCTTGCAGATCTGCAGGGACATGATAACAAATACATTTACTAATCATGCTACTCAGAAGGAAAAGTTGAAAACAAAGCCGATGGCATAGCTAAAGTCATGCCCTGGTGCATACTTGGAGACCATAGACGTCATCAGTGGCCAAGAGGGTTATCAAGCCATAGTCCGAATGCGCTCCAGCTCCATATATTCCATTTAATGGATCAGAAATCCGGCCTAAACAGACAGAATTATTGGTTAGACCAGAGTCACAAGTGTATCTAGGAAGGTCTACGACCTTCAGTTGAAAATTCAACCTTCATAATGCAGTAACCGCATAATTGCAATTGGTTGGCCGAGCATAGCTGGCTTATCAAAGAAATCAGCTTCCAGTTCAAGTGCAAGTGCTATGATCCTAGCAACTGCTCTTGCCACTTCTCTGCATGTAAGCGAAAATATATACATTTATATATATATAGATCTAAGTTCAATTGATACAATAGCCTTCATAAGATCCAATACTATATTAGCAAGAAATCCAATAAATATCATAAAACATCATAGCCTAAAGAGGTAAACTCAAATACAATAGAGTTAGAAAGACAAGAGCTTACAATGCTTTTCGATGAAACTGTTCCATGGTTTCCCTCCAACCTGGCAAAAGATCTACAAAACAGCAGTAACCCAGAAGTGAAAACCATACATCAACTAATTGAAGTGAAGGCCTCTAACTGTAAGAAGTGTGTGTAATGTGTATACCAGCAGAAGGCCATATATTGGGACCGTAAAATGGCTTGTCAGCATCAGAGTCACCTTCAGGGACTTCAACTCCAATATAATACCCCTCCTTGTAATCGCCTATTAACCACTCACGCAAAAGAAAACAAAACAAACTACAAAAATCACCAAACCCTATTTTCTATGCAACACCAGATATTAAAAGAAGAGGAAAAGCAAAGAACTTGAACCATGGACTTGATTATCAGCGTCTAGCATCTCATCCAAAACAGGGGTATATCCCCTACTCTTCTGGTTCCTTAAGAACTTCATTTTCTCAGCCAATGGCAACTCAAAGAACTTCCTGCTTTCCGCGAAAACCTCGTCCATGAACTCCTGGCTTATCCCATGATTTACCACGTAAAAGAACCCACAATCCAAGCATGCCTGAACAACCCACCAACCCATTTCTTTCGATTAAAATGAATAAAAACTACAACCTTCACGTAAATAGAAATGACTCGGCGTCATATTTTGAAGAAAGTAACCTGCTTCAGTAAAGACACGGATTGTTGCACATCGGGGTTGGAGATATCGATAAAATTGAGAACTGAGACATTGTTACTCCCCTGCATCCCATCCGGGTTGTTCGCCATGAATTTGAATAACAAATTTGCTAAACTGTTTGAAAATTCAAGGATTCGATGTTTATTAATTATTAATTATTAATTAATATATAATAAGCGCGAATGGGATGATGACCACACATTGTCATCCAACCGTCCAATTTATCAAACAATTTCAATTTTACTTTTAGCTTTATTGGGATGCATATTGAGGCCTGTCTCTCTCTCCCTCTCTCAAAGTTGTAGAAAATATTCTCTCATTGTTTTGCTCTCCGTCGCCAGCTCCTTCTCCGCCATTAGCTACTTCGGCCCCCTTACCTTCCCCATCATCTGCCCTAACACCTATTTCACCGTCATCATTGACAGAAAACTGAATTGAAGAAAGATCAAGAGAAGAAGAAGAAGTATATTGCTGCTAATAGCATAGGAGTATTTATACAAAGTGTCTGAAAATGAAATAACGACTATAACTAACTTATGAGTAACGAACTTACTAACTAACTAACTGCTATATTAATTATATAATTCTAACACCCTCCTCAAACTAAGGAGTATATATTATGTACTCCTAGTTTGCTAAAACAAGCTTGAAAAACAGCCAAGGAAAGTCCTTTAGTGAAGCAATCTACTAACTGATGCTTGGAAGAAACAGAAAGTAACACAATGACACCCGTTTGTAATTTTTCGTGAACCACATGACAATCAATATCAATATGTTTCCTGCGTTCGTGAAAAACTAGGTTTTGTGCCAAATATACGGCAGATTGATTGTCACAAAAGAGCGGCGTTGGAGTTGTAGGAGGCATCTGGAGTTCATTAAGTAGATAATGTAGCCATTGCACCTCATGTGTAGTAGTTGCTAAAGCTCGATATTCTGCTTCGAAAGAGCTACGGCTGATCGTGCTTTGTTTCTTGGTTTTCCAGAAATTAAGGAAGAGCCAAGAAACATGCAATAACCTGTGATGGACCTCCTGGTGTCTAAACAAGTGCCCCAGTCCGAATCTGAGAAAGCCTTGAGTTTAAGTTCACTAGTAGAAGAGAAGAAAAGTCCCTGTCCGATGATGCCCTTTAGATACCTTAGTACTCTGTGAGTAGCAACTAAATGAACTGATGTAGGAGAATCAAGAAACTGAGCTAGCTGCTGAACAACAAATGTGATATCTGATCGAGTTGTAGTCAAATATTGAAGCTTGCCAATTAGCTTCCGGAAAGAAGAAACATCCCGTAATTTCTCTCCTGCATCCTTAGTAAGCCTCGTCTCTGGTAAAATGGGTGTAGGTACTGGTTTTGAATCAAGGAACTGAGTCTCTTTGAGCAAGTCCAGTG
>JANZXP010000008.1:3085229-3112361 GCA_027576715.1 Erythroxylum flavicans | reverse complement strand
AAGACGGCAACAGGGGGTGATGTAATGAGTTTCTTGTGAGCCCCTGGGAAGAGATGGAAACTTCCAGCATCATCAGAAGTGATCGGTTATGACATGAAAACTTAAAATGCAAGACATAAAGCTGGAGGTAACTGTTGTTTCTAATAGACCTAGCTTCCAGACTATTTTAATTACCAGCTATAGCTGCAAGAGTCATATCATCAGAGTATCCTCCATCACGAAGTCCTGAGACCACACCATAGCGGTCATATCTAAAATCATCAGCATGCATCTGAAGAGAAATTATAACAATTAAGATGAATTTCTACCATGTGCAAAAAATCATAAGTATAGCCCTCATTACTGACCATCATGCATCCTCCCCACAGAAAGAACGTTTTGCCACCAGTTGCAAAGCCCATCGAACAAGGCTGTTAATGGAAAATATCCACATGTTCATGTGTTAGGTCATATTACAGTACAAACCATAAAATAAAATGGGCAGCTTTGAACACCTAATGTTCGTGAAATTATAATTATGATAAAGGAAAGTTACTGAGGAACCTTATCATGGTTTCTATACCATATGATATTCATAGATGCAGTAACTTCCTAAGCTCCCAGAAGGCAGATCAAGTGGGTATCCAGTTTGAATAAATATCTGCATACATTAGTCGAGATTTAAATCCAAAATCTGGCCGGTAATTTTGACCACTATATCAGCAAGTACTAGACCAACAATAACAGCTACACCTCAGGATTTTTTTCCATCTTGGTAGTGAGGGCTCCAACTGATCCAGGATGCAGCCTAACATCGTCATCCAAAAATAATATGTACTTGCTGTCCTTACACATCCACTCTGCCCCAACCTTGACAAGAACAAATCATCAACACATTAAATGCTAGCAAAGCAAGCTTCTGGATGGGACAATACAGAATACATGTAACAAGAGTGTAAAAAAAGCCTAAAGCATTTATGCTTTGCAAATGAAGGTGGCCCAGGTTGTTGTTCCAGTCCTCATTAAAAAGGTGTGCATGAAGCTCTGTGCATCCAACATCTAGTCTAAAAGAACTCTACAAGTAATTATCATATACCTGAGTCCTATACATGGAACTAACCAAGAGTACTGTTCCCCAAGAATTCCAAAAGGATAAGTCGAGAGATGGTTGAAATCCAAAGCAATGATCAACAGGTTATAGGCTGTTACGTACCAACTGATTATGAATTTTCTGGCTACAAGTTGTTGACAAACCAGCAACAACAATTTTAGCGTCAATTTCATCCTGAAGAGTAACAAATATCAGGAAGGCAGTTCAGACAAATCCTTTAAACACCAACATAAGTAAGAGAATAGAAATGACAATGATTTGCTGATATTTAGCAAGTATATGATGACATTTATATTCAAGGGAAGTATTTCATCAAATCTACCTTAAAATCAGATAACAAGCGTGACACAGCATGATAAGCAGGGTCTTCTTCACTTTCCACTACAAAAAGGAACTCCAGTGGACCGCCATAGAGAGATGTAATCTGAATTCATATATGAATCCAAAACATAGTTGTAACAACAAAAGAAGACACTCTTCTTACAACCAATAAAGGAAGTTCAAATATGAGAATCCAATACACCCATAGAAGGATGTTACATTTACATTCTTGAGAGAGGAAAACAGAGAAAAAAGAGATGAAAGTCTTAACAGATAATTCTCTGTTGACTTCTGCCAGTGGATTCGTAATTTCGTTGAAAGTACACTCCAGATAGGTAAACATGATCTTGAAGACAAAACAAAAGCATACCATGTGAGGGACTAGAGATCCAGGAAACAGATAAGAGTTATCAAAATCTCCAAACTATGGCTGGGGAAAATATTTAGAACAGGAACTTGAACAGAATATAGATAAACAGCACACTGATTTTCATCAGTTTTCTTTTCCTCAAACAAGACAGAAATCTATTAACAACAAAAAATGTTGAGAACAGCCTTGGGAAAACAGAAAGGAATTACCTGACTTCTCCAATTGCATAGGTTGTGTTCTCCGAATCCCTTTAAAGGCATAACTACGGACACTCCAGGCAGATGGACCTGGTGGGAGTGATCCAGTTCATGAATATCAGAACAAAGAAATGCAAAACTGTTGCCAGCTTTCATGTTATGCTTCATCCGCTTGATCTCTCTATTCCTATTCAAAAGAAAAATCAAATTGGTTGTCAGTCTCAAAGCAGCCAATTCTAGCAAAATTAGCCCAGTACAGGAAAAGATACATTGACCATGTCTCATTACCTAACAAAGGCAGCAAATGCCCACCCGATAGCAAGACATAAGCAGATTATACATCCCTGCAGCAAAACCAGAAAACTTCAATTTCCCTTCCAAAGCCTCAAAAAATTGGAGAAAAATCAACAAACAAAAAGCATGCAACAGGTGAAATCTAAACAGATTGCTATTGAAAACAAATGTTCAGATGACAAGAATCCCTTGGAGGAACTAATGATTCATAGAAACCAGCATTGGCTAACAGGAAAAAGTTTAGGGCCCAGTAAATTTGCATCACTGGTTTTCCTACATAACTCATTGCGTGATCGTTACCAAAAAGAGAGATGCGGATAGAACCTTAGATAACTTTTTTCAGGAAAATAATCCAATTGTGCACAAACTTCTATAAAATCTTTTATCATTGTGCCACTTGATTCTATCTAGCACTAAGGTGTAGATAGTACCGTTGGATGCCTAACATTGTCAAGAAAATCAGAAGTTAAAATGTCTGAGGGGGAAAGCATATTCAAATTGAACGTGTCATGGCTACACTTACTAAAAGTGTTATATTTGCATAGGTTAAAGGCAGTATATACATAAGGTCGAAAACTAGATGAACTAAACGAGCTACTATGATCTCAATAAATCCATATAAGAATTGCATCAAATAACAATGTTTTAAATGTCATCCACAGCCTGGTCATCAATGGGAGGTAAAAGGCCGTAGGTTATTTAGCCAATCATTTCAAGCGGAAGAAAGAAAATAGAGAAGTTAATAAATTATCTCTTTGCCACACGTCTTAACCTGGTCACTGTAAAAGGGAAAACAAAAAATGTAAAGGGACTTTTCAGAGCCAAGGCTTCCATTAGGTCAAATTTCCTCATCCCTTTTTTTTTTTTTTGAAAAACAAATTTCCTCATCCTTCACCAAGCAGTTGCTTTGAAAATTAAAAATTGTGACCATTAGATTGCACTAAAGTGATTTCCAATGCATCAACTTGTGCAAAAAGAGTTCTAGCAAAAGTAGGATATAGAATATAAACCTTCTGCAGAACTTTATTAAAGCAAAATCAGATTCCAGAAGTTCAACGAAACTGACGACTTAGGTAAGTGCAGTCCAATCAAATAAAATCAAATAAAAACTTTTGCAAATAGGTCCATAACACCTTTCCTATTAAACTATCGATCTCGAAGTGAGTGCTTGCAGAAAGAAACAAAGAGCAAGTATAGAAGAGTTATCTAGCTAGAACTTGAGAATTTAACAACTGTTGTACCTGTTCAATAACTTCAATGCTCCAAAGTATATACACAGACTACCATTGCTTTAGTTCTTAAATTGAATTCTTCTTTTCTCTATCAAGATTTGACATTTCTATATAAACTACGGATCCCATCAAGCAAAAACCTCCATTATAAACAATTATCTAATAATATATATTTAACCCAAAAGAATAGCTTTTCTGTTTCCGACTGGACATCAATCATAATCCTCCAGCAAAAATTAAAATTTTAACTATTAAAACAACTCAAAAACATTCGAGAGAAAAAACAAAGGTTCAAGTTAAGCTGGTTCCAAAGCAATCGATCAAAATATAACAGTGGAAAGATACAAACTTGAATCCGTTAGCTTTGCATCGACAAACCTGGATCTGAACAAAAACTGCGATAGGACTACAAAAAGCTCTGCTAAAAAAGAATACGACGGAAACGAAGCCCATCGTATACACCTCGCTTCCTCCCCGACGTTGTTAGTTCTACTCCAGAGAAAACTTCAACTTCAGCCTCTACTTATCTCGTAACACACTCTCAATCAATCAAAATCACAATGCGTTACACTCGGAGAAAGAGTCAAACCCAATTCTTCCAAATCTACGTTTCGGATAAAAAGGAAACAGAGAGGAACACCGAAGACGGAGTGAAGAGAGCTCAGAGAACGAGTCTTTGTAGGAGTGAAAACGTCTGTGCTGTACGGAGAGACCTCGTAATTATTATTTTTGGGTTTAAAATATTTCACTTTTTTATATTTTGATTATATAAAGAAAAAAGGAAAAAAAAGAAAGAAAAAGCGGAAGAGATAGTTCTTGAGAGGGAGAGGCCGTTAGTTAAGGGTGGTTAATGTTGCCATCAATTTTTCAGACACGTGCACTGTGGATGGGGACGTGCGAAGTTGCGTCGTCGCTGGCTTTGCCACTTTGTTGCGTTGTCTTGTTGTCTCTATTTTATTTGACAGAGAACAACTTCTAATAAAATTATTATGACACTTTGTGACTTTGTCATATCTTATAATAATTTATTTATTAAAAATAAATAAGTTGAAACACTTTTAAATTTGATTAATATTATTGAATAATTTTTAAGATTTTATCTTTATTTTTTTATTTTGAGAATGACAAGAGTGTCACATTCCCAAAATTTTGAATAAATTGAAGCGGTTATAATTGTATAAACCAGGGAAGGAGATTTTCCTATATGTTGGAGACAGCAAGAACTTAGTGTCCACTTGATTTGATTTGAGAGTAGTTGGGAATTTGTCAAAGTTAAGAATAAGTTACAAGGAATGGGACAGGAGCTGCTTAAGTGTCTAACGTTATTCACTGCAATAATGGATGGCTAATAAGCCAAAGATAGGATAGAGCTATGTAATGTCCGGCCCACGATAACGAGAACGAAGGTACAAGTTGCAATCATTGAGATACACTATTACCCTAACTTAACATTCATTTTTAAGAAGTGTTTGGTTCTCATCCAAAAGTTCGTATATAAGAGGAATAGGGAATTTGTCAGGAATAGTTCGTCTATGAGACCTTATTACTCCCTGCTTAATCAATAGCATCCTTCTGTAAGAGAGGGTACTTATATGGCATGAGATTACTAGGATTAGTTCCCTCCTCCAAAGGATTTGGAAGACTTCCGTAGGATCAGTTAGCCAAAAGTGGAGGGTTTAGTAGCAAATTATAGAGATTATATGTGTGGTTTATGAGGGGAATTAGTTAAAACCACTACAAATAGTTGTGGCAAGGATACCTCTCCTTCCTGCCGAAGTGTCCCTCTCAATACTGTCTTCTTTGCATTCATAAGGAAGTTTAAACAGTGACTTTTATAATCCAAACGCATATTGCCAAGTGAAGTGAACCACTACCTCGTATGACTAAATCATAACCCCCTAAGGGCAACAAAAAGAAGTATGTAGTAAAAGTAATGCTCTGTTTCTCCCATTATATTCCTTCAACCATAGTGTCACAGGCTACCTTGCCCCTATTTGCAAGCCTTAACTTCATAACTCTATTATTAATTACATTGTATCCCAATGTTTAGGCTAAGATGGTGTCAATAAAATTGTAAGTAGTACCTATGACTAACAGAATATGTAACTTCCTTTTGATAACCAATGACTCTAAAAGTTTGATAATATGATATTCCTCGTATGGATTGGACTGAAATTTGAGCCAATTCTTAAGTATACTCGGCTTCTTTTTCAGCTTCCATCTCTTCTTCCTTATCTTCCAGTTCAAGGTGATATGAATGAGGCCTCATTCCCTTACAGTTGTGACCGGGCTCATAGTTCTTATCATAGAAGTAACACAACCGCTTTGATTTTCTTTCTTCAAATTTAGCTGATGTCAAGGTGCTCCTATTTTGATTTAGTTTTATGTTTTGGGTTGTTGGTCTAGCGTCTTTGATTATTGTTGGTGTTGGTGGATTTTCATTTTAGGATTTTTCCATAGTGTTTTAATTAGGTGTAGGTAAAGGGCACATTTGTAGGAGAACTTGATTTTATTTTAGCCTTGAGGTTGCTCTCGTGTGTTTTAGCTAAAATATAGGCTTGTTGTAGTGTTTGAAGATTAAACAGCCTTACTAGACACCTGACATCATACTCTAGCCCTGTAATAATGCAATTTAATGCGGGATCAGATTTTCTATACTAGTTATGATATTTCTATCATGTTCCATTAAGTTTCATTTACAAATTTACGTGGATCCCGTATAAATGTATAAATGAGATTTAATAGAACACGATTGGAACAGAATAAGTAGAACAGAGGATTTGATGAAATTCAATGCATACCTAAGCGATGGTTACAACTTACTTATAATCATGTCAAATGCAATCTTGTACTCCTTAATTGATCTGTTGCCTCAATTCCATCAACTCTGGCATGGGGTCATTACAAAGTTCTTCGAATCTCCCCTTGAGATCAGATCTTCTATTTTAGTTAACCAGTTCTAACTCTATTCTATTAAATTTTATTTACACGTTTATGTTGAGTCCACACAAACGTGTGGACCTAATTAAGCAGAAAAGGGTTGAAACACCGAAGTGGAACAGGGTGCTCCAACCCGAGATCCTTTACATGTTCTCCCTAGGAATTTTAAACGGAACAAAATCTTCTGTTCTGAGATATCCTATTCCCTCTGTTCCCGTAAAATATTATCCATTCAACTTTGTTCCCCTTCTTGCAATAGACGAATGAGATAGATTGTGGAACAGGGGGAACAAATCTTTGAGAACAGAAGATCTGTTCCCATTTTAAACATGGTCATGTTTGGCAAATACCTGTTGGTTCATTCTATCGACTGTTGGTTAGCTAATAGTTGATTATATCAGTTAATTTAATTAGCGGATAATATCAGCTATTTAATAACTTTAATAATAATATTAATTATTAATTATAACTTTAATAATAATAATAATAATAATCATAATCATAATCATAATAATCATAATCATAATCATAATCATAATCATAATCATAATAGTCTAACGTAAAATTCTCTATTAATATGAATGATACAATGAGCTACATCATATTAATATTTTTATATAATATGTATGAATTTTATTATTTAATAAATAAAAATTATCTATAATTATGGTATGAAATAGATACTATATATAACATAATTCAAAATTATGAAATGAGGATATAATTATTTTTTTACCTATTAAATTTTGGGTGACTATCAAGGACCTTTTAAAAATTAACTCATTGAAATTAAATAAGCTAATCAATAAGGTATTCACTAAACACAACAGTAATTTTTAAAAATAGTCAAAAAATTAACTTTTAGTCAACAAATCAAAAAATAACTTATTAGTTGTTTGTCAAACAAACTCCTCTACCTATATCTACCGGAGAGTTAAGAGAATTTCTAAGAGCAGTAAGCTCCATCTAGTTTGGTGAGTGTTCAATAGATTGCGGAAAATTTGAGATCCGGCCTTGTTTTTCCATTGACCATACGATAGGAACGATGTGTGGTCAAGAGCAACGACTCCATTAGCAGTGATATGTTTTCAAATTAATGTTTGGTGTTTTCAACGACCAATCATCACTCAATGATCTGACGATTCAAAAATTGAGGATAATCATTTATGTTCCTTAAATAGTGTATGCCAACGTGCTTAATTTCGTATAAAAGACTCTCAAATATTTAGTAATTTGTAGTTACCAATAATTGATCGAGAATATTTCATTCTTAGTGAATCGCCCAATCAATGTGTAAGACTTCTAGTTTTGCAAAAGTCGGGGAGAATAATCTTACCAATGTTATAATGTTGTATGCGTTATAATTCAAACCTGTTGACTTACACTTCAATTTATAAGTATTGATGTCCCGGTCACCGTTTTATGAAACCAACCTTAAATTGTCATGGAAGTTTTAATTTTATTTCCATTGCTCTAATTATTTTCTCATTTCAGTTAATAAAAACTTTAATGTAAATTCTATTTTACTGAAAATGTTTACAGTAAATTCTATTTTATGGTATGTTAGTCTTTTACTTTTATAATTTTAATAATTATTTCTTTTACTTTTATAATTTTAATAATTATTTATCAAATGATTTAATATTGTCTTTTATATGTTATGACAAACATAGATAATGTGAATATAGAGGAGACCAATCCAACCCAAACTATCTCCACACACACACATAAGCGCCCGCACATACAATAAAGTTCGAGGTGGGTTTAGATCGGAAAAGCTCACAATCCGTTAAACTAAATGGGTTTGAGCTTTTCAGATATGCGTGAGGACTGAAAAATGAGGTTGGATACAGACTCAGGCCTGGCCCCATTACCATCCGAAGGTCCTGCCTAACCCATCACCCCTTTGACTGAAAGTTTGTTAATTACCTCCCACACCCAAGCAAACGCCAGAGTGGAGTTCAGTTAAAAACTGATGTATTCAGCAGTACAATTTGGCCTCAGACTGTATGGGAGATAGGGCCTTATTCAAGTTATGCCATTTACCTGTACATGTCGAGTAAGTACATATCCACCTGTCTGAAAACAAGAACAAGCTTCTTTCATCGAGTAAATAAGCTTACATCTTCCAACTTCCGAACACTAACAAGTTCGCAAAAAGAACGATGTTTATAAACTAAAAACGTCATTTAGGCAGCTGAAAACTGTAACTCTAGGAAGAAGAAAGTCCAGCTCTCACATTGCATTTAGTCAAGTCCATCACCTGACTGACTTGTCACCTTTAAACTTTCCATTTTAGAGCCTAAAAGTGCCTATATAGCTTGTGTAATCAAGAATCGGATGATTACTAAAAACAATACCTATCCTAAAATTAAAAACTCGAAGAAAGTTGCATCAAGTCTTACTCAAGTCCTTCACCTGACTTATCACCTCTGCGGCAATTGTCACTGTGATTATTTCCAATCAGGTGATGAATAAGCACACCAGCTGCAACACTTACATTCAAGCTCTCCACAGCCAAAAAGGAATGGAACTCTTCACCTGAGCATGCAGGATTCTCTCCCTCGGCCTCACCATCATCACCAACTCCTGGTGTTATTTGTAAAGGTATATTTCCTGGGATTCGGATTAAATGTGTGCATGACCTTTCTACTAATGGCCTCAAACCAGTGCCCTCACTACCCAAAACAAGGATTGTTGGTTCGCCGGGCAAAATCTCATTCAGGGGAAGAGCTCTGGAAGATACAGAACCTCCAATAACTCGCCAACCATTTTCAGCAGATGATATTAAAAACTGCATCATATTCTTGCAATATCTGAGCTCCACTACTTCAAGCGAACCAGCACTTGCTTTGCTTACAACCCCACTCAATGGGGCTGAATTTTTTGCACATAACACAATCCCTGAAGCTCCAAAATAGTAGGCAGATCTAATAATAGCTCCCAAATTCTGGGGGTCTGTGACCTCGTCCAATGCTACCCACAGAGGACTTCTTTCCTCAGGCAAAACAGGATCCAGTTCATTTACTTTCACCATCTCCAGGGGAGAAGCATCTAGCACAATACCTTGATGGGGGCGGTTATCAACAACCATATTGAGATCATGCTTCGAAATTTCCTTGATTTTTAATCCAAAACTTTTTGCCATCCTCAATATTTTCTCAAAACCTTTCTTGTCCTTCTTCTTTCTATTATTACTACTCAAATCCAATCCTTCTTGAACATACAATGTATAGAATTCTCGCCTTCGAGTTGATAAGGCAGCCAAAACAGGACCCACCCCGTAAACCCCTTCGCCAACCATTTTGGGTAGAGTTGATTCAGTAGTCTCTTTCCAAACCTTTCTGCCCCAATTTTCCAATTTATTCCATCTCTGGACTTCAGGTCTCACTCTGTCACTCTTGACAGTTGTTATTCCTCCCATGCTATTCTTAATCTTATACCATCTAGGGTCATCTTCTTCTTCTTCTTTGTCTTTTTCTTCTTTTTCTTCTTCTTCTGGGCCATTAATTCTACCGTTATCACTATAACCATAAGTTGGTTTCTGGTACTTCAACAAACCTGCCATTCTATTATTGTGTTCTTTGTTTCGTCCACCACGTTTACCACGTTTATATTGAGAGATTTTAACTCCTCCATTTTCTGAAGCATTTTCAGAATCCTTCCAAGAGAAGGAACCACCTTCTGGCACTGATGTTTTCCCTGACCTTTTAGCTGCTTCTCCCCAGGAAGAGTTACCGCTAACATTATCTAATGCCATTGCTGATTCCTCCCAAGAAGAGCGCCCACTCTTCATATTTTTCCCTTTGTCCAATCTTTTAGATTCCGTCAGTTTGTCGGAACTTAACCAGGGAAGTGACTTTCCACCTCTCACCACAAGACTCTCTTTACCATCTCTGTGCGAAGATGAACTAGAGAAACTTCTAATACACCGTTGTTGATCAGTCCTTATCCTAAACCCGCACGAAACACTCCCAGCCCTAGCTACATAACACAGCTCGATGGATGCACCTTGAGATCCCCTAGATGGTCTTCTCGACCTTACAAAGCTAAAATCTTTTTCGGATATGTCACCAAATTCAAGTGAGTTGGTTGTGAAGTGAACGCAGAGATGGTTTAACAGGGGTTTTTGGGAAGACCCAATCAGAAAAGACTGGGGCTTTAGGAGGTAGAATTGCATGAAGCATCTGGGTTTTGGAGTAATCCTACTAGCAAAAGGAAATGCCTGAGATTTAGCAAGATTAGAGTACATGATGCGTGCTATAGGGCCTATTAACTTTACAGGCAAAGGATGAACCAAAAAGCAGGCAAGAGGAAGCAATAGAAAGTTAAAATGAGAACTACCTGGTTTAGCACAAAAGCCTCCTATTTTCCATTTGCCAAAGGCGAGTCCTTATCCAGGATCCACTGAAGCAGTACTACACCTTCTGCAAAACAAAATATCTATTTCTCCCTATTAATTGTTAATTATTCCTCAAGTAATAACAATAAATAATTAAATTTCTTTTATTCCTTTTAGCGATATCTATTTGTTCCATGAGCTTTACTTTACCAGTAGAGGGAGGGTCATAAATGTCATTTCAGCCGCTTAAGGAGGGTGATTATTGACAAACCGACATTTCGTCTACCGTCTTTCAAAACCTAGCTTTTAAAGCCTTCTCTGAAGACACCATACGAAGAACATCTTCATCATGGGTACGCCGGAGACGTCGCGGGAACCCTGTCCCGACCGTATCCTCGATGACGTCGGTGGCGCCTTTGGCATGGGAGCTGTCGGTGGATCAGCGTTTCACTTCATCAAAGGCGTCTATAACTCTCCCTCCGGCACACGGTTTGTCGGCGGCACGCAAGCCGTCCGTATGAACGCTCCTCGAGTCGGCGGAAGCTTCGCCGTTTGGGGAGGCCTTTTCTCGGCCTTCGATTGCTCCATGGTCTACCTTCGGCAGAAGGAGGACCCTTGGAATTCTATCATGGCGGGCGCCGCCACCGGCGGCTTCTTGTCTATGCGTCAAGGGTTTGCCGCGTCGTCGCGCGCCGCCGCATTCGGCGGAGTACTCCTGGCTTTGATTGAAGGTGCGGGAATCATGCTGAATAAGGTGATGAGTGCTCAACAAAGCATGCCGATCATGGTGGAAGAGCCGGTTCCGACTATGCCAGTGAACGAATCGCCATCGACGAGTGGATCAGAGTCTTCGGGTTCGTGGTTGGGTGGGTGGTTCGGTGGTGGAGGGAAGAAACAGGAATCAGCATCACCAAAGACGGAGATTTTGGAGAGTTTTGATGCGCCTCCCGTGCCTAACTTTGAGTACAAGTGAAAAATAGCTTAAATTTGTACCTATTTGTTCTTAGGAGTTAAAGAATATAGAAAGTAACATTGGTGAGTGTTAGTTAAAGCTCCAAACTTTTGTTAAAGTCACAATTATGATCTTAAAGTTTTAGCCTTGGCTATTATAATCTTTATCAATTCATTCCTTTTTGTTGATGGATCAATTTGGTGATGTGAATGTAAACTAGTTTGTTGTTAAGTCTACTGTTGAACTGTTTTAGAGACTAAGCCCTTGCTTCAAGATGCCTGATCTTCTTTTGTTTGTTCCTTACTATGATTGCTGGCTAGTCCCGTACTTGAATGGCAAATGCACTCTTGCTGTTGTTGGTCGACAAAGGAGGCTGGAACGAACTTTGGAGTTCGTACAGTAGAATTGCCATTTTGTGAATGATGAGACGAACCAAACATGTTTATCTGAAAGCATAGTTTGGATGGTGTTTTGCTTATATTTCTTCGTATTCAAATTGTTAACTTGTGAGATGTACTTGTCTCTGTTTACAGTGTTAGTTTGGGATGATATCCTGATTCCAAAAGCCATCAAATTAACCTAAACGGCAATTGCCCTATCTGGCTTTGGCGTGTCCGAAAATGAAAATGTCCTCAGGGGATAGGGATAGGGTTGTAATAATCTACTAACAATGAATCAAGTGATACCCCTTAACCCCATCCACTGGAGATAATTAGATAAATACAATAGAATATGCCACCATCTGTTTCTCTCCTTCGTCGCTCCCCCTCTATTCACCGCAAACTCGGACTCAGCCTTTATATCCCTCTCCGTCGCTCCATGGCCTCCACCGCCGAACCCGTTAGCCCATCAAACACCCGGATCGGATGGATAGGAACTGGCGTGATGGGACGCTCCATGTGTGCCCACCTCATCAACGCCGGCTACACTCTCACCGTGTTCAACAGAACCCTCTCCAAAGCCCAGCCCCTCATCGACATGGGTGCTCGTTTAGCTGATTCTCCTCTCGCCGTCGCTTCCCAATCGGACGTAGTCTTCTCTATCGTCGGCTTCCCGTCTGACGTCCGCCACGTCCTCCTCGATTCCACCTCCGGCGCTCTATCCGGCCTCCGATCCGGCGGCGTCCTCGTCGACATGACCACCTCCGAGCCCTCCCTGGCGACCGAGATCTCCGCAGCCGCCTCCGCCAAGCGCTGTCACTCCGTTGACGCCCCAGTCTCCGGCGGCGACCGCGGTGCCAAGAACGGAACGCTCGCGATATTCGCTGGCGGAGACAAAGACGTCATCGATCGGCTGGGTCCGCTCTTCGCCGTCATGGGAAAGGTGAACTACATGGGTGGCTCTGGAAAAGGGCAATTTGCGAAATTAGCGAATCAGATCACAATAGCTTCGACAATGGTGGGCTTAGTCGAAGGCATTATGTACGCGTACAAAACTGGGCTTAACGTCGAGCTGTTCCTGGACGCAATCTCTACGGGTGCGGCAGGTTCAAAGTCTTTGGATTTGAACGGAAGTAGGATTCTGAAGAGGGACTTCGAAGCTGGGTTTTATGTGAACCATTTTGTGAAGGATTTAGGGATTTGTTTGAAGGAGTGCCAAAGTATGGGGCTTGCGTTGCCTGGTTTGGCTTTGGCTCAACAGCTCTATCTGTCGCTTAAGGCTCACGGTGAAGGGGGTTTGGGCACTCAAGCACTCATTTTGGCTCTCGAGAGGCTTAATAATGTTTCTCTTGCAAATGCTGCTTCATCTGATCCTGCTGTTTAGACTGGTAAATCGATGTGTTATGTACTTCGTTGTTTAGAGGTTATCATTGGCATTGCCAAAAGAGAATAAACATGGAGATTATTATTATTGTATATATGGATTATTATTATTGTTATTATATATATGACTTTCTGGTTGTCACTTGGAGATCTGCCACTTACAAAACTATCCTAGACCAGGGATTGGAAAGTAACAAAAGGAAATATAACAAGGAAATCCGTGAAAGATAAGAGTGGTTACTGTTCCTTGAGCTCCCTTGATGCAGGTACATGGTAAATGGGCTGGAGATTTGCTCAGTAGCAACTGGCAACCAGCGTTGTGACCCAATTTTCCTGACCTTCTTGTTGATAACTTGGGAGGATTTCTGGCTTTTAACTTGTCAACTGTAGTTGACCCTTTGAACACTATCTAATGAGAGTATCATGAATCTGAGGTATTGTTAGGGGGAGTGTGTGGATTTCATTTGCAGAATTCAAGTTTAGGATTTGAGCTTCAAGGAAATTGATATAATTTACTCCGTTGCCTCAAAGAATAGTTCAAATCAACTGTTTGAGCACTGTCGACCAAGACTTTTATTCTAAACCACTTTGCTCTGTTTCTGGGAAAAAACAAAATACGAGATTAAGAATCCAGGGGCCGTCCCTGGGGCGAAAAACTGGCTTTCTTATCAGAGACATAATGGCTTTTTAATGTCTGTTTATCTACTACCCAATTGTCACATTCTTCAGCTATCTAAACACCTTGTCTAGCATGCAATCTCTTGGCTAACTTGATCTGAAGATAAACTCCTTGGTTCTGTTCGGTAGGTGAAGTTTTAAATCAATCCCATGACATTTTTGTCCTTGTGCCGGAATTAAAGTCTCTGGTTCACACCTCGTCTATGGGGAACTTTTATTCATCGCTACATGTGATTCAGTGACTTGAGATTTAGCAGCTGGAAATGTGCTGTTTTAAGTTTAAGGTCTTCTAGAATTTGGCAATTGGCACCTTTTAGTTTGTCCAGGATTTGTGAGGCAAGGAAGATAAGGTTGTTCTACTGACCTGCGTGCCTGGTACACATTGCAATGTTACAAAAAGTATTCAATGATCATTTAGTATTTCTAGCAAGAACCCATCAAAACTAGCCTGATTGATTCTCTCGAGTGCCCCTGAAATTATTATCTATTCATCTAACAACCCAAAGCTTGTCTGGACGAGGTAAGGTCAAGTCAAAGTCAAGTGAATTATAGTCTTCTACATTAGTGTGAACGCTATGTTCCTTTGTCCTTTTAAACAAGTAAGAGTGAAAAGCCTTGGAGATTCCAGGAAAAATACGAGCAAGTGAGCTTTTGGATTCCGGTCATTAACCTTTTTGCCCTTCTTTATGGCTGGGACCAACATTTATTTATTTATTTATTCAAAATTTCATGTTCCCCAGCATAGATTTTGCAGATCTCGTGATAGAGTAGTAAGTTGGCGATGCATTAATCTTAGAAATTCTTTTAAAAAGTTATTCTTTTAGCCTGTAGTCTTTAGTGGATAAAAGTTTAATTCGTCTCTCAGGAATCACTTGTAACTAATCTTGACTGTAAACCTGCATTATCGATAATAAGTAATGTCTGTCTTTTTTTTTTATTCTCATTGTGTAATGAACAACAGCAATCATGAGTTCAACAAAAGAATTACAAATCTTTCATTGGAGATACAGCTTTTGATTAGATTAATTAGCACTTTAAGTATAGATATAAACATTCTAAGTAGTCCTTTTCATGTCACTGTAATTTTCTTCTTATCCAACCTGAGAATTGTATGGTTCTATGGTTCTCAGTTCCCCACACATCAATAGTCAGGTAGTGCAGGAGTCGTAAAGACCATACATTTTTTAGGCTTGTAGGTCTATGGCCACCACCACCAGAGATTCTAATTAGAAAAACAGGCATTGGTGGTTTTGTTCTCACTGATATAGACTGTCTTTTAAGTGCAAAACACGAAAAACCCTTCGAATTTGTCCTTTCAAAAGCGTGATTTTCACTTTTAGAGGTTGAATTTTCTACGTCTGTTGTGCACAGTTGTCCGATTGTGCTTTTCGTAATTTCTTCTCAGAACAGATGTGTGTTATGATGTATTTTACAAGTTATGTTTAATGCTAGGGAACAACAACAAGAGTTAAAATTGGTCATATCGTTTAGTACATATAAAATTTATAAAGATAAATATTAATGTAATATCCGGGAACCTGTGAGTGTTGACTTAGATCAATTTATTCGTATGGAAGTGCTGATGCTGTTCAAGTTATTACAAAACATTTGCTGAAAGAGTGAACACTATCGTTTTTTACCCTTCAAATGCAGTCTTTGAATTAGCCGTAGAATGCAGGATTGTATGTAAAAATATGACTGAAGCTGGTATATCCTGCAGAATCTGAAGAGTTGGTACGCATAGGGTCGTTTATTTGCTGTGTTCTTTGATCAACGCGAACAAACCAAAGTGGCTGCCAGCTCTAAGTGAATGTTTACTCTTATCTGATTGGAGATGAAAGCTATTCCAGGGGCATGGTTTTGTTAGTTGGCTTATTATTCTCGATCGCTTATACATGAAAGATACTAGTCGTTATAGTAAATAGTGGAAGATGGGAGAATGAGTTAAGCTCAGAGAAAGCAAATTCTGCATAACTTCAAGGTTAGAGAACTAAATTGACCAAAGTTTTGAATGAAATTCTTTTATCGTTTCCCTCTATTTTATTAATAAATTTAATAAAATCCTTATTACCTTAATGTAAAATATTAAAATTGTCATTGAGTTTAGAACTTATTTATTCCTATTATAAATTTTAGCATATGTGTTTCAGCATGTAAACCAGCTCTTTATATAAACCTAAGCACCCTTGCTTTCTTGGTAAGTCGCCTTTAATAACCTGTGCTAAACCAGAACAACCACGACAAACCTCTGAACTTGAAAAGAAAGGACATGTTCAAAACCCGCGAGACTTTTCCCTTGCTCCACTTTCTCATTTTCTTCATTATCCATGCTAGTTCCCAACTCCATGATCAAGAACAAGAAACCTTACTGAAACTAAAGCAACACTGGCAAAATCCACCCTCTCTCAGCCACTGGAATTCTTCAAAATCAGCCTCTCATTGCACTTGGCCTGAAGTCAACTGCACCCATGGCTCTGTTACCGGACTTCTGCTTGGCGAAAAAAACATATCGGAAACTATCCCGCCATTTATCTGTGATCTCAAGAACCTTATTCATATTGATTTCAATAACAACAGCATTGGCGGAACGTTCCCTGTGGTTCTCTACAACCTGTCCAAACTTCAATACCTTGACCTTTCTGAAAACTACTTTGTTGGTGTCCTTCCTGATGTAATTGATCGGATGTCTAAGCTCTCAGACCTTAACCTCGGTGGCAACAACTTTACTGGTGACATTCCAGCAGCTGTTGGAAGATTAAAGAGGTTAAGATCTCTCCGGCTTCATTCTAATCAGTTTGATGGAACTTTCCCGCCAGAAATAGGTCATTTGTCCGATCTTGAAATCCTAACTTTGGCCCATAATCAGTTTAAGCGATCAGAGCTTCTTTTCAACTTCACTCATCTGAAGAAGCTGAAGTGTTTGTGGATTTCCAATGCAAATTTGATTGGAGACTTACCGGAAACTATCGGAGAAATGGCTGACTTGGAGCTCCTGGATTTATCGTCAAACTCTTTGACTGGGAATATCCCACGAAATTTATTCCTATTGAAGAATCTGAGTACTTTGTATTTGTACAAAAACTATCTATCAGGGGGCATTCCTCAGGTCGTTGAAGCCCTGAACTTGAAGGTAATTGATCTTTCTGAGAATAATTTGACTGGTCCGATTCCAGGTGATCTTGGTAAGCTTGAGAAACTGTCAGTATTGGCTTTGTTCTTCAATCAATTTTCTGGTGAAATTCCAGAAAGCCTTGGCCGTCTTCCAGCATTGGTTGATTTTAGCTTATTTAGCAACAACTTATCTGGTCCTATTCCTCTAGATATCGGGCTATATTCCAGGCTTCAAAGGTTCCAGGTCGCATCGAACAGGCTTACTGGCAACTTGCCTGAACATTTATGCAATGGAAATAAGTTGTTGGGAGTAGTTGCTTTTGATAACAAGCTGAGTGGAGAATTGCCACAATCTCTGGGAAACTGCAACAGTTTGAGGATTGTTATGCTTCAAAATAATGCTTTTTCTGGTAATGTTCCTGCTAGGATGTGGAAAGCTATGAATTTGTCAATCATTAAGCTAAACAGTAATATGTTCACTGGGGAGCTGCCTGATGAAGTGTCAAGGAATCTGTCACGATTCGAGATAAGCAACAACAGGTTTTCCGGGAAAATACCAAGTGCAGTGAGTTCTTGGAGGAATCTGGTGGTTTTTAATGCCAGTAATAACCTATTTGCTGGCACAATCCCTCAGGAATTAACCGCCCTTCCCCTTGTGACTACTCTTTTGCTTGATAGGAACCGACTCGGTGGATCCCTTCCACCAGATATAATTTCATGGTCAAAGTTGACATGTCTAAATCTCAGTGGCAATCGACTTTCTGGACAAATTCCAGCAGGAATTGGTAATCTACCGGTCCTTGTTGAACTCGACTTGTCAGATAACCAATTCTCGGGCCAAATTCCTCATGAAATTGGGCTTCTTAAGCTTACTACTCTCAATCTTTCTTCCAATCATCTCACAGGAGAAATCCCAAGTGAGTTTGAAAATGGTGCGTATGCCACTAGCTTCTTGAACAATCCTGGTCTTTGTGCAAGTAACTCACTGGTAAACCTTAACAGCTGCAATTACAGACCGCGAAAATCGAGTAATGTTTCAACTCGATTGCTAGCTCTAATCTTGAGTTCTGTGACGTCTGTTTTCCTGTTGGCTATATTGCTGTCATTCTTCATCATCAGTAATTGCAGAATGAGAAAGGACAAACTAGAATTAACATGGACGCTGATTTCGTTCCACAAATTGAATTTTATTGAAACAGACATATTAATGGGATTGACAGACAACAATGTCATTGGAAGCGGTGGATCAGGAAAGGTGTACCGTGTTGCTGCAAATAATTCTGGCTGTGTTGTTGCTGTGAAGAGTATACGTAACAACAAGAAGTTAGACCAGACACTAGATAAAGAGTTCTTTGCAGAAATCGAGATATTAAGTACAATAAGGCATCTGAACATAGTAAAGTTGCTTTGTTGTATTTTTAATGACAACTCCAAACTTCTTGTCTACGAGTATCTGGAAAACCGCAGTCTGGACCGATGGCTGCATAGGAAGAGGACAGCAACAACCGCTTCAGGTACAGTCCACCATGTTTTCTTGGATTGGCCAAAAAGGTTGCATATTGCAGTCGGAGCTGCTCAGGGTCTCAGCTATATGCATCATGACTTCCTACCTCCCATTGTTCATCGTGACATAAAATCAAGCAATATCCTACTTGACGCAGAGTTCAATGCGAAGATTGCTGATTTCGGTTTAGCAAGGATGATGACAAAACCAGGAGAACTTGCTACAATGTCGGCAATTACCGGCTCTTTTGGCTATATGGCTCCAGGTGAGTGTCTTCTGTTCATGTTATATCCACGAGGATTTGATATCGCCCGGCCATCAATCAATATTATGGGCATCAATCAATATCGCAAAATTTTAGTTGAGTAGCTTCTTGACGAATATACCTCACAAACTTAATATGCAGAGTATACTCACACAGCAAGAATAAACGAGAGGAGTGACGTTTATAGCTTTGGGGTCGTCCTTCTGGAGCTAACAACCGGAAAGGAAGCTCAAAACGGTGACGAGAACAAATCACTTGCAGATTGGGCCTGGCGTCACATGCAAGAAGGAAAACCTGTAATCAGTGTCCTAGACAAAGATGTCATGGAACCTGACAACTTGGGGGAAATGAGTTGTGTTTTTAGACTTGGAGTTCAGTGTACCAACAAACTGCCTTCTGCTAGACCTTCAATGAAAGAAGTACTACAAATCTTGAACAAAAATGCCACCTCACTTGTCTATGGAGAGAGCGACTTAAGGAAGAAGTATGACGCCATTCCACTGAGTTCAAGGCATGAGAGTGTATCTGAAAGCGATAAGTGCAGTGCAAATTAAGAAAGAGGCCGGTCAGTTAGAACCTGATTATCAACTTGTTTTTGCTGTTCAGCTATCCAAGTTGAAAGTTCTTATTCTTAGTTAAAAGGTAGTAGTTAAGCTCAATGAATGTACGTGTATTTGGTAATCTTGATTTGTAGAAGAACTAGTTATCCTTTAGAATTTGCCAGTATCTCATCATATGTACAAATGGATGCCTGTATCAGTGTAAGTAATAAAAAAAGTGTCTTGTGTAATAACTTGTATCAAGCTTAGTCTCAAAATCCTGATACCATGTGTCCATTGACTTCGAACTCTCTGTTAAGGAAATCAGTTCTCAGGATACGCAAGTAGCTAGCCAGACTTGGTCCAAATCAGATGGGCTTATCCCGTAATTAGTTTCACAACAAATCTTATCTTATTTGATCAGATACAAACTTATCTCTAGCTTAATATTCTATATTAGTTCCGTGTACATAGGAGTTCATATGATACTATTGTAACAACCTCTGAGATATCTGTTGTATTTGTTACCAATCAAGCCATAAATTGTGGTATATTATTATGGTGAGTAATCTATCTTGGAATTCTTGAAGAGAAGATTGCATAAGCATAAACTCTCCGGGAAGGTAGGATTTAATTGAGATAAAATCACCTTATCTTAATAAAGATAATGTGTAAATATTTTGGTAATTTTTGAACTATCTTTGACAATTTATTTTGATGATTGTGGTTATTTAAGGCAGCTGAATTTTTCGAGGTCTATCTTGGATAGTTGCATTTTCTCTAATATTGTGTGATTTTTTCAGAGTTACCTAAGTATTGTTTGAGTGGTGAAAAACACCCTACAATGTGGTGAAGTTGTAACTCTATTATTTGAGACTTTTTGGTGATGAAATGATTGTTTATTTGTTGTGCATGAGATGTTTCAGTGACAATATTAAATGTTCACAGCAGAATTTTTGTTGGTTAATTCACAGCAAAATTTTTGTTGGTTAACTTCTCATAGTTTCAATTGATGGAGCTGCATAGTTTATGGGAGTTATTTTCTTATCTCAATTGTCTTCTCTGTTTATGTTATTTTAGATTCAATCACTTGAATTGTTTTATTATATTAACAATTATTGTTGCTAAAATTCTCTGTTTAGGTTAACACAAAGTGATAGTACTATTGAGAGTGATTTACTTTCACGAGTAAGAGGGATAATGTTAAAGGTTAAATGAGTCGGCTCAGTAAAACCTTAATAAAACTATTGTATCACAAGTAAAAGTTGATTAAGATAAGTCAAAATTTTGCAGATATAAATAAGGTGTGCGAAATTACTTTACTAAATCTTAATTGTCAATTTATTATTTGTGTGTTCAATTTTTTTATTTGTATTTTTCAAAAAAATTAATAATTATTGACAAAATGTGTTGAATTACATTACCAAATCTTAATTGTCAATATATTATTTGCGTATTTAATTTTCTATTTATATTTTTTTTTAAATTAATAATTACTGATATTTTTGTTTTGTGTTAAGCAACCTACAGAAAAATATTAAAGGAGCAGCCAAATTGTGCTAAACTACATCCTTGAAACTTTCAAAAAATACTCTCCAAAAATGGAGATAACATACTAATATACCCCTACCCTACCCTTACTGGAAGGCATCATTCACGAAACATGCCCAATTTAATCTTCTACTCACTTTGCCCATATTTCAGATGTCTGCATATAGAGATAATACTAATAGCTTATTCTAATTTTCGCGACAGGTGTACTTTAAACTTTAAATATAGAACAGGCATTAGTAGCGTTTAAATTAAATTTTAATATTTTTAAAATATCTAAAATAAATCTTAAGTTAATGAAAATTTTAACATCGATAACTCTTTATCAATTAAACTTCACGTCAATATTATTGTAAAATTATTTTTTAAGAATAAAAAATAAATGTTATTGTCGCACAACAAATGCGATATATTATTTAAAATATATAAATATTAGTCCTGTTGTCACGTGACAGGTGGGACTTGTTGTCTAAAATGTATAAACCGTTATCTTTGCTATCACTAAATATATAAACAATTATCATTGTGACAGTAAAATCCACTTTCTAATTAATTTAAAAAATTAACTATGTGATAATAAAGCTTATTTTTGATTTAAAATATAAAATAATGTATGATACCGTTAAAATTTAAGGGTCTACTCAAAATATTTTGAAAATTTATGTAATCCAATTCCGCGAACACCTTCTAGATTGAGATTGACCAGTGCTGTATGGTTCAAGGAAACAAATCAAAAGTGCAAATAAGTGGATTAAGAAATGAAGCTACTAAATTACGATTAGGTAATATTCCTCATCCCAACAAACTTATCACAGCCATAGGAACCAATTATATCGTCTGTCTTAAGTCTTAACAACCAAATGGGGCCTAGACTCTAGAATGCAGATGAGGTCGAGTCAACTCAAAGTCAGTCGTGGTCTTCTAAAGTAATTTGCTTGGATTTCCGCAACGGCAGGCAACACTGGGGCAGTTGCAAGCCCTTTTCATTGGATGGAGACTGAACTTTATTGGTTTAGAATTGTAGCTACCGCTAACAATCAGGAGGCCCACCAATGTTCGAGATTTAAATATGAAAATGATGCATTTGACTCAAAATTCATAAAAATATTAACTTTTCCATAAGTTAAAAAAAGTTTTCAAATTTTTATAAGATTAAAAAAATAATCTTTAAATTTTAAAAAAATATGAAAAATCCATCACTTTACTCAAAAAAGAATATTCAAATCCTTCCACTAGGACAATAGTTTCTTCCATTTACACCGTAATTTTCGTTGTTTTGTCAACCAATCCTTTGTAAGGTTCAGTGGTGCTCAGAAATCACGATCTGAGCTTAAAGAGACTTTTCTCAGTGGAGAAGTACGTTTTCCAAGTTTTAGGAAAACTATGGCACCCTACGACAAAGCTAATGAAGATTGTTTGGAAGGAATCCAATAAAGCCAGTCAAAGTCTTCCACTTTTATCGATCTGTCACGCAAAGCTCTTGTTCAACAAAGGCGTGCTTTTACTTCTCTAACGTCCAATTGTGCACCTCGCGCTCGCAGGTTTCCGGTTGACTTGTACCTGCGATTTCACATTTTTAAAGAACGCATACGTGCGATGACGAAGTAATTGAGAGTTTATTGTCATATATATAATTATTCCCGTACTAATGCACTAGAATCTTTAATGTATTTAACGATCGGTAAGATTTCAAACTTTGTTTATATCGCAAAATCACAAAATTCTCACCTGAGATAAAATGTTTTATTGTACATTTAGAATGGTATTTTAACTCGTTGGAATAAGCCTTTTTAAGAAATTTCAAATAATAAAATTTTATACTCAACTCATTAAAAACTTTCAAATCACGTTTTAGCCTAATTTATATTAGGTGGTGTTGTCGTTGATATATATATCATTCAGTCCGAAATTTCGTAATGAAGCGGGATATGAGGAGGTTCGACAGTACGCAGCCTTACTCCTACATAGTAGAAAGACTATTTCCGGTGGATTCATATGTAAATGAGACATTATACGAATACTGCAGGTTACAGAAATAATTCATTAAAAACAGAAAATAACTGAAAATACAAGTAATGAAAAATACTAGAAGGAGGTCAGATCGGCGAGAACATAATAGGCTACAACATCCAATCGCTTCTTGTCTCCAAAAATAAAAGCACTAAATAGAAATAATAATAAAAATACCCAAATTTCAAGATATAACTAAAATAAATTCAAGTAACACTAATAATACTAATCACAAAATAATAATAATAATAATAATAATAGATAATAAAAATAGTAATAATAATAATAATAATAGATCTTCTATTAATAAGGAAAAAATAATAATAGTAAAATAATAATAATAATAAAATACGATAATATATATATTTATATTTATATGATTTATTTAATTATGAATACCACGGTAATGTTAGGCTCAGCTATAGGCAAGGATAGGAAAGACAGTTACCCGGAGCCTACTCTTAACATGTCTCTATTTTGCCTTTTTTTTCACTTTACTCAAAGTCTATAAAATATTAGAAACGTGTGTGCGTGATGTTATATTTTTTAAATATGCTTATGGAAAAGAAGAAGTCGGATATCAATTGGGCAAAAGTAAGAAGCCAATCATACTAATATATAGCATTCCAAGTTCACACGATTGAGAGGGTTACGAATGTGTGCGTGCCGTAATTAGTAGAGATAGGGGATACTGCCTTAACTTAGTTTTGTTAAAAACATGTTATTTAATTAAATAATTTTCAATTATTAAATAAAATAATAATATTTTAATTGAAGCCTTTTATTTACAACTCGCTATCTTAAAAGCTTGAATACTTAACAAGTTCACTAACAGAGATATCAGTTTATTCTACAATTGTCTTTGTATAATGATTATATGCAATGTTCTAATATTTCCCGGAACTGTTACCTGGAATCCTAGATAGAAGAAGTTTACCTTCGCAGCAACCTGTGGTCGGATTGTATAGATAGAACAAGTTTACCTTCACAACAACCTGTGGTCGGATTGTCTTATGGAAAAATATGGCAGATGATAAGATTTGCAAAAAGTCTAAGTTTGACCAAAGATTAGTAGTTCAAGTGCGGGCCTTCAAAAAGAAAATTCCAAGTTTGGTTATTTAAATAAAAGTATATATTTCGCAGCAGCTTACCTTCAATACCATGGCCTAAGCACGAACTTCTGAACAACTAAACGAAGAACATGTTGAACATCGGTAAGAGGTTTCTCTTACACCACTTTCTCTTTTTCTTCCTGACCCATGTCAACTCACAGCTCCATGTACAGGAACAATCAACCTTGCTGAAACTAAAGCAACACTGGCAGAATCCTCCATCTCTCAGTCACTGGGATTCTTCCAGCTCAGCCTCTCATTGCACTTGGCCTGAAGTCAACTGCGCCGATGGATCTGTTAGTGAACTGCTTCTTGACGGAAAAGACATCACCGGAACTATCCCCTCATTTATCACTGACCTCAAGAACCTTACTGTTCTTGATTTCTATAACAACAACATTGGTGGGACGTTCCCTGTGTCTCTCTACAGCCTTTCCAAACTCGAATACCTTGACCTTTCTGAGAATTACTTTGTCGGTTTCCTTCCTGATAATATTGATCAGATGTCTAAGCTCTCAGTCCTTAACCTCGGTGGCAACAACTTTACTGGTGACATTCCAACAGCTGTTGGAAGATTAACGGGGTTAAGGTCTCTCCAGCTTCGTGCTAATCTCTTTAATGGTACTTTCCCTCCGGAAATTGGTAACTTGTCCGATCTTGAAATCCTAACTTTGGCTTTTAATCAGTTTAAGCCATCAAAGCTTTTCAATTTAACTCGACTGAAGAAGCTGAAACGTTTGTGGATTTCCAATGCAAATTTGATCGGAGAGTTTCCAGGAGCTATAGGAGAAATGGCTGACTTGGAGATCCTGGATTTATCATCAAACTCTTTAACTGGGAATATTTCAGAAAATTTATTCCTGTTGAAGAATTTGAGTCAATTATTTTTGTACAAAAACTATCTATCGGGGAGCATTCCTCAGGTCGTTGAAGCCCTGAACTTGGAGGTAATCGATCTTTCTGGCAATAATTTGACTGGTCCAATTCCTGATGATTTTGGAAAGCTTGAAAAACTGTCAGGATTGGCTTTATTCTTCAACCAATTGTCTGGTGAAATTTCGGAAAGTCTCGGCCGTCTTCCGGCGTTGATTGATTTTGCCTTGTATAGCAACAAGTTATCAGGTCCCATTCCTCCAGATTTTGGGCTATATTCAAAGCTTGAAACGTTCCAGGTATCATCAAATAGGCTTACTGGCAAACTACCCGAACATTTATGCAATGGAAGTAAGTTGGTAGGACTAGTAGCTTTTGATAACAATCTGAGCGGCGAATTGCCACAATCTCTTGGAAACTGCGACAGTTTGGAGACTGTTAAGCTTCAAAATAATGCTTTTTCTGGCAATGTTCCTGCTAGTATGTGGAAAGCTTTGAATTTGTCAAGCCTTCAGCTAAACAATAACATGTTTACTGGGGAGCTGCCTGATGAAGTGGCTGGGAATCTATCACGATTCGAGATAAGTTATAACAATTTTTCCGGGAGAATACCAAGTGGAGTGAGTTCTTGGAGAAATCTGGTGGTTTTTAATGCCAGTAATAACCTATTTACTGGCACAATTCCTCGAGAATTAACCGCCCTTCCCCTTCTAACTACTCTTTTGCTTGATAGGAACCAACTCAGTGGAGCCCTTCCAGCAGATATAATATCATGGGCAAGGTTGACTAGTCTAAATCTCAGTGGGAATCAACTTTCTGGACAAATTCCAAAAGGAATTGGTAATCTACCAGTCCTAGGTGAACTCGACTTGTCAGATAATGATTTCTCAGGTCCAATTCCATCTGGAAACGGATTTCTTCGGATCACTTCTCTCAATCTTTCTTCCAATCAACTCACAGGGAAAATCCCAAGCGAGTTTGAAAATGGCGCTTTTGCCGATAGCTTCTTGAGCAATCCTGGTCTTTGTTCGAGTAGTTCACTTGTAAACCTTAAGAGCTGCATTTACATACCACGAAAATCAAGCAAAGGTTCAACTCGTTTGCTTGCATTGATCTCGAGTGCTTTGGCATCTGTCCTCCTGTTGGCTATGTTACTCTCATTCTTCATCATCAAAAATTGCGGGAAGAGAAGGGACAAATCGGACGAAACCTGGACGCTGACATCATTCCACAAGTTGAATTTTACTGAAACCGACATTTTGTCAGGATTGACGGAGAACAACTTGGTCGGCAGCGGCGGATCAGGAAAAGTCTACCGCGTCGCTACAAATAACTCTGGCTCTGTTGTTGCTGTGAAGAAGATTTGCAGCAAGAAGAAGTTATACCAGACACTAGATAAGGAATTCCTTGCAGAAATCGAGATACTAAGTACAATAAGGCATCTGAACATAGTAAAGTTGCTTTGTTGTATTTTTGATGACAACTCCAAACTTCTTGTCTACGAGTATCTGGAAAACCGCAGTCTGGATCGATGGCTGCATAGGAAGAGGACAGCAACAGCCGCTTCAGGCACAATCCACCATGTTTTTTTGGATTGGCCAAAAAGGTTGCATATTGCAGAGGGTGCTGCTCAGGGTCTCAGCTATATGCATCATGACTTCTTCCCTCCCATTGTTCATCGTGACATAAAATCAAGCAATATCCTACTTGACTCTGAGTTTAATGCGAAAATCGCTGATTTTGGCTTAGCAAGGATGATGGAGAAGCCTGAAGAACTTGCTACAATGTCAGCAATCTATGGCTCTTTTGGCTATATGGCTCCAGGTGAGTCCATTTCTAGTTGCCATTTGATAGCACAAACTTTTGAGTTCTAAGGTTTTTAACTGTTGATAATGATATTCACGTTGATCCTATTAATTTAATTTGCAGAGTATACTCATAAAGGAAAAGTGAATGAGAAAAGTGATGTTTATAGCTTTGGGGTGGTC
>JANZXP010000008.1:3044253-3061645 GCA_027576715.1 Erythroxylum flavicans | reverse complement strand
AAATATAAATAAAATAAATTTAGTAAATAAAATATTTCATAAAAATATATTATTAGTCATATAAATTAAAATTATAAATAAAAATATAAATAAAATAAATTTAGTAAATTAAATTAAACGAAAAAGACGATACGTTGAACTTGCTTTCTATCAGTTAAGGGTATAATGGAAAATAATAATTATGAGAAGGTTATTAATGGAAAGTAAAATTTCTACCGCAGAAGTACCATCCTATCGCAACTCTCTTTCTACTTATGAATTTCTAAGGTAGCACCACACTTTCCTCCAACATCCGATGATTCGCCCGCAGATCTAAATTTGTGATTGCGTTTGAAAACTGCGGAGGATAAGTACATATTCCCATCGTACTGCAGATCCAAACGCAGCCTATACATAATGCACACGAATTTATAGGCTTTTATTTCAAATAATTAAAAATATATAAATGAAAGATAAATTAATTGTAAAGGGAAACGTTTTAACTTAAAATATAAAAAGAAGAAAATTAGAACTCATATGGTACCTCGCTATGAATATTTAATAGAATTATGATCCTCGTGGAAGCATAAAAGCAAGTACCCTATGTAGCCTTCAAGAGAGATTTTTGTTAGTCATAGACTAAAAAGAGAGCTGGGGAGTGAAAAGAGAAGAACAAAAAGATCATCAAAACCTTCGTAGCCTTCCTCTTCATCGTCATCATGTGTAATCCAAATGCCAACACTTCCAACAATAAGCCTCCAATCTTGCCAGTGAGTGATAAACCAGCTCAAAAGCATGAGTTGGTAAAACTCCTACAAGTTTCTGAAATTACCCCTAGAGTGTCCGACAATTCCATTTCCGACACAAACATCATCGTCGCAGCTATTATATCGGAAACTAAGTCGCTCGTCAAGCTCGCATTCCCTATCGCCCTGACAGCTCTCATTCTCTACTCTCGTTCCATCACTTCCATGCTCTTCCTCGGCCATCTCGGTGACCTCGAGCTAGCCGCTGGCTCTCTCGCTATTGCCTTCGCTAACATCACCGGCTACTCTGTACTCTCAGGCCTTGCTCTAGGCATGGAACCTCTCTGCTCTCAGGCTTTTGGCGCTCAACGTCCAAAACTCCTCTCATTAACCCTTCACCGCTCGGTGGCTTTCCTTCTTGTCTCATCAATACCCATTTCACTTCTTTGGCTTAACATGTCAAAAATCCTTCTATATCTTCACCAAGACCCTAATATCGTTTCTCTCGCACATACATACATGTTGTTTTCTCTACCTGACCTTTTAGCCAACTCTTTTATCCATCCAATTCGCATTTACCTTCGTTCTCAAAGCATCACTCATCCATTAACCTTGGCATCCCTCACCGGAACCATTCTTCATTTGCCTATCAATTTTCTTTTCATCAATCACTTCAAGCTAGGAGTTGCAGGAGTCGCTGCCGGAGCCGCCATGTCCAACCTTCTCGTGCTCATGTTTCTTGTTTTATATGTGTGGACTTCGGGCTTGTACGAGCCCACGTGGATGAAACCAACCCGAGAGTGTCTCACCGGCTGGAAACCTCTCATAAGGCTAGCGGTTCCCAGCTGCGTATCGGTTTGCTTGGAGTGGTGGTGGTATGAGATCATGATCGTGTTATGCGGTCTTCTAGTCAACCCCAAAACGACCGTTGCTTCGATGGGGATTTTGATTCAAACGACGTCGTTGATCTATATAATCCCCAGTTCCCTAGGATTCGCCATCTCTACTCGGGTGGGCAACGAACTCGGAGCTAACAGACCCTACAGGGCGAAGTTATCCGCTGCTGTAGCTGTGTTTATTGCGGCCGTAATGGGCCTATCAGCCTCAGTTTTCACGTCAGAAGTCAAAGATACGTGGGGCCGGATGTTCACTCGTGATCCCGATATCCTCCAGTTGACATCAGCAGCTCTGCCGATCCTAGGGCTTTGCGAGCTAGGTAACTGTCCGCAAACGGTGGGGTGTGGGGTCCTCAGAGGAAGTGCTCGTCCGTCAAAAGCAGCGAATATCAACCTCGGAGCTTTCTACTTTGTAGGCATGCCAGTGGCAATTGGGCTCGGATTCTGTCTCGGAGTGGGGTTTCGTGGTCTTTGGGTCGGATTGTTGTCGGCCCAAATATGTTGTGCTGGGCTTATGCTGCATGTCGTTAGGACAACCGACTGGGATGTCCAAGCCATAAGAGCTCAAAAGCTAACGCGTGCTGCGTATAGTGATGGGAGCGGTAATGTGTCTCTTGAATGTGGTCAAGATCACGAAGAAGAGCTCACCGAAATTATGGTGACGCCTTCTCTTTAAAATGGGTAAAAGAGGCCTGCGTTTATATTATTTCGCTTATCTCGAAAATACTCAATCCATTTTAAATTATTAAATTTATTAAATATGTATAATTAATTAATTATAAAAATTAAAATATATGCATACTTATCATATTTTATATTTTAACAAAAATAATAACGTTCACTTCTAAATACTTTCTTATTAAAATATAAGAATAATTTTATGTATAGAGAAAATCCAGTATTGATTTTTTAATTATAAAAGAATATTTTAATTAAAATTACTCTTTTAAAAAAATTCAGTTAGAGACTTTAATATATAATAAAAGTGAGAAAATCATCCAAATTATTACAGTAGCATAATTCACTTTTATTATGTTGTGTTAAATCCTTTTAATAATTATTGAAATGACTCATTATATATCATTTTATATTTGTTTATAATACTTTATGCCGTTAAAAGCTCTACTTGCATATACCTTATAGGCTTAATTACAAAAAAAAGGCTCAATTTTGTAATAGTTGCCCGAATTTTAAAAAGTGACAATAAAATACTCAAATTTTTAAATTTTTTTTCAAAAAATGATAATAAAATACTCAAATTTTTAATTTTTTTAATTATAATCTGACGTTAGTGTTTCAGTTTTTTCCTTTATTTTCAGTTTGTTCGCTCGACGCCTCACCCTTTGATTTTGTAGATTATGCAATCCCAACACCCTTAGACTAAGAGCATTGGAAGAACGAATTGAAAATGAAAAATTTATTGGTGTAGCACGCTGCAATGCTAGAGTAATTTGAGGTGACGGAAGAACAAACAAAAAACAAATGATTGAGGTCGTCAGGGAGAACAAATAAAAAACGAAGGACTGAGACTACATAAACTAATTTAGGGATTCCATTTTTAATAACAAGATCGTTTCATGAATCTTCATTTGTTATGTTAATTTTACCTGACGTGTATTAATAGTTAGGATTTCTGGAACACGTAACAAGTCATGTCAGTAAACTTAACGTAGACATTCATGTCAGGCTATAGTTGAAAAAAATGAAAGTTTAAGTATTTTACTGTCACGCTATGAAGTTCGGACTATAATTGTAAAATTGAGCAAAGATTGTTAAAATTTTTAACTTCTTAATAATTTAATCTTATTAGTTATTAAATGAGATTATTTAAAAATAATATTGAATTATTAAATTTAAGAGTTACTTCTACTAGAAAATGATATCGAAACAACTCTATTTTAGTCTTATATACGCAACAACAACAATATTTGAATAGAAACTAAATCCAGGATTGAAGAAGCCCAAAAATACATAACCTTCTTATTAACTAATCATTGAAACATGTGCATCAAATAGTTATTGAGCCTTGACTAGTTAGTTTTGGTGGGGGCTTACTCGAAATAGCTAATGGCCAAGCCGCATGCTTGGTTGGAACAAGCTTGCACTTGCACAAAGAAGGAAAGGAGAGTTATTACTGCCATATGAGGTGTGCTTAATTGGAACAAGCTTGCACTTGCACAAAGAAGGAAAGGAGAGTCATTAATGCAATATGAAGTGGAATTGGCTAGAACGTATCGCTAACCATGTGGATCAATGCGCCCCATATGCGATATCAGATATGGCATGCGTGTGGGTCTCATCCTAGTTGTTTTCAAATTTACCATTTAAGGAAAGGTACCTGTCACACAAATACAATAAACGCCTAAAAAAGCTTGCAAACCATGGGAAATGACTTTACATATATAGATTAGCTAAATCAAAGGAACCGTACCCCCTCGGATTTGTGTCTGATTCGTCCTGTTTGCATGTGATCAGAAGAGTATATTTTCGGATTCCCTTTGCATTCATTGAACTCGAGCCTTTTGCTGCGGTTCTAAAGAAGGATCCTCTCCAGCTGCCAACAACATCCTCCCACATGCTCGTGTTTCTGTTTTTAGCATATCAAATAACACAACCTTAAACATCAAGTTAACATTAAATTGCAATTACTGAAATCTTTAATTTCAATAATTTGTACAAGTCTGGAAGGAAATGAACATGGAAAATACACTAAAGCACAGTTTTAAATTGCAATTTACAATCATATTTGTCACAAATAATTTTTCACAGACATTCTCAATTGTCATAATTATTGGTAATCGTAAAGTAACTCGAAACCCGTAATTTATAACTTCAAATCCACGAAAACATGACTATTCAATCTCCGTATTCATCTTCTGACGTGCACATTTGACAAACAACAATATCACGTTGCACAGTTCCCATGAAAACAATGTCATTGAACATGCCATTCTGGTTAGAGTTACGGTTGTCCTCAGTAATCTGATCCTTTTGTTATCGGAATTTGATGAGTATTGGAGATGTCTAGATGACTAGCTTTAATTTTCTAGGTGTTGCGCGTCCCTGTCAAATGAAATTCCAGTTGAGCAGCCCTCAAGCTTTAGTTTGCTTTTTACTTCCAAAACACCTTTTCAAGCCACGACGTCTTTAGACCAAAAAAGAGAAGAGACAATATTCTTAAAAAAGAAGCGCTTGAAGCACTCATGCTTATGGTTAGTATTCAAACCAAAATTTAGCATTTACTGCCTTTCGATCTAACAAAAGGCACCAGAACTACTACAGATGGCCAATACGATAATAAATCTGTTATCTCACCATTTGTGTGTCCTCTGGACAGTATCTGTTAATTCCTCCTGGTTAGCTCTATGGGGACTTGCCACACGTACCAATACAAACCCTGAAATTATCATTAACATATTCTTTTAAAAAAAAAGTAATATGGGCAGCATTAAATGCTCAATTTATTGTGACTGTTGTTAGCTAGGAACCAAAGAGTATACTTATAAACTAAGGAAAAAAAGATGCAAATTGCAATTATATATCAAATGTCACTGGCCCTTCAAAGATATCAATTCAAAAGAAGAAAGAAGAAAGTCAAATGGGCATACTTGAAAGAGTTTCTTTATGTTATCTACTAAGCAAATAATTCGTAAATGATCGATGGACCCTATTGACCACAGTTGGAGTAAAGAAAAGGACACTTGGTATGGTTGAACATTGAAATCGAAATATTTGTGTCTCGAAATTGGGGAATAAGGGCAAGAGTCCTAATAAATGTAGTCAAGCACTCAACTCCAAGCATGACCTTTAGATGCAGATACTACGTTGCTTCAAGTTGATCATACCATATGCCCAAAATTATGTTTCTGTTTAAGTTTATTTCGACCCAAAACATAAGCTTTCTTTTACTACATACTAAACAAGATCTGGGATTTGATTATATATATTACGTCCCCTATTTTTATTAAGATTTTTTATTGCAAGAGCTAAAATGCCCCTTTTGTTTAATTATATAGCTAAAAGGAAAGCTTTAGAAGAATTAAGATAAAGTGATCAAGAATGATATGATTTTGTTGAAATTTATCGAAGACATGACTCCTAATAGAAAACTTTGACGTACTGAAATATGAATGAAGGATCTCACTTAAAGAGGTTTTTATCATTTTCTTAAGTCCTTTTTTCATTCGAGTCTTTCGTTTTATAATTAACCTTAATATTTTAATTATGTAATACTTATGTCCTAACTAATTAGCTTATGTAGTTCCTTACTTAATCTAATTACCTCTTGTAATATTTGGTTTGATTTATTCTATACTTGTCTTTTGTTTCCTAGTTTCTATTTACTTATTTTATCTTGTATTGTTAATCTTTTACATGTTTTATATATACTGTTTTATGTATTACATTACATATTTTTATATTTGATATACTTATTTGTCTATATTTTATTTTATCATTATTTTTTATTATATGTGTGGGTTTATCGGAAATAATTTTCCTATTAAGTAGAGATAAAGTTATATACTGCTAAATCTCTTTACACCCCACATTTTAGCTAGACTCTAAATAGCTAGACTGTTACATATCATGCGCCTACTAGTACCGGTGTCTTTATATAGAGGGTTACATATCATGCGCCTATCAAAGACAATTCGGGAGCTCTTTTATCAATTCAACCATCCTCTAAAAAGTAAAACATCAGAACAGAAGAGAATAAATCACTAACTCATAAAAAAAAAAAAAGACTGGACTGATTTAATATATATATGATAAAGAACATTATTGAAGTTAAAAGGTTAGAGTACATACATATATATATATGTAGAAAACTCTCACGTGGCCTCCATCAAGTGGCCAATGCACCACACCTTTGTAGAGAGAAAATTGCGTATGATATATTCTCTACCAGATTTTGACGTGGAACCCACTCTCCACTGCCCCTTAGGAACTTAACTTTTACACCTTACGCCAAACCTTAATTGTTCATTTCCATAGGCTACTTTGGATCCCATCTTAAATTAGGTACACACTTTCTTTTTATTATACCTTAAATGTGGGTTTTACCGTAAATCTTTAAAAAATTGCGGGTTAAAAGGAAAACGGGACGGAGTGAAGACTGAAGAGAAGAGGGGAGGGTGAGAGAGAGGCGAACTCGTCCCCGTAATAGAAACACGAGTGAAAGGAGAAGTGGTCAGAGTATAGTTAAGTATGAGTCAGAGAGAGTTAAGGCAAAAGTATAAGTGTTGTACGTGTGGGGTCACATTCATTTACTCACTTACAACTCACAGCTCGCAACATTGGCTCTTCGTCACTCACTCTCTGTTCCACGTCTGAACCAACCAGCACCAGCAGAGCATAGCATAGTAGCAAAATTAAGCAAAGCTCTGAGAGTCACTGTCTCACAAACCCACACCCTTCACTTGGAAAACGACAACAACGGTCAATTACTCACAACTCAACACGACAGAGACCCGTTTGTTTTAGAGAGATAGTGTGTATGGGGTTAAAAACTTGGGGATAAGGGAACCATGCATGTCTCCTTTTCTTCCACTTGTTTAGCAAGACACCAATGGTTTGATTATATTTACGTTACAAACGTTCTCAGTTCTCCTTTTCATCTTTTCTCTTGACCTTTGCATGTGGTTGTCCCTTTCAAATGTCTGAACTCTAGTCTCACATAGAAATGAAATAAGATTAAGACAGCTTCGTCTCTATCAGAACATTATGTTTTTCACATGGCTGCTCTCTCTCTGTCCCTCTGTCTATAAAAAACGAAAACTTCTTTCCCATTCTCTCAATAACATGCCATCATCACCCAAACTACTCCATTATACCTTCCTTCCAGCTCTTCCTACAGGGTATATATAAATATAATAAGCTATTGTAGAGGCCATATAGCTAGGTTTGGCTCATAATCTTGTCCACCATACGTTCAAAAGCTTGCTCAACATATATCTTTTGAATATTCTTCTCTCCAGCAGCTCTGCATGAGTAGCGTCTAGGGTTACTTTCATGATTTACTCGACTTTTATTGTTTATTCGTTCCTCCAATTGTCATGACATGTTTCCCTCCAGAGGCGCTTATATATCTCAGACTGTTACACATTGTTATAGAAAGAGATCAAACGAGTAGAGAGTGCTCTTTATGAGAGTATCTCGATCCAAGACAATTACATACCATATCATCTTCCTTCCTCCTCCTCCTCCTGTTGTTGTTGTTGTTGTCCATCATGTGTAATCCAAATACCAACACTAAACTGCCAATCCTGCCCGTTAGCAATAAACCAGTACAAAAGCAGCAACTTTTTCAATTCCATCCTGTTCCCATTACCACCATCAAAGATCCTGAGAATCACTTACCGGACAGTGCATCATACCCGAGTTTCTCTGCTCTTATCTCGGAAGTTAAATCGCTCTTCAGACTCGCTTTCCCTATTGCCCTAACAGCCCTCATTCTGTATTCTCGTTCCATCACATCCATGCTCTTCCTGGGCCATCTCGGCGACTTTGAACTCGCAGCTGGCTCTCTTGCTATCGCCTTCGCAAATATCACCGGCTACTCTGTTCTCTCTGGCCTTGCTCTAGGCATGGAACCTCTTTGCTCTCAAGCTTTTGGAGCTCAACGTCCAAAGCTACTGTCTGTCACCCTTCATCGCTCTGTAATCGTCCTTCTAGTCTCCTCAATACCTATCTCTCTTCTCTGGCTTAACATCTCGAAATTGCTTCTTTATCTTCACCAAGACCCCAATATCATAGCTCTTGCACGCACATATCTACTCTTTTCTCTACCTGAACTTTTAGCCAACTCTTTCATTCACCCAATCCGCATTTACCTTCGCGCTCAAGGTATCACCCATCCGTTAACCTTAGCATCCTTCACAGGCGCCATTCTTCATTTACCTATCAACTTTTTACTTGTCAGTCACTTTAAGCTCGGGATCGCTGGAGTCGCTGGGGCAGCCGCCGTGTCCAACCTCTTCATACTGACGTTTCTAGTCGCATTCATATGGATTTCCAGGTTACATGAGCCCACATGGACAAAACCAACCAGAGAGTGTCTCAACGGATGGACACCTCTGATAAAGCTAGCGGTTCCGAGCTGTCTATCGGTTTGCTTGGAGTGGTGGTGGTATGAGATCATGATCGTGCTTTGTGGTCTCCTAGTCAACCCCAAAGCGAGTGTTGCTTCAATGGGGATTCTGATTCAAACGACGTCACTGATTTATATATTCCCCAGTTCCCTAGGATTCGCAGTCTCGACTCGGGTGGGGAACGAACTCGGAGCCAAGCGTCCTGACAAGGCGAAGTTATCAGCTCTAGTGGCGGTTTGTGTCGCCGCCACGATGGGCCTATCAGCTTCGGTTTTCGCGTCGAAAATGAAGGATATGTGGGGCCGGATGTTCACGACTGATCCTGATATCCTACGGTTGACATCAGCGGCTCTGCCGATCCTAGGGCTTTGCGAACTGGGTAACTGTCCCCAGACGGTGGGGTGCGGGGTCCTTAGAGGAAGTGCACGTCCTACCAATGCTGCGAATATCAACCTCGGAGCGTTCTATCTGGTGGGCATGCCAGTGGCAATTGGGCTCGGATTCTATCTAGCAATAGGGTTTTGTGGACTTTGGGTCGGGTTGTTGTCGGCCCAGGTATGTTGTGCTGGGCTTATGATATATGTTGTGGGGACCACCGACTGGGATCTTCAAGCCAGACGAGCTCAAACGCTAACATGTGTTGTATATAGTGATAGGAGTAGTACAGGGGTGGCTCATGAATGTAGTAAAGATGAAGAGCAAGAGCTTGCTCCAATTATGGTGGTTTCGTTTCCATAACCGACATGGTAGTTTGTCACTTGGGATTGTTTTTCTTGGTTTTTTTTTCCCCTTCCGGGTTATGTTTGTGAATTGATCCTCTTTTTTTATTGTTTGGGTTTCCAGAGATGGGAGTTTGTTTAATGGAAGATGACGATCTTTTTTCTTTATTTATGTTTTAAATTATAAACTATTAGTATATTTGAGATTGTAATGTTACGATTGCTCTCAAAATCGTTATTCGCAATTAAAACAAAGTTTGGTTAGAACTTTGAAAGCATTCAATTGTTTTTTTATTTATTATTTTTTCGTAAAAGTTTGTTTACAAGATTAGATTAAAGAAGAGACAGGCTTGAAGGATGTTGTCTTCTTCTTAGGTTGGCTGAAACAGTACATAATAGTGTTGTCTCAAAGATTCAGACACGCTCAAGTATAGAGTCCTTAGATTGGTTCTGTTGTAGTTAGTCAATGACTTGATAAAAGAAGAGTCAATGTACCTCCGGATCAGGTTTTGTACGTTATGGTAATCTGCAAAAGTTTCTGACTACTGAGAGTGACTTGACATAATTTGTAGGGACCTGGAATTTATTACAACCTGCAATTATTACAGAGTTTATATCTGTGGAGGCAAATATAAGGATGGAGGAAAAGGTCAGAGTTATGGCTCAGATGGACGGTGGAGTGTCATGATCATGCACGTCCAACACCTAAACTTTGCATGGTCCACGGTAGCTTTCTATAACGTGTAATCTGATATACATGTTATCAAATTCCCACGGACGATCAGATCACTGGGATAGATCATTGATCCTTCACCGGGGCAACTCTCACCGGAGAGCTGTGTAGGTCCCATTCTCACATGGTCGTCTCGTCCCTACGGTGTACATCTGTTATTGGAAAAGGCCATTGCCATTCCACGAGTACTGAAGAATCTATGGCAACTTACCTTTCCCAAAATTTCTATTACGTTGAAAGGGATTATTTCTTGTCTTTTTGCTGCTATAAGAGTTTACTTGACTAAGTAACTTGCAACTCCTTTTTCCACTGTAATTAGGCTTATCTATGATTTTGCTGGAAACTCAATCTTCTCTCTGAGTGAGACAAACTGAGACCATTGCTTTAGCTATTCAACCACTCCTTTAAATTTTAGTAATTTTTAAAAACTATAAACATAAAATTCATTTATCAATTTACGAAGGCGTACATAAAAGAGCAATTACTAAATTATTAAAAATATTTTGTAATATTATAAATTAAAAAAGGACATTTTATTAATTTTCATCAAATTATTATACTATAAATTAATAGTTAAACACATGCTCTCTAATCCAATCTTAATAATGAATTTTGTTAAAATAATTTGAAAATTAGTAAAATATAATTCTTAATTTTTAATCTTATAAAATTTTGTGTAATTATAATTTCAAGATATTAAAAAATGAATAAAATCAAAATTTTGTACCTTGTTCTCTTTTTAAACATTACCTTGTCCTTGAATTTATATGTCTAGAAATAATTAATAGAAGTGCTAGAACAAGTTATGACTACCTCAATGAAATGTGATATATCATATATGCAATTGCCCATATTATGAAACACTCTCATATTTCTCAAGCTCTCTATTGATGGTGTGGGGGATTGGCGAGTGTTCTCCACTGGGCTAAGCTTGACATGGGAACTTGGATATCAACATGTAATAGTTGAAGTGAATTTTTTGGAGGTAATCAATATTCTTTTTTCATCCAAACTCTTTTTGATTGAGAATCTTTTTTTGGTGCAGGATATCAATGCTTTACTGTGTCGTGATTAGAATATTTAGCTCCAACATATTTATAGAGAAGGGAACTAAAGTGTAGACCGCCTGGCTCATTTTGCCATCCTATCAAGTCCAGGCTTACATGTTCTTTTGGAGCCTCTAGCTGCAATTAGAGAGTTGGTTCAAAAGGATCTGAAAGGAATTTTATATCGCTGAGACTGAGTACTGCGTTTGTGGTAGTTTTTATTTCTCCTGTAATTAAAAAAAAAAACTAATGTCTTCCTCTACGCAGGCCAAGCACGTTTTCTGTTTCAATCTTGAAGTGTTTCTGGGGGGTTTGCCTGCTAGTCACTCTTGAATCCACATACTATCTATAACCTATCACTTAAAACTCTGTAGATGCTCAAAATTTTGATGCATAGAGTATGTTTTACAATATTTCTAAATCAGTGATTGTTGGGAGCAGAAAGTCTGCCACTGCCTGACAGGACGGGCCAAACTATAGTACGCTCCAAAAGAACATAATTCAGGTTGGTTTCAGTCCGATCCTTATTAGCTATGAAACGGATAAAAGAAGCAAAAGGAAAAAGCAATGGCTGGCTGTAATGAAATAAGGCCCTCTCTGGCAGACACCACCATTATATCCATGGCAGAACAAATGAGAGAGCTAAAACAAAAGAGAGAGTTGTCTGTATGTAGATAACAGAGAAGGGTGTTTTTGCAGGCGACGCACGAGGGGGGTATCAGCAATTTTCCATCAGTCAGACTCAGTCAGTACCATTTGTTGTTTTCATCAGGTTCGAACAACTTACACAAACACCTACTGTTCTAGTCTCATCTATCAAAGTCTCGTGTGAAGTGGAGCAGGAAAAATTGAATCCATGACCACTCCAACCACTCTTTACCCTGTGAAATCAATTTCCATTCCACGAAACTTGATCGCGACGTTGCTTTAGACATGCAATGCAATCAATGCAACGCATATGCCCCTTGAGCCAAATGAAAGCAACTCTATGGTGGGTCTCCAATCTATCATCAGGTTATCAAATCCATCAACACTTTTCTCTAAATCCATATGTCACATTATATTTCAACGGATATATGTTTTTCCAAGTTATAGATTCATTGTACTACAGATATATAGTAAGTTGCACAATTGAAAAATCAACTTTCACACGAGTACTAACATAGAGTGGCCATTTTGCACGGTGTTTTAAGTCAAAGAAGTTCATTAACATGATAAATATAACATCTCACCTTTAATTTCTAGTTATAACAATTGCCTCTTTCTCCTAAAAACTCAATAAATTTTTTATTATTCTGTATAATTTTAACTAATGATTACGCTACTGAGATTGTCTTTTATTATTACTCACTAGTAAGTCGTAATTGTTGTTAGCGAATATATAAAACCAATTAAGTTGGTCTCACACAAAAGCTTAAGTTATTGTGGTAAAATGATCACTTTACATAGTATCAGAGCGTCTATAATCAAGTGTTTATAAATTCAAATCCTACTACTAATCTATTATTCAGCACAAGGTAGAGTTAACCTGTGCAAGTTTTAAACTCAAAGAGCTTTCACTTGAGGGGGTGTGTTAACGAATATATAAAATTAATTAAGTTGATCTCGTACAAAAGCTTAAGCTGTTGTAATGAAATGGTCTCTTTACAATTTTAACATTATCAAGATCTAGATGTAGTGACCCTTATGAGACCTTGAAGTGTATATAGATATTGTCGGCCATGCATAAAATATATTGCAATCTTCGATCTGATAAGGCACAACGTGGACAATTTATCAACCTTGATCGAATTGAAGTGTAAATTGATGTTACTATCGTCATTTCCTTTTCGACGGACCACCTCCACTTGGTATAATCATTTTGACCCTATTGCAATGTCACGTAACTTTCTTGTGAAATTATTTCAGAATATCATAAAAAGTTGTCACTGAAGACATTTCACTGTACAATAATGCAAGGAACATATCATCTGCAAGAAACTTTGGCTCCATCTTCCACGTCACTTTCGTGATTCTACTCCCTAAAAATAGCCTTATAATTATCTAGCTAGCTAGCTAGCCAGGTACATAATCACTATCAGGAATGCTCCTCAAATTAAAGTTTATAAACTGGGATGTGCTCTGCAAAAAGTATATATGAATGATTCAATTAATTAATTACTTTCTGGTCATAGAAAAGTAGAACCAGTATCCTTTAATGTCTGGAATAATCCAACTGTTTCCTCAGGACAACATAATAAGCATCAAAAGAATGGTCGTAGAAAAGAACAGTTTAAATTTGGCTTCCTTGGATGTCCTTCTGTAAGGCAATAGCTTCTGAAAGTTCAATTAATGTTCTAGCTTAGATTATTTAACTCTTATACATGTTGCATCCATAAGGGGTGATCAAGCTATACATGCTAAGGTGAATTAACTTGGAAACTGAATTTCCAGCTGATCTTTTCGGACATGTTTGCAGTAGAATCTGTGTCATACAGAAAACAAGTTCCGATAAGATCTTCTCCCACTACACTTTCCTTAGCGATGAAGTGAAGGATCATGGCTTCCACTCCTTTGCTAGTGAAATAGAACAGAAAACACATTTAGAAAGGAGCTGATCGGAGACAGCATCATTCGAGAGCATGATGTTTCTCACATGGCTACTCTCTAGAGCAACCACCCCCATTCCTTAACTTCAGCTCTCCCTTTTTGTCCCCTTATCTGAAATTCTGTCCACTTTACAAAAAATACTTCTAGCCATTCTCTTGGAGTCCACTCCATCATGCCTGTCTCTATGCAAGCAAGTATTAAACCCTACAAGCTCTTGATATATGTCAAATATATAAGTCGTAGGCTATAGGGATTATAGGTTTAATCAAGTCTATCGTCCAAAATTCATTCAACAACTTGCTCGACATGTACACACACTTTGAATATTCTTCTCTCGAGCAGCTCTGCCCGAGAAGCAGCTAGGGTTAGTTCCATGATTTCTTCAACTTACTGTTTCTTTATTCCTCCATTAGGCATGACATGTTCCCTTTTGGGAGGTGCTAACATCTATCTCACATACACGACTCTCTATACGTGTCTTTCTCTCTAATGCTTAGTTCTTCATTGGCTAAGCCATCATTCTCTACCACCTCAATGGCTGACACTTGGGCCCCCTGTATGCAGATTAACAAAATATATATCCTAGAAATGGTTATGTGAAACACTGATCTGATCATGAAACAGAAAAGAAACACGCATACACACCAGTGGCTTACGTGTGCTTTGTTTATTTTATTCCTTGAAGTCATTGCGAGAATGATATTGTATTGGTGGACATAGTATGAGCTCAAAGGATGGTGTAGAGTGTAGACAGCCGTGAGCATTGGTATACCCCATTTAGTGTGGTTATTTCATACATTTGTTATTGGTTGAAGTGTACATGGAAGTCCAACATTAGCAGACATGAAATTAAGCTGCGAGAGTCAAATCAATCATACAACTCCGTCTTCGCATGAATTTGGGACCAAGATAGCTTGTGATGTCGAATTCGTTCTTCTTCGGGTTTTCACATTAGAGATGAGACTGGATGTTTTCATGACCTATCAGGAGCTTGATATCCCAGGTTTAAAATCCCCATGCATAGAGCATAGTCATAGATAGGTTTGTATGAACTAAACCTATTTTGTGTTCAAAAGTTTTATTGGGCCATCATCAATTTCAGGAGTTCTTCCAATAGGCCCTAAAACTGTTTCGAGTTACCCCACAAAACCCAAATAGTAAATAATCACTAGGTTAGTAGGTTTGGGTTACTATTGAGTGTCATTTTTAGGTACAGTCTCGTTATAAAATGGATCAACCATTTTGTTTCAGTTATGATTTTTTAATTATATTTTATTAAGTCTCTTCTATATATTTATATGATCATTAAATTTTATTCATATATTTACGTAAATTTTACGTAAATATTCAAATAAAATTTAATAAAATAGAATTAAAAATTTAGAATAGAATAATCAAAATAGAGAATTTGAGGTGGCATAAATCAGCCCAGAATTGCCAACCAAGAATCGTACTACGAGTTTCTCCAGAATCATCAACGGTCTCAAGTCTACCTCTATCGACTTACCACGCTATAAGTTGTTGTACTGATGTTTATATTCAGTAGGAGTTTGCTATTAATTGAGAGGTTCCCAGAACCAATGATTTGTCAGCTCCAATCATGCAGCCTATATTTGTTCCATAAGAAGCTTAATTCAGAAACTATCCTGCAGACTAGACCTACTCCTATTATCCACGCTGCTTTACCTTAAAGACCATGTCAGTCTCGTTCAATTAATATTATTAGACCATTAGTAATTAATTAAATCAATTGCAGCCAAAGGCATAGTTCCCATAGTTTTATGTCAATTAAGGACTCAGTCTGTATTTTCCACTGTACCCATTATGCCCATTCATTAAACATAAACTTACGAATAACGCAGCCCATATTCTACTAAACACTTATAAAAAAATTCCAGCAGCTGAAAAAATGGAGGCAACCAACGACAAATATCTTCTTTCTTCGTCTTTCTTTTAGATTCCCGACTAATAAGTGTGTCTAAAAGCACTCTCTTTTGTCTGCATGTAACACTTTCCTTATAAATTCTCTCCTTATATTTGTTTTGCAGAAAAATTGAAGGAAGTTGTGAAACTTTACAACTCCAAAATTCCTCACATTTAGGTAAATTTTCAACTACAATTTTGTGACTTTTTTGTGAATTTAATCATTTTACACTAGCTTATAATTGCTTTGCATGTTGTAATTATTTGAGACAATATTTGAAGTTGCATGAAAGCATAAAAAAGAGAGAACGTGTGGTTGAAAAGTTGATAAAAGAAGAGTAAATGGGAAAATAGGTGGAGGTGAAGAAGATAACATCTTTTGAAAATTTAAGTTGCATATAGAGGTATAATAAGAAATGTAGAAAGTGAAGAGTAAATGTGGAATTTACTTACATGAAAGACATTTTTTGTATTGCTTGAAATGGACGAGGGTAAAATAAGTTCTTTAATTAGTTAAAGGTATTTTAGTAATTATAGGAGTTAGTGAGTAAGGATATTTTTTTAGTTAAGAATAAATTAGAAAAGAGAATAATGTTGGATTAGAAATTTTTCGTAAATTAATCTAATAGAATTTTGTAAATTCTAAGTTAGAAGGTCTAAATAAGGAGTAAATTAAACTGTTAATTAATCGAATATGAAGTTGAGGAAAAGATAACCTTAGATTTTCTCTTAAAATAGAATATCGTTTTGTTCCTTATAAATTACTTTTGTAGTGATTTATGTTTTGAATTAGTCAATAATTTAATTAATGATTAATAGTTACATACATGAATTATGTTTATTTTATTTATCAAATAATTAATGTAGTATAAGATGTTTTATTATTATAATTTTGTTACGTTTTTTAAGGTGTATTGTTTGTTAATTTGTTGAAAAATGTGTTAATTAAATAAATATTAGTTGATAATATGTTGTAAATAAATTGTAAAAATCAAGAATTGGTGGCTTGCCTAAAATATGCTACATTTAATGGTCTTTGATGGATAGATTGTATCGATATGAGCGGAGTTGTTAGGCCCCGTTTCCGGAGTCTAACTCCTACTTGCTCTGATACCACACATGTTGGGCCCCGTTTTCAGAGTCTAACACTTATTTGGAATACAGATATCCTAACCCAACATTTAATCGAAAATCTCATAATACATTAATTCATACTCTTTAGTACATTAAAGACATTAACTTTCATCAATCACAACAACCTTACCTTTCCTTTTTGTAGTACATCTAATTTCAACTCTCATCATCTATACATAATCCATATTGCATTAAAATCATAAATTAAAGGTTTTACAACTTCAGTGGGCATTCCAAGCCATAATACCAAATTTCACAAGGCCATAAAGGCATTTCAAATCACAATACATCAATATCTCATAATCCCAAAATACATAACATACTGAAACTAACAATACTTAAAACTTAAATCCTCATATTTACAAAATCTAGCTTAAAATACAAAAAATACAACTTGAATCGATGCTTTGACCCTCTTTCACTTCATCTCTTAATCACACCTATAGGTGGGGACAGGAGGGGGGTGAGCTTGACAGCTCGTGGGTAACAGTTTATAATAAAAGATAAGCAAAAACTTTTGAAATCATTTTACTTGT
>JANZXP010000008.1:3011244-3030312 GCA_027576715.1 Erythroxylum flavicans | reverse complement strand
TTTTTAAACTTAGTCGACTAATACAGTAGTGTAGCTTAACCAAGTTTTTTAAACTTAAGTCAAAACTGCAATTAAGTATTGTCCAAGAGAGAGAATGTTGGATATTTTTGACTTTTCCTATAAAGTTGAACAACATTTAATTGCATTTTTCGGTTTTACAATAATTTATCGATTAAGTTACGTAATTTGATTCAGATAAAGATAAAAGTGGCTCAATAAATTATCTAAATCAATGGGTCAAAGTTCAGGTAAAAAATAGATCTCAATCATTATAGACTGGACTCATATCGGTCTTGTGATGGAGAAGCCTAATATGGATGCTATATATAAAGGTTAAGGTCTCTTATAGTTGCTCATATCATTTGTAAATATAAAGATTCTCTGACCAGTTAAAAGAGCTTACGTTTTGAGAAAACCATTGAAAGACGTTGATCGCAATCCGGTGAACAGTTTTCGTGAAGATGGCGGTGAATTCGCGCTTGTTTCAGCTTCGGAAAGCTCATTTGAAGTTATGAAACCGAAATCAAGTATTTTTCCATACATTTTTGTTTAATGCCCTTTCACGTTCGATTCATAATACGTAATTAAGGTATTGTTATGTGTTATATGTTAGAACAAAAAAAACCCCATCTTTTCTCTTGTTCTTATTACAAGGAAGAACATGTTTTACGTATAGAAATTGCAAGGCTTCACGAGGTTGTCAGAGACTGAGCAGCTTGAGGTATCTGTCTCTTTAAGGACACTTCGCTCCATAAAGTAGTGAGAAACAGGAAATGGCCAGAGAAGAGAGACCGAAAGGGATAAAACACTATTTTGATTGTTCTTTTCGATTCATGGTAATAACGTCCCTCAGTTCCTCACTGAATAAGGGCAAATTTGAGCGTTTCATTTTTTGCCCCTCTTTCTCTTTGAACTTTTTTTTTCTTTTTCAACGCTTTTTTTTCCCTTTTCTTTTCATCTTTATAACACTTCTTCTCACTTTTCTTTTCAGAATCTGATTCTGTTTAGTATTTACTTTTACACTTATCTCTCTCCCCCTCCTATTGTTTTCACCATATTCTTATTATTGTTTGATCATAAGTGCATAATCAGAAACTTAACCAAGTTCTCAGTCAGTGACGTGATCTTGTCATGTAATGCAGCTTTCACAAGGCCTCGACAGGATTTTCACCACATCCTTTTCTCTTTTCATTCTTTTTACTTTGTAAAATTTTCTCTTACCAACTCTGCTGTTGCCTTACACCAACGTAAAAAGCGACTTTTTTTTAACAATCTAAGTGGCTTTTGTATTAGACTTTGGTTTCAGTTTTAGACCCTTGCTCTCTGCTAACATTTTAAATTGGTTCCTCTTGGATACTCACTCTACAGTAGTACGGATCCTGTAGAACCAACCAATGGGCAGAGCTACAAGATGGCTAAAGAGCTTGTTTTGGACAAAGAATAGCAATAGCAAAGACAACAATGACCGGAGAGACAACAAACCACACAGTTCTAGTGAGTTATGTTACAATCCTTCAACTATACCACCAAATATATCTGCAGCAGAAGCTGCATGGTTAAAATCATACTACGGTGTCACAGAAAAAGAGCAGAGACACGCCATTGCAGTGGCGGCGGCGACGGCTGCGGCAGCTGATGCGGCTGTTACTGCAGCTCGGGCGGCGGTGGCGGTGGTGAGGCTGACTAGTAATGGAAGAGACACCATGTTTGGTGGTGGGCGAGAGAGGTGGGCAGCTGTCAAGGTTCAGACAGTTTTTAGAGGTTATTTGGTGAGTTTGGTTTCTGGATATTGTTTTTTTTTGGCTATTTAAAAGACATGGTTTTTTTTTTTTTTAAGTTCCGAACACTATAAGCGGTGCTTTTAGGCTCTATTTGGAACTTTGAATGCAGCAACTTATGTTTCATTTTCAAATTACCTCTAATTTTGTCAAGTTCAAGAACTTCTTGGCTTTGGGTTGCATTAGTTTGTGACTGGAAACCAAATGGAGCTGTTTTGGTATCTGCTAGAGACATTGCTCCTGTTGTTTCTTCTTCTTCTTCTTCTTCTTCTTCTTATGTGGACTGGGTACAGAATTTTACTTGTTACTCGATTCTAAACAGGCTAGAAAAGCACTGCGAGCATTAAGAGGATTGGTAAAATTGCAAGCGCATGTTCGAGGCTATTTGGTGCGAAAACAAGCAACAGCAACTCTTCGCAGTATGCAGGCTCTTATTAGAGCACAAGCCACTGTAAGATCACTCAGAGCACGTAACCACATTAAAAGTGAACATCAGTTCGAAATTCAAGCACGAAAATCGATGGTATAGTCACCCAAATTTCATTATCTTTTTACTTCAACATATTCCGTATCTTTCTGGCATTTACGTTATGCACAGTTATTCACTTACTCTTAACTAATATTGCAGGAGAAATTTGAGGAAACAAGAAGTGAACACACTGCTTCAATTCACAGCCGGAGGTTGTCATCTTCACTGGAACAGTTAGTAATTAACCCCGCAGATGAAAGTCCGAAGATTGTTGAGGTTGATACTGGCTGCAGACCCAAATCTCGATCTCGAAGAACAAATGCCTCTGTTTCAGATTTTGGCGACGACCCTTGTTACAAAACCATCTCCTCTCCATTCCCAACAAGATATCCGCCTCGATTGTCCATTCCTAATATAAGAAGTTTGCAGGACTCGGAGTGGGGGTTAACTGGTGATGAATGTAGATTCTCAACAGCACAAAGCACTCCTCGCTTTGCCAATTCAGAAGGGTGTAACGCTTCTATTACGCCTGCAAGTAGCGTGTCTGCTGATAAATTCTTTATGCAGTATGGAAATTTCCCAAATTACATGGCCAATACACAATCCTTCAGGGCCAAACTGAGGTCCTATAGTGCCCCAAAGCAAAGGCCTGAAACGGGACCAAAGAAAAGGTTGTCTCTTAACGAGTTGATGGAATCAAGAAACAGTTTGAGTGGGGTTAGGATGCAGAGGTCATGCTCACAGGTTCAAGAAGTCATAAGTTTCAAGAACGCAGTCATTGGTAAACTAGATAGGTCTGCAGATTTTGGCAGAGAACTGGAACGAAGTTACTTGCACAGAGACGGTAAGAGTGATGCCAGTAGCAATTCGTATGGAATATAGTAATTTCGCAGGCTTTCCATTTGTATTTTAGCGAGATCATTGAAAGATTAGAGAATATCTCGTCAGAATCGGATAGCTTGTTATTAAAACTTGTCAAATGAACTAGATGATGGTTTTACTTTTGACATTTAAAAAGTACAATCGAATATGAAAGTTGTGATCTAAAGACACAAGAAGGGAAATGTTATTTTAAAATAAATAAGATCAATATTTTAAAATTTATTTAAATACATTCTCAATTATTTAAAGCTTGAATCTTTTCTTACTATTTTAAATTCTGGAGTTAATTTTCTTGATACTTGTTCACAAATCAATACCAATCGGAATCGGATAGAATAAAACATGTAAACTTGAACTTAGTTATCAAAACTCAATCTCTTGAAACCTTGTTGATTTACTATAACAAACTACACAAAATTTATGATTAATGTGAATTCTGGGTGTGACTGCTGTTCTCAACTTCTAGTCATTATACCTCGTACGTGAAGATTTTTCCCAACAAGTTTCAGATATCATTTACATTTTAGCTGTTAAGGTTGGTAAATAAAAGAAAGGGGGTAAACATCACAAGAGCAGGTTTGACGTTTTGGGAGCTTCCTGCGGCAAGTTTGGAGAGTTCCAACACCTTTGGTGTAGAGTAGATTTCTCCAGTTAACCGGGCCATAGGCTTAGTTCACCCTCGTCCATAATCAACTCAAACGGGCTCAGCCTACTATTTGAAATACCTTGTGGCCTAGCCTTTTACGTTTTAATTTTAAAGCATTTCAAATAAAAATAAAAATTAGAAAAATAAAACGTTTTTTATTATTAATGTTGATGTATTTATATTTTATCACTCATAATAATTATATATTAGATAAATATTAAAAATAAATTATTTTAATATATTAAATTATATTAAAATATTAAAAATTTACATTTTTTAATTTTCTTAACATTTAAAGACCGAAAGAAATCAAATCTTAAAACAAAATTAGAGAGTTTTCTTAAAATTAAAAAAATGAAAAAAAGGGTTCTTAATATTTTGTAAAAATTAATTGTACTTTTAATTAATATTCGCGGTTGCGCGTGAAAGCCATTGAGCCCAGATTCGCAACACTTGTCAGGAAGTCATTGGCAGAGAAGCACTAATGGTAAAAGTCGAGAACAGATCAACAGAAGACGGCGGGTGTCAAGGGGAAGGGTTTCCTAAGCTATTATTACAGTGCAAGAGACATAAAATAAAAAGTTATGTTTGGAACCCTCCTCTCGTTGCCGACGTTTACCTCTCCCTTGCTTTCTTTCAATCATTGCACGCTAACTACTTCTGGTTAGTTCACTTTCTCTCTATTCTGCTTTTCAATTCCTCACTGTTGTTTTCGTAGTTTTGTTCTTACCGAGTTTTTCTTCATTTGCTTTATATTTCTGCCTGGGGATTTTAATTCTTTAGTTCGTTTGTTGCTCGAGTATTGCCTATACTGATTTTTCCTTATTACTATTCTAACACTAGACAGTTTTTCTGAGGGCAACTTCTAAAAGGCTTGCATTGTCCACAAAGACTCAATCCATAACTACCATGGCAAATGTATGTAGCTTTTTACAACTAACGGCATTTGTATGTTCATTTGGGGTCGTGTTGTTTTTGAGTACTGATGGTGGAAGAATTGTGGCACAGCATGAGGATTGCGGAGGTAATTTGAAACGACAATTGGGGAAACTGTTTGAAGTTTCGCTTAGAGCAACAGTCCCCGACGAGAATGTTGAGCCTTTGATTGCTGCATGCTCTGGCAACTTTGGCGACTACCAGTGGTATGCATGAAGTTAGCTGACTATATGTGTTTGTACTCCCGTAGTTCGTTTGGAGTTTGAGTTGCAATAGCGCTGCAATGTGTCTGATTTGAACTGTTTCTGATGACAATTTCTTTGTTTTAGTAATAATGCCATGGGCCTTTGGTCTAAAATTAAAGCTAAGCCAAACAAAACTTTCCGGGGGCCTCCAGCTGTTGGAGAGGTGTGGTTTTCTGTAACGGCAGAACTCATGTGCCATTATGCTTCTTCTTGCCTTGAATTTGTTAATTGTTTGAAAATTTTTACTAGTTTTACTATCTAAACTTATTGCAGGCCATAAAAGAAAATCTTCCCCCATCCAATATGATAGAGTCCTGCTCAGTGGCCGGACCTGGATTCGTCAATGTTGTGTTATCAACTAAATGGATAGCTGAGGTTCTTGTTCATTTTCTGATCTTTCTTTTGGTTCTGTTATTGTTTTATTCTCGTAAATTCCACTTTCATTTTCACAATTTTGATATGTTCTGTTCATATTGTCTTAATTTTGACTTCTATGATTGCAGAATATTCAAAAAATGCTAATTGATGGTGTTGATTCTTTGGCTCCAAGGCTCTCATTCAAAAGGGCTATTGTTGACTTTTCCTCGCCAAATATAGCAAAAGAAATGCATGTGGGCCATTTAAGGTCTACCATTATAGGTGACACCCTTGCTCGCATGCTTGAGTTTTCAAAGGTTGAAGTTCTTCGACGAAACCATGTTGGTGACTGGGGTACACAGGTTAATATGGTTTCCGATAATGTGCAATGGAGTTGAAAGTCTCATTCAGGCTTATTTGATGATTAATCTAGTTATTTTCTCTTTGGGATAAGGTGAATTAAAAGATTTACATCTGTATCCCGCTTATATGGGTTTCAACTGTTCGGTAAAGTTTACTTAGTTACTTAAATGTAGCTTAATGCTCGTCACTTTAGCTTCATGTGAGTTGAACAACATTGCATTCTAGCATGATGATAAGCAAATGGATGAGAATATAGGATTTTTATTGATATTAGCAATAGCCTCGTAGGACAGATACAAGGACTAAGCTACCAGCCAACAATGGCCCCTCAAGCTTTCAGCTGAGACAGTACAAAGAGAATTTAGATGCCCCCCTCTGTGCTACCCCATTCCCATACATACTCTCCCCTCCACTCGATTAACTTCTCTCTCCTCTAACTAATTCTAACAAACTCATTGTCTAACCGTTAGCTGACTCATCCCTTGGGTCACTCTGTGCTGCCTTAGTGTTTCTCCTGGAATATGTTAACATGGGTTTGTGGCCCATGTTCTATTCCTTCCTCCTATTTCTCCTAGAATAAGTCAATATGGGTTTAGGACCCGTATTGCTATCACATGACCTTAAGAATGATTGTATAAGCCAAAATTTGATGTGCATTTGCAATTCTTATTATCAACTGAAACAATATGGATAATTTGCAAAAATTTGTTTAGACAGGAGTTATTACCTAACTGTTCTTGTAACATAAAAACTCATAGGTCACATGTCAATCACATGTGAATATTACAATCCCAAAATTAATAATCATAATCAGTAGGAAGCTCATACTTGTTTGCTTCATGATAAAACTAATTGATCAGAATTGAATGCATAAGGTTAAGACAGCCATGTCTTCCCCTCCATTCTCGTACTCACATCAGCTACACCGGGATATGCTAGTTAGGTCTCCATGTCTCTGAAGGATATGATGGCTTGTGAAACCTACAGTATTTTTCACTTACTATCTAGAAATTGTGGTTTAAGTATTTATTCTTTGTTTTGTAGTTTGGTATGTTGATTGAGTTCCTCTTCGAGAAGTTCCCAAATTTTGAAGATGTCAATGAATCAGCGATTGGAGATCTACAGGTGATATGTGATTAATAATTTTGGTATTCAAATTAAATAGTCAAAGTAAAATATCCAACCTTTTTGAAGTACAGCTTAAAAATGGAAATCTAGAATAAGTATTTGGACGAAAATGGTAATTCTTAGGATTTTTTTAATGTTTTCTTTTGGTTAATCATTTTATTTTGTGTCAAAGTTTTAGTTCTGCATCTTTTTGATTAACTTCGATAGTTATATTAAATTTAACAGAGGAAGTTGTATGACTCTGTTTCATCTTATTGTAATTAGTGTTATATGGTTCCGAGACCCCGCGTATCAGGATTCCTACTAGGTGGTGTTGTTGTTGTTATGCTTAGTGTTATATGGTCACTCGATGCTGCAGTTGTCTGAAAATTGATTTATAGAACTATTAGTAGTTTATTTCTTTTTAATGTTATTGATGTCTTGTACAGGCATTTTACAAGGCATCAAAACAGAGGTTTGACACAGATGCTGAATTTAAGGAAAGGGCACAGAAAGCTGTGGTTCTACTCCAGGTATTATGAGGTTGATGTCTCCTAAGAATGCAGATGATGCCACTTTTTTATACACTACCGTTTTTGTTGGAATGTTTATTGGGATCAGGGTGGAGAAACCAAGTACCACCAGGCCTGGGAACAGATATGTGAACTTAGCAGGAAGGAGTTTGATAGGGTCTATCAACGTCTTGGAGTTCATTTGGAGGAGAAGGTAGATTTCAAGCTTTTCTAGAGGAATCATCATTACATAGTATTATTATGCTCAGCATCCAATTATTCCAATAGGAGGTTTGACTGAATTGTGCACTCAAACCTGTCTCTCTTGCTGCTTTTCAAACAATCTCATCCTTGAAACAATGTGGCATTCCCACTTCATATGTAGGCATAAATATCAAGATTGTGTTTATTTGTGTTGCTGTTTGCCTATTGCAAATCTCTGCCCAAAATGCCCTAGGCAAATCTCTGCTTGTTTCTGTAAATTTGTGCAAAAATCTATAGTGGAGCATTCTTTAAGGTAAATAATAAATGAACTTGCCCAAAATTTATATTTTCTTTTTGAACTTTTGGCTTTAGAGATTGAAAATTGCGTGAAAAAATGCTAAATTTTTGTCTATCTAGACTAAAACCATGTTATTTGAACAATGTTAAGTGCTATCACTAGAAATGGACTGCGAATCATTATTGAACTGTGGATTGTTAGGGAGAAAGCTTTTACAACCCCTTCATTCCTGAGGTCATTGCTGCATTACGAAATAAAGGATTAGTGGAAGAAAGTGAAGGTGCTCAAGTTATCCATCTAGAAGGATTTAATATACCTCTTATTGTTGTGAAGAGTGATGGAGGATACAACTATGCTTCCACTGATCTCACTGCACTTTGGTTAGTGTTTTTATTGATTCTGAATACAATCTGTAGCTAACAGTTCTTTCTGGGTAGAATTTTTCATTTGATAGTTAATTGTTTTGACCCTGCTTTTGTAGCTATGTAATTTTTGCAATCATTCGTAAGAGTTTCAAAGTTATCATTGTTTAGAGTATTGGATTTGTGGCATTATGATAGTGATAACAATTTCTGCATTGAATAAGCAAGGATGATTATGCTTGGTAACATAAGTTGAGTCTATTATTGTAAGTTAGGATTTTCAAGTAGTAAACATGGCAGTGGCATAAACATGAAAAACACTTTGTTTTTGGTTAGTCATCTAGTTTCCTGGTGAATGTGTTAAGAACTTATTTTGACATGGGGAGATTGGTCTCATCTTTTTTACATTTAAGAAGATGGTGTGCTGAAGTATATGCCAATTAGTGCCATCTATTTGTAGCATGAGGCTGTTGACATTTACATGTGAGTTTTGTAAGCATTGATTTGATGATAATATTTGGATTCTGCTTTTGGACGTATGGTTCAACTTTTATAATTTATACTTTTGTTGTTATTTGCAATTTAAGGTATCGACTTAATGAAGAGAAAGCTGATTGGATTATATACGTAACTGATGTCGGCCAGCAGCAGCATTTTGATATGGTCTTCAAAGTATGCATCTGTTCTTTGATCGTCTTATATTATTTTGAATACGCTTTATGACAATTCATTATAATTGAAATGTGTTATTCGCCATATGGTTTTTACAGCTTTCTTCGCACATATTGGTTCTTTTGTACTTATCTTGGCTCTGATTCTTGGGAGGTTATTTCTTACTTGCTGTTGGAAGGTTTGATTTTCCTTGGTATTCTTATTCAGGCTGCAAAACTTGCTGGTTGGCTACCATTTGATAATGGCACCATTTATCCAAAAGTTAGTCATGTTGGTTTTGGCCTTGTACTTGGAGAGGATGGAAAGCGCTTCAGAACTCGTGCCACTGAAGTAGTTCGGTTGGTTGATTTACTTGATGAAGCCAAGAATCGTAGTAAAGCAGCTCTTATTGAGCGTGGTATGTTAACTGGGGAAGTCACCTTACCTCTTTTTCTCGTGCTTATATCTTCATAAATAACTGGGCAGAAGCTTATCTCTCTTTTGTACTTTTGTGGCTTTGGAAGAGCCTGCCAATATTACAGATTCTGAAGTAATTCCTTGTGTTTTAAACAGGTAAGGCTGCAGAGTGGACAGAAGGGGAGCTTGAGCAAACTGCCGAGGCAGTTGGTTATGGTGCTGTCAAGTAATTTATCTCTACTATTCTCGGGCACTTTTTTATTATACAACTTTGCTTGTGGCTAGCTTATGAACATACGAGAGTTTAATTTATCTGGTAATGGTTACTTCTTATGGGCAATGGTTTTGAAAAAAATTGAGAATTTAGGGTTATTGGATCCAGTGCCAGGACTATAAAAGATGTGAAACAGACAATATTACAGGGAAGTTTCTCTGTAAAACACTTTTGGTGTTCTTGTTCATAGAAACAGTTTTAATATTCTCCGAATCCTCAGGAAAACATGAAATTTGTTGGTGACTACTTTGACCTATTTTTTAAGCTGTTGCTCACAAAAAAAGCTGCTTGAAGTAGTTGCAGTCAAATATACATGACAATCATAACTTTACTGGTCAAATTGAAGGCCTCGAACTTGGATTGTGCCTTCTTGAATAATCAAATTATATTTTGAACACTTGATAACTTGTATCAGTTAATTACTTGGTCTAGAAAGTTAACAATGTCCAAACAAATCTTGTATCCCAACGTCTATATTTATAAACATCCCTGACTTGCATGAAATTCCTAATCTGACAGTTGGGAGAAAATTTTTTGTTAAGGTTGGTCTGATAGTGTATAACCAATTCCGTTCCAGGTATGCTGACTTGAAGAACAACAGATTGACCAACTACACTTTTAATTTTGACCAGATGCTTAATGATAAGGTATGTTTCATTTTCCAACTTTTAAAGTTTTGTCCTCACAAAAACTATGAAGCCAAAATTTTGCGTGAGAATATGATTCTTGTATTCCTTTTGGTCTTCCATATAACCTTTTTTGTTCTATTCGCCATCTTCCATTGTCTTTTATTCTTTTTGCTTATACTTATTGCCATATTGCTCTGACTATGCGTATGTGATACGTTCAAAAATATGTTAACAGGGAAATACTGCAGTCTATTTACTATATGCTCATGCTAGGATCTGTTCAATCATCAGGAAATCTGGCAAAGACATTGATCACTTGAAGAAAGTGAGTTTTCATAGACTCTGAAGCCACATCTGTCACTTAGAATGTACCTGCATTATTCATTTTCTTGAAAACTTTATGGTTGCTTGTTAAACTCGGTCTATTTTAACATATTGGGACCTATACCAGTGTTTATAGTATGTAATGCTTAATACACTTGACTGATCTAACTGCTAGTCACAATAGCCTCCATTTTTTGATGTTGGAAAAAACTTCGCTAAGGTCTTAAAATTTTTGAATGCTTGAGACATGTCTTATCTGTAGTAATCTCCATTTGAATAACTCTCATCGGTTTGCAGAAGTTACTATTTTAAAAGTCGTTGATTCTTTTCCCCCTTTTTATGTTCTAATTCCATTTATAGACTGGAGAATTAGTGTTGAGTCACCCTGATGAGCGTGTACTAGGGCTTCATTTGCTACAGTTTGCTGAGGTATGCCAGCCAATTTTCCCTTTGCTTCTTTATGTTGGCTTGCTTTTCTGATGATGGATATATTTGTCCTAACTTTGCAGACTGTTGAGGAGGCATGTAACAATCTACTTCCTAATGTGCTGTGCGAATACTTGTATAACTTATCAGAAAACTTCACCAAGTTTTACTCCAATTGTCAGGTATGCCCAGTAATGATCAGATGCGATTATACTAATGATTAGACATACAAGTTAGCGTGGAAAGCCACAAACTGAAGTAATATCTATGATTGGGTGGAAAGAGCAAACTAGTGCATTTGTTATTAATTTAACCAGAAAGCAATTTCATAACTTTGTTTACAGGTTGTTGGTTCAGCAGAGGAAACAAGTAGACTCTTGCTATGTGAAGCAACAGCAGTGGTCATGAGAAAATGTTTTTTCCTTCTTGGCATTGTACCTGTTCACAAGATATGACCACCTTAGTTATGTTGCTTTACGCACTTGCATTTATAAATTGTATCCAAACTTTGATAAATTTTGAGATTGAATTGAAAACGTAGAAACTTAAGTTTACCGAGTAATGACGGGTCATTAGCATCGGTCATTGAGTTGGTCAGAGAAAAGCTTTCTCTGCAACTACACGTGCCTTCCATAGTATCCCTAGGTCAATTCCTTGATCTTGAGACTTTAGTAAAGAAGCCCTGCCAGTGCACACCACTTGGATCTGTTCTCAAAAGCAGTCATCTGCAGAATATTTACCCGTACCAGTAAAAATATACAACGAAGTTCTCAAATGATAGAAACAGAAAAAGGGGCGGTCCCTTTTTAAGAAGGTGAGAGAGTTTTGTGACTCTTTGCTAAAGTAGAATAAGTTAAAAAGAAATTATAAGCTCTTCGGACAAAAGAAACGATATCGATTTGTTAAAAATTTAAAAGAAGAAATCCTCAAGCAAAGAACATTATATTTACAAGTTGTGCCAAGTTGGAACATTATATTCATCAATATCCTAATAAGACAAAAGGGATGTCAAACTATTAGATTTCATTAAAACTATTATGCCTATTGTCACAAAAATCTACTTTGAACTTGAACTTTTATCACAAGTCGTGCCCATCTTCGTCCGGCAATCTCGTTTCGGTCTGCTTAAGCAAGATTTAACCTTCTCACATGAATGTCGCCGAACAATTCTGTTAGCCCTCGAACACCTCACTTGCACACAAGTGTTTAAAATATTTCTCTCGCACACAATATAATACAAGTGTATAACAGAATAAAAAGCAACAAGATATATATGTATATATAGCCGAAGTTACTCTTTCATTAAATCTTCACAAAATGTTAACAAAAGACACAAGTACTTCATTCATGAAGCACTTACAAGAAACTCCCTACTCGAAGTCCTTATAATGAGAACTCCCCCCAAAAGCTCTCAACTCTCAAAGCTCTCTCTTCTGAATGATTTCTCTCAATGAGTGAATCTGAATAGCTCTCAACTCTAATGAGCTATTTATAGGCTCCTCTTGCTTGGAAAGCAAGTTCAAGATCTTTAAAGATCTCAACAATCCTAGTTGATCCTATCAACTAAAGATTACACTGCATCACTCTTCTAATTGGCTACATTACATCAAAATCTAATCCAATAAAGATTACATGCCAACTTAGAAGATTGCATCCATATCTTTGAAGATTTCCACTATCTTCAGATGATTCTGTCACATGGTCTTTATCTCTTACATTTGATGAATCTCCAATGTGATCTTCAAGTTGACTTCACCATGTTATCATGTGCCACATCACTCACAATTGCCACGTCACTGCTGACGTGTTTTTCAAGTCATTAAGGTCTATCTACACATAGGTCTATCGATGCACGTCCATGGACAAGTTCATTTTCCATGATCAAGTTTACTTATGGTGCAGTCTTGTTGCTCATGACTACGTACAAGTCACAATCCGAGTTAGTATAAAACCTCGCATGTTTTACATGCCTTCGACCTGTCTCGTTGAAGTCAAGTGCCTTCACGTAACCTCAGGTCTCGCATGACTTAGTTTGCCAACTTAGCACGACCTCGCATCGGAATCTTAAGTCTCGTCGAAGATTTCTGCTGATGCGCATCGACACATGCTTACAATTATCGAATCTCGTCTACTCTTGAGATCTTTGTAGATACTTCGCGCATCTCTCGCCTACTTCGTAAGTTTCTCGGATTTTGCTCACCAACTTGCAAGGCTTTGCCTTGTTCCCTCGTTAATACGCCTTTCTCGTGCCGACCTGCTTGATCCTGCGGTCTGGACTTAACGTCTATCACCTATCCAAGATAATGGAAATATTGAAGATTTCATTGAAGAATAATTTAGTAAGGATGAAGAGACACAATTTGCTCTTCCACTCGACTCTTCTGAAGTCTGAGTATAAATCCTCAATTTCTGATGACATTGAAGATGACATGTTATACATGGTACAACAAAAATGTTTGAAGTTAGACTCCAAGCCTTTCACTCTTACTCGACCAAACCAAAAATTAGGAACTTACACGTGATTAAAATTAAGACTTCTAATTTAAACTCACTTTCATTAGTTTAGGGTTGATAAAAATAGATTAAACTCATAATATAATAAAAAACAAGATATCTATTTTATATCAGGCAGATACTTTTTATCTTTATTTAATAATTACTAGAGAAATTTATTTAAAAAATTATCTATCTTTACAAGTTATCTTTAACCGTAATATATATGAGGGTAAACCTTAGAATAATTAATAAGATTGCTATTTTGTAACTATAAGATTAAAAATTTAAGTTAGGAAACAACCCCTTTATATTTAAAAAAAAAAGGTATACAATACTACTTGACTTTGACTTTATATATCATAAAACACTAAATAACATTGCGTAACAATTTGCAACTTTCTTCCATAATACTTTCTTCTGTGTTTTTATTTTTCTTATAATTTAAATTCTCAAGATCTCAACAGGATTGACCTTTTGACATTACAATAGTTGCACGATAACCATCTTGTTGTCCAGAACGTGAGTTCTTGGAGCAAATACTTGGTTCTTGTGGAGCATGGTTTTTGGTGCAAGTAATCACAGTCGTTGATCAGATTTCATCTCCAACACACCTTTCATTGCCCAGCTCCGTTACTTCACTTCTAGTGCAATAGATACTTTCCTCAAAGAGTAATTGGGACTTAGAGAACTTTCTGATAAGTCGCTATATTCATATGGATTTGGATTTTCTACTGTTAAGAATGACCATGAGGTTGTGAAATGAAGATGGTACTCAAGTTTGTTCTATAAAAGAAGGGATGTCTAGAAAAATCAGTAGGGAAGGGACAGCACCAAGTTGGAAAAACTGCCAAAAAAAAAACCTATCGTTCATTGTTTTTTCATTCACTATAAGTTAGGAAGATTTCTGTCATCTTAATTACATTACTAACACCGAGTTTTGGTGTGAGAGTACAGTACTCGCTGGATATGGTTTCTATAGGCTGTGTCTCTAATTAGACCACTTCACAAATTACAGCATTAAACCTTGCAAATTCTCAGGAATTACCTCCTAAAGAAGAATACAAAAAAGACCCCCTTGAAGCTCTTTTCGTTATGGCAGGTCTGGGGCTAAATGACTTATTATGTCCATCCCAACCACCGGCATAGCTTTTACAAGACTTCATTTTGGGCCTATGAAGGATCACTTTCTTCGCAAGATCTTCAACGCTCTTCACACTTGCCAGAGATGTGTAAGACTGTGACTTCCCTTGATAAAACTTGGAAAGACCTCTCCTGGATATCACGCAACACAAATTGTTAGTCCACATTCTTAACAAGCTCTTGATTCAGTTTATATTAACAGAAAGTAAGAGCCAGAACGTGAGTTACTTTGCAGGGAGTTGGTTCATGAGCTTGGACAAATCATACAGAGGCCCATTTGCATACGTTGAGGATGATGACGAGGAGGAAGAGGCTGGAGATGATGCATCTTCAACTAAATCTGATGAACATGAAGATGCAGATGAGGATTCAATCGATGTAGACTCATAAACATCACTCCCACCACCTTCTAGTGCTACCCATTTGTTCTCCTGAGATCCTGAAGCACTTATTATCTTCTTACTCACATCCAAGATCAAAAACTCATCAACTGCAGAGACGCTACTCATCTTCACTATTGCAAGAAGAGCAAGTGGAAGAGAAAGAGGAATATAAGGAATAAGATGACCTTTTTCTTGTTAGCTGAACAAGTCTGTGTTCTTATTGGAGGAAGCAGATACATACGCAATGCAAATTACACATTCTTCTACAGGATAAGGAGCAACGCTTTATAGCAGGAAAGGTTAATACAAATTGTCAGGTTTCGTTCAATAAATGTCGCTTTCTCAGCATTTCTTTATCCAGTTATTGGTCACGTCATCATTTTCCTTGCTACCTATATTTAATAGCTTTCTCACGTTACTAGAAAGCAAAGAGGATAAGACCTAAAATTTTGAGAGCATCCCAATCTAGCTGAGTCACCATCCTTTGTTATGGGGAAGAGAAACCTAGCAGTCACTGTCTTCTAACACCCTTTGCCTCGTAAAGCAACGACATGTTTTACATGTTCTAATGTTTCTTGGCATTCACACGCTCGTAATACTGTAGAAGTTTTAGCTAAGATAGAATCTCTAATCTTATTGACAAGTTATGAGAACAATCTTTTGGTGGACGTGGACCATTTTACGCCAATCCTTGCGTGCCTTACTTTAGCAATAGCATATGGTTAAATTCCATCTTGTCTCCATGTCAACGTTTCTCATCTAATTACATGACAAGACGAGAGTTCCACTACTTGCTTTTGTGCATATTTCACCTTTTAAGTCTAAATATAAACAAATCTCTATAATTAATAGAATTTATTAATATATTAAAAACATGATGAGGTTACTGAAAATCATGAGGATGTTTAGAAAGATTAAGTGGTGTAAGCGGATAAGAAGGTGGAGTAGGAAGTGGAAGAAGGGGTGATAGTAGCAGATAAGGGTAGTGATGGGCCATGAAACTGCCACCACATGCTTCTGAGTCATAAGGTAAGGTAGGTCATTTAGCTGTTTCTCAACATTAATTTTTAGATGGTTCTTATCCACTGACCTGCCCACCTTTTCTCTCAGATACCCACAGGATCTTTTCCCACCACTCATTTTTTAACGCATAAATTCTGGAATTTTCGTCAGAGTTTCGTTAGTTATCTTGATGGCATTTTCGGGATAAATTTCTCTCTTTCGAAAAGTTGAGATTTTGAATTATGAAATTACGAGCCACTTAAAAAAAAATTAATGATACTTTAGATTTATTATTTTGAATTTTTTTACTTAAATTCGAATCTTGTATATACTTTGTAAATTATGCATCTTTAATAATCTATTTAATGTATATATGTTATTGTTATATATACTTAATGATTTTTTAATATCTATTCAAAAAATATTTGTTGCAATGACTATTATTATATAGGCTATGACATGAGAACTAAATGACAAAAAATCTATAAAATGCGAGTCTAGCTTATGATTCATTATCCTTAGTGTTAGACTCTTAAGTGCAAGTGTTAGTAATTTTTGGTTGATAATGGCACTCAAATTGACAAAACAAGACACAGATCTATGAGTGAGTGAATAAAATGGGCATGTTGATGATAGCTTGAGAAGCGTTGGCATGCAATAGTATATATTTACAAAAATCATTGAAGAGATGCAAGATTTAAATGTTATAATAGAAAATTAAAGGCATAACAAAGTCATGCTAAGTTTGAGAGTGCGAAAAGATAATTTCAACAAAGAGGTCCAAAGGTATGCAAACATGCTAGGTTTATTGTACATTGATTCAAATTGTTGTTAACTTAGGTCATGGAGTAGTATGATTGCACTATAGAGTTCTTAGATGGATCATATACAACATTAAATCGAGATGGCTAAATTAAAAGGCTCATCAAGACACTTAATTTGGAGGTGTGATGATGTTCTAACACATGGCAAGAACATGTAAGTAATGGCATAAGAGAGTGGGAGCATTTCTTACAGTGGTGGGAAAGTAGACTGGATGGCATGATAACAAATATGCATCTTTTAAACACTTATTACATGTGTAAAGGTGGTAAATATTTCTGCACTAACTTAGTTAAATTAGTGAAACAAGTGGCATCTCCCTACTAACTTGGTGGGTTACTCAAGAAAGTATATGGTTTTAACTTAATTGATACCTAAGTTCTTGTAAGTCAATATAAAAGTATCACTTATAGTTCATTTGTGTAGAGTAACTTGGTATATTCAATCACTCTTAGAGAGTTAAGAGCTTCGAGAGAAAGTTCTTTGTAAGAACTTCCGAGTGTAGAGTTCTTTTGGGCGGTGTTATTGTAAAGTTCTTTAAGATGGAAAAGACTCATGTTCCTTTGTATTGATTACTATGAATAGATTAATAAAAAGTTGCTTTGTCGTATCTCTCTTGTTTGGTCATTTGATTGTTTGTCTAAAATATTTGTGTAATTCAGAGTACTTAGAGTGAAACACTTAAAACATGAGTGACTGGAGACATTCAAAAATAAACAAAATTATAGGTAGACAATCACAAAGGAAAGATAACTTGAGCTTTGTGACGTAAGTTTAATTATCATACAAGGACTTTAGTAAAATTGCTCTAATTTTGTTATACTTGAAAAATTCATGTGACAACTAATATAAGAGCTTGTTAAGGAAGAGAACTAGTATTAGAATTTGATGAGGAGTTTTTTTCATTGTTAGTGTACAATGGTTGGTGAAAGTAATCTTATAGATAAAGTTTCTCGATTCAACGCGATTGTTGGTCCTCTACCCCAAGGGATGTGGGTGTGGTTTCGTTCTCGAATTATTTGAAGTTTTGGTGATTGAACTTCAAAAAACAAAGGGAGGACTTGAGGAACATTTTAAAGTTTATAAACAGATAAGCTACAACTTATTGGTACTAAAACGTGCTACTTCTAAGCATGAATCGGAAGTTTGATTGGAGATCACTTTGGTGAAGATGCGTGAGCTCCATCTTTTTGATGTCAAGTAGAATTCTAAGCAGATTGAACATTTCTTATAAGATATGGAATAAGAATTTGCAACTGCACTCAAATATTAATCATGACTATATACAAGGTGGATGACGCTAAGTTGTGGTAGAGGATACAGACTTTTAATGACATCAATGCAGATATATCTCTCATTGACACTTAAGATAAAATGAACAGTTACATATGCATTAGTGTATCTCCTTCGAACTAGCAACAAGGACAAGAATAAAATTAGGAAACAAAATGGCTCAAAGGAAGGTAAGAAGAAAGTATGTGAAGCTTTTTAATGTAAGCCAAAGAAACAAACAAACATGATATTGTTTATTTCATTTATAAAGGGTCCCACTTTACTTGAGAAATGCTTAAAATAGAATGTGAGTAAGAAGCAAATGAATTTCATGGTTATGAAATATCAAAGAAAAGGAGGTGAAGACTTAAGGAAAGAAGTATATCTCAATACTTATGTTATATTGGGTGCAGTTGACCTTGTGAAAGGGTGTCTAAACAAAAGCAAAGGCAAACTTGATAGAGAGAAAAATGGTATATATGTTAGAGATATACTAATGGATAAGGAATCTTGGAGAAAACTACTTTCAGAAGAGTTCCCATAAATTATTTTAATAAGGGCATTTAGTTCTTATGGTAGGGATATTTTTTTCGACCTTTAAGTTACAGAATGGTGAAAGTATTGGCAAACCTTAGCCTATACTTAAAACTCGAATTAATGAAACAAGGATAAGACTTGTGAGTAGGTGAGGCAAAATAGGCATTATCAAGACTAAAAAATAAAACAAACAATTAAGTCGTGCTAATTTTGAGTGTACGACAAGGCACTTAACTTCGATAAGGAGATTGAAAGAAATGCAAACGTGTGAAATTTATTATACATTTATTCATAACGTTCCTAATTTAGTTCGTAAAGCAATATGATTGTATTATAAACATACTTGGATGGACCATGCATGATGATAACTTAGAATAACTGAACAAGAAGGACCATCAAGGCACTTGATTATAAGGTGCAATGATATGGTGATTGTAACACCCCACTCCCGCTGGACCTGAACCCGATATCGATAGTGATATCCGAATCCGTGCCCCGCGAGGGTGACGTGTCACATCACTTAACACTTGAACCTC
>JANZXP010000008.1:2979906-2998593 GCA_027576715.1 Erythroxylum flavicans | reverse complement strand
TGATAATTGCGTATTTTTATCTGAGACGTTGATGTGGAGTGGTTTATGTGGAACTCTTCTCTTGAGTGTGTTTCTTACGTGGGTTGAACACTGAAGAGTATCTGTGTGTAGTAAAAAGTTGACGTGCGTATATGTGGGATATAGTTTTATATGAGCTAGTTGTCTAATAAAATAGATATTGTGTTGGGCATAAAAAGGAAGAGAGAGGAGTGTGTTGCGTGAATTTTGGTGGATAGTAGAGTAAGGGCTTTTGGTATATATGTGGGTGAAAAAGTTGAAGCTACGTGTGTGTGAGAGATAAAACTCGTTGGGCGTGAGTATTATGGCTGGGGAGCATAACGATGGTGTAAATTTATGTTGAAGAGAAAATCAAAATCTTCTCTTGAATAGCTAAAGACCTACAGGCATCATTGTCTTACGCAAAATTCAATGGAGTAATAAATGCATTCTTATTACCTGATCACGTCAACCTATAGAGAAGCATCTTATGCAAAATTGGTATTGTGCAGTGGGTGTGTATTGTGCATGACTTCAGCGATTGCAGTATACCGTGGATTAAAGTGTTCATTTTTTAGACTTGTTGATATTCGAGATTGTGCATTTGCTATGATTTAAATACACCGTGGGATAGTTTCTAATTTTCCAGATTCGATGTTCTGGAATTGTGTGTCATTTTTTGGTTGATCATTTTTCGTTGGTTCAGCAATTATTAATTGATTTCTTTATGAGCTGTATATACTTCGTGTTGGTGTTTATGTGAGTCAGCTTATTAATGTTGCGATGATTTTCAGATCTATTTCAGTAGAACGGAACTCATCGAGAAGTTGTTCTTTTTTATATCAAGTGTATTTAGTTTTCGTTCTTTATTATTTTAATCACTTGAGTTATTTGTTCATTGTTCTTTCGTTAAAAGATTGGTTGAGAAAATCTTCTGTCGAGGTTAGTACGAGACAATCGTACTATTGGGTATAAAATTCTTTAACGAGAAGTGAGGTTGAGTGATAGTTTCAAGGGTTGAGTGATGTCGGCTCAGTAAAGCCTTGGGTAAATATATTGTACTTCGATAAAAGTGATTAAGCTTGGTGAGACCCTGCAGACGTAGGCAAAGAGTGCCGAACTGTAATAACAAATCTTAGTGTTGATTTATTTTTTGTTCTTTTAATTTTTTTATTTTATTTGTTTGCTAGGAACAAATTAAAAAATTTGCGAAACGTATACTCTCTTCAGTTTTTCAGACTGGAATGTAAGAAAGAACACCAGAAAGGAAAGAACCATTTGATAGGAAATTAGTAACATGATAAGTACCATTAATTAAGATTAGAATTAATCCTGTAGAAACATTGCTTTAGTTTTATTCATTTTTCTTTGATGAGAAGATGCTGCTTTAACAACTTACCTGCAGAAACAATTCGTCAGCGACCAAAAGCCTTGCCCGACTCGCTGAACGAAGAACTACTGCTACTTTTGTATCAAGCAACTGCTTGTTCTGGCTCCTGCGGTAAGGATCTTCTTTCCAGTAAAGAAAGGCAGGTTCTAGCTTGCTCAAATCTCCCAAGCTAATTACCCTTACGTCTCCGTTTAATGACAGAGTAGAAAGTTGTGCAGCATAAACGAATAAAAAGCTGTCATTGTCATCGCAACTATTAAGACTAACAATCAACTTTTTTAGTTTCTTAGCCTCAGGAATATAAATTTGACGAAGAGAACCATCTTCAAAATTATCAAGGAAAGCTCTTCCAGAGACGTACTAATAAACATAAGGTTTTTTATTCCTCTAATGTTCACAAGTTTCAATCGGCGTAACCTCATCCAGTCTCCGATCAAACATCCGAAGTTTAAACTAGATTCTTCTAATGCTACTGAGTTCAATGATAAAACTTTAATACAACCAAACCGTGTAGAGATGCGCCGATACAAAGAATCAATTGGGACGCTTTCATGAACTTGTTGCGTTAATACATGGAGCTCCTTCCTCGGCTGAAAATTAATTCTGATATACTTGACACAACATGATATAGCTTCTTGTAGCCAGTGAACAATGTATTCTAGTTCATTTCGAGAATTCCCTTCTTTGAAAACCCAAGATACTTCCAAAACTTTTCAGGTAAAGTCTTTCACGGAAATAACTTGTCAGAAATTCATGAAATCTTTTCCTTTCAGTCGGGTCATCTCCTGTTTCTTCGGAATTGATTCTCAACCGACGAACTGATTCGCTCAACCTTTAGCAAGTTTTTGACTAACGACGAAACCTAGCAATCCCTTCCATACCAAGAACCTAGAGAATCTCATGAATGATAGGTCTAGTAAAAAGTCCTACATTTTAAAATTAAGATTATAATTAAAATTTTGACGACTTAACCCTATAATAAATGTAAGTACTAATAGGTTTTAAAAATCCAACTGGTCGGGATAGAATAATAATAAAAATTTTAAATTGGAAAATTTTTAATATAATTTAACTTTTAAGTTTAATTTTATTTAATAATTTTTATTATAAAAAATTGATCAGTTAAATAAATAAATTAATTTTTATTTAATAATTTTCAATTAAAATCTAAATTTTTAAAAATTACTAATAACTAAGGAAAATATGATAATAGATACTCAGATACATTCAAGGGTAAGTCCTTTCTCCAAAGTTACCAAGTGGGTCATCATCAGTTAATCAGCAATAGCAAAAGCAGAGTAAACAAAAATACCCACAAAGGACTCTTGAGGAGATGGTGCATAAAGAAAATCATTGAACGGAAACAGACATGCGGATATTATTAACACAATCGAGACGCTCCTTTTTAACCCTCTCTGTGTGATATGATAATTCTGGAGTCCAGTCCAAAGCTCTGTGCCACTCTGACACCAACATTCAGTTGACCGTACATCGAAAAAGCCTTTACCCAAGCAAGCTCAGTGCTTTTCGTCTCTTTCTTTGTGTCTGGCTATCGAGCTCCACGAGGAAGCTTTTTGGAGAGAGAAAGATGAGAGAAACGTTATTCTAGATTCCCTGTAACAAGAACGTTATAGTTACAGAATCAAGAGTCGAGCTTCGGCAGGGCAACGCATTCGGGCAGTACGCACTCGAAATATTTGAGATTTGTGGAGCAATGGCGACAAGATTCAAGCTTATCTTTGCCATTTCACTGTTGCTTAGACTATTGGGTATCTTTCTGCTTTCTCTGTGATGCATCTTTGATTTTTACTATTCCTGCATTGCTCGTTAGTAATGTCTCTCTCTCTTTTGTTCTTATCTTTTTCTTTCATCTTCCCTTTCTCTGTCTCTCTTGCTTGTCCTTTTCCTTTTATGTTTTTCTTCTATATTGCGTGTTTTTATGAGTCCTTTTGAGGTTGTGCTCCAGAAGAATGAAACTTCTTGTAGCTTGTAAGGAAGATTTATTGTTTTTGTGGAGTTGGGCGGAGATTTATTTAACCCCCGGTGATCATTATTCATCTCTATTTCTCTGTTTGTGCTTTTTGCCTTCCTGTTCTAGTTCTGTTTCTTGATTTAATCTAAGCTCGCTGAAGAGATTGAAAACCAGTTCACTGGATGATTCTGCGGCTTCGAAATTTGCACAACTCCGGGATCATATCTATAGATTTTGTGTCGTCCCTGCTTTAGTTGTCCCGTAACTTGACTCTGATAAAGTGTTGCCCATTTATTCTCTTTAGATTATACGGTGTCTATTTCAGAGAAGAATTCCATAACTGGTATTTTTTTATAAATTTAGAATTTATTCTGTTGGGTAGTACATTTTGAAGTTGTTTGACAGCTAGAATGCAATATAAAAGATTGTGGACCTTTATGCTGTCATTTTTCTTTTTCCTAAGTGATCTGTATTTGAAATTATAACGTCCATTGTTGTTCAGAATTTTGGTTCTCTTGAACCAATTGTATTATAATACGACCTTATTAAGGCTTGTGTTTAGCTGGGTTTGATTATGTTCTGTGCCCTAGAAGTGGAAGCCTATTATGTTCTTTGTCTTGTTATGATTTTTCAATATACCTTGCCTGATTGTTGATGTCTTAAGCCCCCAGAAGCTGTCGGTCCTTGTATAAGGTAGCCATAACTAGAGAATTGGACCACTTTCTGAAAGTTATATTTTTAGCTTCATAAGAGGAATCTGAGAGGTAAGTTGCATTTTCAGCTACCTGTGAGCCGTGTCATTAAGGCTGAACCAAATGTTTTACAACAAGGACTAATCAGCTTTTAAGTTATCTCTTAAGAAAAACTGTTTTAAAAGGAATTCAAACATTGATGAGCAAAAGCAATCTTAGAAATGACTCAAAGTGGAAAAATCATGTCAATTCGTCACTGGAGGCAGTTTGAATCATCCAAACATTTGCTTCTTACTTAAACAGTTGTGACTGGAGATATGTTTTAATATTTATGACAAAATATGTATAAGAAAGCTGATCCCTGCAGTTTCTTTAAACATATGTGAGAAGCTATCCCAATCATTGTTCCCTTCTGGATGTTGTCTCGCTTAAAATGCGTTGATCTTAGACAGGAATGTTGTAACTTAATTCAGCTTCTGTCATAGTTTTTTGCAGAGGAAGCACTATTGGAGTTTGCTATGGAAGAAATGCTGATGACCTCCCAACACCTGATAAGGTTGTACAGCTGGTTCAGCAGCATAATATCAAATATGTGAGGATTTATGACTCCAATATCCAGATTCTCAAGGCCTTCGCGAACACTGGAATTGAACTTATGATTGGGATTTCAAATTATGATTTATTGCCGTTTTCTCAGTTCCAATCCAATGCCAATACATGGTTGAAAAACAGTATCCTTCCTTACTACCCCGCCACAAAGATCACATACATAACAGTTGGTGCTGAAGTTACAGAAAGCCCCAATAATGCCTCTGCCATGGTTGTACCTGCAATGCAAAATGTGCTGACAGCTCTTAAAAAAGTTGGTCTGCATAAGAAGATTAAAGTTTCAACAACCCATTCTCTTGGGGTGTTGTCTCGCTCTTTCCCACCATCTGCAGGGGCTTTCAATAGCAGCCATGCTTCTTTCCTGAAGCCTTTGTTGGAATTCCTTGCTGAAAACCAATCTCCTTTTATGATTGATATCTACCCATATTATGCTTATAGAGATTCCCTAACCAATGTGTCCTTGGATTATGCTCTACTTAAGTCTTCTTCAGAAGTGATAGATCCGAACACTGGTTTGCTTTACACAAATATGTTTGATGCTCAGATTGATGCTCTCTATTTTGCCCTTATGGCTCTGAACTTTAGAACAATTAAGATCATGGTTACTGAGACAGGGTGGCCATCCAAAGGGTCACCCAAGGAGACAGCAGCAACTCCTGATAATGCCCAGACTTACAATACAAATTTGATTCGGCATGTGATCAACAACTCAGGTACTCCTGCAAAGCCTGAAGAGGAACTAGATGTGTACATCTTCTCGTTATTTAATGAGAACAGGAAGCCTGGTCTAGAATCTGAGAGGAATTGGGGTTTATTTTATCCAGACCAAACAAGTGTCTATAATCTGGATTTTACTGGAAGAGGTGTTGTAGGTGTGCCTACAAATGCTAGCGGTACCAGCTTTAACGGAACATCATGGTGCATTGCCTCTAGTAATGCATCTCAACTTGATTTGCAGAGTGCCTTAGATTGGGCATGTGGTTCTGGGAATGTGGACTGCTCTCCCATTCAGCCAAGTCAGCCCTGTTTTGAGCCAGATACTCTACTTTCTCATGCATCTTATGCATTCAACTGTTACTACCAACAAAATGGTGCTACTGACATTGCTTGCAGTTTTGGAGGAGCTGGAGTTAAAGTTGACAAGGATCCAAGTATGTGCCTACCTTATAAATAAGTTTGGAGTAGATATTCAGCAACAATCCAAATAAGATTGACCTGCATTTATTCCTGTTTTGCTTGATTGGATGCTATGCTAACTGACCTGCTTTTGTCCTTGCAGGTTATGATAATTGTTTGTATATGACTGCTGGGTAAGTCTGGTTTTTTTTGGGACAAAAGTGTTTCTCTTTCTACATTTATTGCTAATGCTTGCCGAATTAAACATGATTGTGCATTTACTCGACAGGACCAACAAGACAGCAGCAAGAAACATGACTGCATCTGCCACCACCTCCTCCTCCACACAGAACAAGGTCTGCTCGTGGTTCATCTATAGTTTCCTCTGTGTAACTTTAGTCTCATATATTTTGGGAACTGGCAACGTAAAATGCTGGCAGCACACAACATAGCCAAGCTTGCCATGACAGATGCTGGAATGACATTTTTTTTTTGGATTGCCGAGAAATGTAAGTTTTGTAGCAGGCTCCCCCCAGTTTTTGTATGATAAATAGCATGTGTTGAAAGACCCCAGCATTAACTTGCAAATATGAGATACTTTATTCCTGCACAGCTTCCGACAAACTATGTGTAATATTATCAAAGGGATTGCTATTTCAAGTTTGTTGTGTGGATTACCGACAGGTATTTGCAAGTACATTCTCATCTTCCACTTCAAGTTTGTCGGTGTGATTTTTCTGATCTAATTGTCAAATCTGACCAAATAGATCAAGACAAATAAGTACTGCGAGAATATTATTGTTCACACAGGAGGTCTCAGTAAATTAGTATCTCCAAAATATTTTGTGATCGTAATTTGATGATTTGGCTTTATAAGACCACTTTTACATGGCCTCCTCTTTATACGTAGCTCTAAGTTTCGTGTTTAAGGTCGCCGAAGAACCGAGCAGATCGCAAACAATGCTGAGGGATATTCCATAAATCCCCATAGATTTCAACAACATTCAGGTAAAACAAGGGAATGAGAAGGAAAATTCTGAAAAGAAGAAAAGGATGACCAATTAAATTCAGTTTAAAGCATCCATCATATATAATTTAGTGCAATTTCAGGGAAAGTACCACACTTGACAATACCAAATACACCCAATCAAATAATACAAAAAACAGAGATCATCATATCCATCAGCTAATTAAGCACCAAACCTTTTCTTTCCAAACAGTGTTTCCCATGATTTTCAATACTTTCATAACTTATTTCACTGCACTCAACAACATGAGGTAGGCAGATGCTAGGTTGTATAGAAGAAGCCAAGAGAATTCCAACCATAACCAAACAACATGTTCAAAGACCCTGGTCAATGAGATAATCTCCAAGCCTTTCCACAATCATATTGCATTGGGCAGGACTCATCGGCTCGTCATAAATGCCGATGATCAAAGCCTGATTAGTTTTCTTAATAGTAACACCACCAAGTCCCTGAAATTAAATTGATAAGAGGGTTAGGAGCAAATAAACATGGCCCAAACGAACGCAGTAATACAACTCCCTAGTTCAAAAAGCCATAACATAGAAAACCATAAAGGAATTGCATCATACATTCTAATACTGATAATAAGGTCAGTAAAGCAGATTTATTGCATTAAAACTGCAACTTGGAAAAGATCATCTGCTCCACAATTGTCAAGCATCGATCCAAACAGATCTACTCTGATAGTGTGTGAAAGCCACTCATTTCAGATTGTAAAACTTTGGAGCAAATTCAGTTCAAACGCTGAAAATGCAACCTTTCTAAAGTTCCAAGGCACATAAGTGTAGACACAAAAATCAAAAGTAACTTCCTAGGTATGAGATCATCACCTTCTTCCCTCGAATAACAGCTCCTGACTCGCCTTGGATTACCATATATTTAGTGCCACCAAGGTATAATCCAGTCGGTGCAAGATGCCCAGGTTCACTGAAGTCAGTCATGATGCCACTAATTTCCTCGGGCTTGAACTGAATAAAATATCAAATCAGCAATAAATACAGAAAGCCTCTTCCAAATCAAAACTAGAGTTTGTCCACAAACATGCATCAGATCCTGGTATGCAATTTCCAAGGACCATATCAAATGAATCACGAGAATTGCAAATCCCAACGTGCATAGCATAAATGTTAAGATCTTAAAACTTCGACCATAAAAGTCATAACAAGTACTATCAGTCTCAATTGTGATGAAAGACGAACAAGAGCAGCAGCTAAGCGAAAAAAAACAAACTAACCCAAAAATCAAGTATACCCACTTACCAAAACCATCCACAAACAAGAAATCTCCCACACCCACTGAATTTTTTAATTATTATTAACACCGATCCAACAATTAAGTAGATCAAAAGTCACCAACTTGAAACAAACCCAACTAGACAACGAATCAACGGAAGAAATTCAAGAAAGAATTTTCAATAAGGGACTAAAAACATCAGGTCTGAAAATGAAAGGATAAAACTCGGATCAAAAAAATAAGCACCGAACTCATAAAAAATCAGACTTTTTACAAAGACCCATAAAGCGAAATTAATTAAGAGGAACAGAAAATAGAGGACCTGAGGGAAGTTGGAACTCTGAGCCCAAACACTGCCGTCGTGGCCGATGATGGCGGCAGCAGAAAGGTGATAGCCCTCGATTTCGCACATAAGGTGCTCATCGACGTAAGTCTGCCACGACATGGTTTCGTGTTGATCTTGGGGGATTCAAGTATGCGCTTAATAGAAAAGTTGTGGGTTTAGAGTTGGAGGTATTTGATAAGCTGCCGACGAGAGAAAAGGAAGAGAGTGGGACTCGTTAGGCTTTGGGTTTTGTGTGCGTGTCTCTCTTTATTATCTGTGAAAGCCAGCAGAGAGGCTTGAATGCGTTAGAAATTATTAGATATTGCGTTGAAGCAACAAGACGTGGTACGCAAACAGTTTCTTTGAATTTATGATACTAATCCAACATTTTTAATTATTGTCTATTTTTACTGATGGTTAAAAAATTAACCTGATTTGACTAATTTAATCTAAAATTTTAAATTATTTAATTTTTGATTCGATTTATTTTACCAAATTTTGTTATTAAAAATTGATTAATTTATCGATCAATTTTAATAAATTAATAAATTCTTATAAATTAAAATCAATAAATTTTTATTTAATAATCTTTTTAAATTAAACTTTAAATTTTTTGATAAAAATAACAGTCATATTTTAATTTTTAAAATTTTATTTAATCTTTAACCGATTTTATGATGGTCTAATATTTAATTGTTTAAATCTTAAATCTCTTATTCAGTTTAAGACTTTTACTGAAAAAAAGACAAATAAAACTAATAAATCTCATTTTAAAAAGTAAATAAAAGAGAGAGACAATGAATTAAAAATTTGGTCAAATTCAAATAAAAAGTTCCAATTAATTCTTCAAAACTTTATATTGAAATTGTTTTTTTTTACATCAAAGAATTAATTCTAAATATTTAACACTAAATATAAGAATAAAGGAAAATGTTACCAATTAATTTACAATTATTTAAAAATAAGAATCACCTAATCAGCTAAATCAATCAATCTTTTAATCAGAAATAATTGAAGAAAAGGCTGACTAACCTATTGGATGCCTCGAAAGAGGTAAAAGCTAAGGGAATCTTTTTCTCTTAATCATAGTTTAATTTTATTTTTTATTTTTTAAAGTTAAATTTCGCAATCATAAATTAAATCTTCTTTATCTTTTGCTTTCAAAAAGATACTTATGCCTAATTAATTACCCTCAATCACTTGTTAATGCCGATCACTTTCCAAATTCAGTTAGTTTTAGTGCATATCCTTAGGGTTAGTGACCATAATCCAGAAGCTTTTGTCCAAATGAATTGTTCGGATTAGAGGTTTTGCTCTCTTCCTTGTTAGCAATGATTAAAGAGTCAATCAGTTCAACTCGATCACCCGTAAAAAATATTAATTTTTAACTTTTTGATTTGATTTATTTTAATAATTATTATTATTAAAAATTAATCAATTTATTAATCAATTAGTCAATTTTTATAAATTAGTAAATTCTTATAAACTCAAATAAATCAATTAATTTTCGTTTAATAATATTTTTTAATTAAACTTCAAATGCTTTGACATATAAAGATAATTTATTTTAATCATATTTCAAATTATTAAATTTTATTTAATCTTTAATTGATTTTATGACGATATAATTTCAATTGAATCTTTTAAATCTTAAACTTTTTGTTTTATCAGTTTAACTTCTAGTTTAATTTTTAAAATATTGATTGTTAGTTTATGCTTTGTGCTGCTTAGTAATAATATGTATAATGCTTGAGGGTGGGATTTGACTTTTACCTCCTTTTCTTGGTTACTCTTAATTGTATTTTAATATTTTTCTTAAAAATTTTAAGTAAATAAATTTCTGTAATCCGTATTGATAGCACTTAGTCAAGTATGTAATGAATATTACAAACAATAATATATATATAGTGTAAAATAATAAAAAAATAAAGAAATTTTTATTTAAAACTTTTGAAAAAAGTTGAGACACAATCACAATTATGGACATTTTTCTTTGAGAGCCATCGCTTTTCAAACCTAAGAGTTCATCCTTTCATTGAGATCCACAGCTGTGCTGCTTTCTCATTTTGTTTCCAAGTTGTGATTATAATTACTTTTTGTGGACCAAATGTTAAGATTGCATAGTTTAAAGATGGAAAGTACTTGAGATATTTTATAGTTTATGTGAAACAGAACATGGAGCCAACTTAGCAAGCATGTCCTTGCCCATCTTAGCAAAAGATCTACACTTGAGTGAATTGCTCTTGTTGATAACTGAGAGAATACCAGGAACAATCAATTTCGAAAATGTTCATTAGAACTTGATGCCATTTTCACCATATGGGAAGGTGACAAAGAAAAGAAGAAACTGGAGGAGTTCACATATAACATCAAGACATACGAAGGTTTAACTGCTAAAATACCAAACGGCCAATATCTAATCTTCATACAAAGGTTATTATCTGCAGAATCTTCACTGCCAGCTCGAGGCTTTGGCTTTCTGCAGACAGCGTAAAACTTGAAACCGGAAAACAAAAAGGCAGAAAAGAGGGGTAGTGAAAAATAATGGCGGAACTCCCAAGAACAAGAAGAGGTAAATAGTAGTTGTAGTTTTTATGAGAAGTTTAGGCCTACAGCCCCTGATCAGCGAGGTAATCGCCCAACCTCTCCACAACCATGTTGCACTGTCCAGGAGTGACTGGCTCATCATAAATGCCGAAAACAAGTGCTTGACCTGTCTTCTTTATGGTGACCCCACCAGATCCCTGCCATTACAAAACAAATCAAGCTTGTTACTGAATACATGCCACACCGTATTCCATACTGGTTTCTGGGTGGGTTTCTTTTTTCCTGATAATTAAGCATAACTAATTATGTCCATCACCTTCTTCCCACGAATTACAGCTCCAGGCTCACCCTGAATAACCATGTACTTTGTGCCCCCGAGGTGTAAGCCTGTCGGTGCAAGATGACCCGGTTCCTCAAAATCTTTCATAATGCCCGTCACCTCATCAGACTTCAACTGCTTATCATGATAATGTTTATGAATGAATTAATGGAAGCAAGAAGATCAAACTTCAAGACATTAGAAACTTCAATTGTTGTGGGTTCATGCATCAACAAATTGTTTAACTAATCCATTCAGATCAGTGCAATGAAAACTCGTAAATTCGGAAACTATATTAGCCTTGCCCTCGTATAACCAATACACTGACGTCCAAATGAAAAGAAAACAAAGAAAAACGAGAAATGACCTGAGGGAAAGAGGAACTCTGAGCCCAGACGCTGCCGTCATGGCCAAGAATGGCGGCGGCTGTGAGATGGTGGCTTTGGCCTTCGATGTCGCACATCAAATGATCATCTACGTAAGCTTGCCAGGACATCTTGCTTTTTAATTTCCTTAAACGACAACAACAAACGACAAACAAAAACGCTTCTTCTTCTGCTGTTTAAAGATCTTTCTGGTTTGCTTTTGTCTCTCTTGGGCCTTCTGTTCGCTTGTTGCCTTGTAGTATCGCTTCCTGCTGCTTCTTTCTTTCTTCTACGTATATGAAAAAGAAGTGAAATCAGCTCTTGCTGTATTTGTATGTAATTAATGTGATCAAAGGGAAGCGAGAGAGAGGCGGTGTTGAGTATAGGTGAATAAATAGGTGGAGGAGGGAGCGAGGAGTGCGGGAAGAAGCTTTGAAACTCAAATAATTGGTTATTTTTTCTTTTATTACTCATTGAATTATGGAAACAAACAAAAAAAAGGAATGCAGGGGGTGTGGTGATTTGATGAGCTTTGTCCGTTTTGATCGGCAAAGTTTTTCCTTCACTTCCTGACCTGACCTCCCTTATTTCAGGCATCCATTTGTTTCTGTTTCTGTTTCCCAAGAGTAGAGAGTCTTCACGTGTCCTTCATACCACTCTATTCGCCTACACCACTAACTAATGCATATATAAACATAAATAGCGGAAGCCATTTCCAATTACTTAGATATACATGTTCATCAATTTTGTTAATAATATTATAGTCTTCAAATCCGATACAGTTGATCCTTTATGACCATAAGATCAAAGGGTACAGCAGAGCACAGCAGTTTGGGAGCAGCAGATCTGCTCCCATCTGAGAGTGAAAAGGTATGGTAAATCTGTTGAGACATCAAAAATTTAAATAATTTATATAAAAAAATCAATCCATAATCATGCTGTCGGGCTATACAGCAATTCAACTACATTTTGAACAAACTCCATGAGAAAAAAAAAATCGACTTCCTGAACAATGAATGTCGTCAGTTTTAACCATCAGGGTCTCTCCCCAAACCCCTTCTAAGGCCTAACATCGTTATGGCATGGTTAAATCTCGTGGTCCGAGACCCCAACTCAACTAGTGAAGAGGAGATTTAACTAATTATTCAGGCGGTATGATCTTCCACTGAATGCCACGCCAGTGTTCCTTTCAGGTTGGGCTTGGACACGATTGTTTGTTGGGGCTGGAGCTCCTATTCTCCACCTGATAACCAATTTATGTCTGTTCTGGTCAAGGAAATGCACCAGTAGGGAAGTATAAAGTAGACACATTAGACAGAAAGAACATGCTTAATAACATATTCATATTCGAGAAATAAGGTGATTATAACAATGGTTAAGGATACACCCATCTTGGAGTCTTTAAAAGGTTCCTTCCAGTTGCCAGTGGATGCAACACGGTCAAGAAGTAATATAGATGCCCTGCAATTATTCCTAAAAGGTCTGGCAAAATCGGTGAACCGAAAATAACATCCAATGCAAGCATAGCCCATGGTAGGTAAAATGCCTGGAAGGAAAAGTACAAGAAGAACAAACACATCAGATTCGAATGCTCGTGTAAGAAACAAGTCCATTTGCAAAAACTCATGATGGACTACCATTCAGCATACCTTCAGAGTAACGAGGCCATATATGTTGATTTGGGCATTAGGAAATTCTCTACTCCAGACATAGACGAGCATGAACACAAGCGATACCCCCAAAAATGGGTTATAGAAAAAGGGGATGGCAGATAGTGCCTACATCAGGGAGACACTTTAACTTCAGTTGCCTTCAGTGTTACTTTAACACATACAATCAACAATTACCCGTTTGCAAAGCTAAACCATATTTTAAAGCTTCTTTATGCTTCACAAATTCACAGAAGTGGACTTGCAACAGTGAAAAAACATGGAAGGAAAAACAAAAACATTGATTCAAAATATATAATTCAAGCTTATACGTTCTACTTGCAGTTGCAGAATGAAAAAAATCTCTCAAGTTCACATAAAAATGGGTCTGAAACAAATCTCTCAAGTTCATGTAAGGTCTCAATCATCAGCAAGAAAAGTAGACAATAGCCACAAACCAGTAGCGTCAATGCTCCAAACATCATCATCCACAAGAAATCTGCTGTACGCCTATCGAATGGTCCCCTCTCCAGTTGAACTCCATATCTTGCTCTGTACAACCAAAGCAATTAACCATGAAAATATTAACGCTCAGAATCTGAAAATTGCAGTAACACCCTGCGACTCCAAGTTACCAGTAAAACAGGTAGGTCAGAAATAAATCAGACTATATTCATTCATCTAAGAACAAAACTTACATCATTAAGAGCCGAATTCCAAAATTGATAGAAAACTTCCCCAGGAAAAAGAAGTTTGTGATAAGCCTCCATATCTACAAAGAGAACCATATATAATCTGTATGAGGTTTGTGGAGTAGAGAATAGCTAAACAGAACAGAAAAGGTTCGGGCATACAGAACTGATAACAAGGGAAACTGTGACATGGTTGATGGTTGCATGAACACACAACACAAACAAACATACAAACACACACATATACGTATACACACAGAGAGGGGCAAGAAACAAATTGGAGTCATTTTTGGAGCACATTTCCACCTTGACAAATTGACTTTAATTCTTGAAAAAAGAATGCCCATCTCTCAAACAGTTAAATAAGGGATGACGCACAAAAGTTTATCTAAGAATCCTAGTGATCTTATTTGAAATGAATCTGGACTCTAAGAATACATTTGAGGGTTCAGATCACCTGTTCTCATTTTCCTGTGCCTACTCGGTTCCATGAGCATCCATCCACCCAATTTCTCTCTGTCCCATTTATTGGATGGATAGATACTCATAGAATAGGGTAGGCACAAGGTAATGGGAACAGGTGATCTGTTCCCTACATTTATGACCAATGAAGACCAACACCCATCATTATAAGGCAGACTGCCAGAGTGCCAGCACCAATATCAATAAACTCAGACACACTGGAACAACTTCAGAAACGAGGTTGGTCAGCGTTACAAACTGAGGGCCTGAGTTTGCTTTCATTAAGAATACATACAATCCCAGCAATCTCTATTTGTTATTCTCTTACCAAACGCACATGAATAGAGAAAAAATTACAAGTCTAAAAAGTTGCGAATATTATGTCAAGAACAATAAATAGATATAACCTCACCCCAATTAACAGTCTTAAGAAGCAAACAGAATCTACAATTCGACAAGTGATCAACAACATTGAAACACGGTTGCTAATAGCAACAAAAATCAATCTCCATACACAAAATTCTCTACAGAACGCAAGTACATTACCAATACCGAACAATAAAATACTTCAACTGCAAAACAGATAGATCCAGGAACAATTGAACCCAAACCTGAAAATGAGAGAAAGCAAGTTTGTAGCTGAGGGCGATAAGTTGCCAATCAATAATTCCAAGTTGATATGCGGTAGTGAAAGCCAGGCACAAGGTCCCATAAGCCTTGCTTATAGGTGGCAGAGATTGGTAAAATCTGGCAATTAATTCAACAACAGAAATTTAAAAATCAAAAAGCTTAACACAAGCCCTTGTACTAAAGTTAGTAGATAAGGTTCAAGACAGTTTCCACTTTCCAAACATAAACATAAGAAATATAAACGAATCTGGGAAGATGGGTTCGAGGGTTACTTACTCAGCCGGAGAAGACATGGTGAGAGAAGCACAAACACAGAGACCCGAACTTTGGCGAAGCGACAATCGCTGGTTGTGTTGAAAACGATGGATGTCTTCGAAATTCCAATTTAAGTCTCTTTTTTCACGTTTTAGTAGAAAGGAATCTCGTAAACGGCTGGTCGCATCTGGAAGTTTCCTGCTCGGTTGTTATTTGCAGTGGTGTTCGGAATTCTCTGACTTGGAAAGGGGGTGAAGTAATTGGGCTTAAGAGCCCTTTACTTTTTGGATTTGTTTTTAAAACTCTTGTGTTGAGATGGATCAAACTGACAGGTCCACAAGATTGTTGAGTCAGCTCATTATTAGGATTTAAATCCAAATTATAACCATATAAACAAAATAGCTTCGTTTTGTTTAAAAGGTTAGACATTGAACCGATATAGGCTTGATTTTGCCCATAGGTCGAATTATTGAAAATACTTGAACTTAGTCTAATGGGTCAGTTTATTGTTATCCCTACTTCTCAAATTTCGCGTATTAGCAAGATTCTTATTAGATGTTGTCGTTGTTATTGTTATTTTCTGTTTTATTTTATTTTTTAAATAAAAATTATATTTTTATTATTAGTGTCAATGTAGTTATATTTTTATCATTGATAGTAATTATATATTAGATACAACTTTATCTTAATTAAATAAATTTATTTTAATCTCTTATATAATATTTATTATAATTTTCCTAATTATAATTAAAAAAAGCTACCATGCTGGTTAACAAAATTTTATTTTATGAATATTTATTGTTCAAGTTTTTGGAAGTTGATGATGGGATAATAAATTTTTTATATAAAAATTTTTTTAATTGTTATTTTTTAGTTGTTATTAAAACTCTTCTAAACAAGTAATAATATAATGTTAGTAGGAAATAAATTTACATTTTAAGGTGAAGTTTCAAGAAAATTGGATAGATTCAAATCTTAGCGAATCTTTCATACTAGTTGAGCATAGGCTTGACTCTAAGTAGGGGCGAGTTGGGCTTGTACCCAGGACCTTCTAATAGGGGCGAGTTGGGCTTGTACCCAGGACCTTCTAATTTGCTCTGTTCTTTCGAATCTTTAATTTTTTATAGGAGCTAACTGTTTTTGTACACATAGAGATAAAGTCAAAGAGCACACATCCTCTCTTTTACTTCAGGCCTACAAAACCTAATGACCACCTTGATTGAGCAACTTCTTAAAGCAAAAGTTGTATTGAGAAAACGGGATTGAAACCTGTGAATTCTGAAGAGATTGGGAAGGGTCGGAGAAAATTTCGAAATGTTCTATCTACCTTGCAATGAAGAGAAGGTCATGAAAAGGCCACGGCGTGCATGGTTAGGTGGTCCTAAATCAGCATCATAATCCAGGTTTTAACAGCTCGTAATCTTTGTTTGCTTGCACTAAAAATCAGTGCCAAGTTTGTGGATCATGATTAGAGGCATAATTAGCCAAGCGGGTTCCACTTGTTACGTAGAGAGATCACCAAATATTCAATCATCAGATCGAAGACCATGATTTCCCTGGTTCGTTCTGATCTCAGGCTGAGCTAATGCCACCGTTTCTTACCTAGGATGCTTACAGGTGAAGGAATTGATGAGTCGTAGACTGCCAACGAAGGCATGTGAATTGCCCGATGTCTCTCTATCTATGGGTCCATAACCATTTCATTTTTAGGAAGACAAGAGATCGGAACATTAGATTTCTATGCATGATCCTGCCTTGGAACGAATAAAAAAGTAGAACATTTGGATTTTTCCCACTTCACTGAGAATGTACAAAAGCACTTGGAGAGAATAGTCAAAGAAGGGCCAATTCATCATTAATATTGTTGTCCTAAACAGACAGTGAGCTAACGAGAACTACTGTTCGTTTGCCTTTCCTTATTTGCCTCTTGCATACTCCTTTCCAGCAACGCCTTAACCCCACCAAAAGACCATCAAGTAGGGCTGTAGCATCCTAAAAGGTTTTATAGGAAAAAACTGATCTGTCATACACGAAATGGCCCGTGAGTCTAATGAAGTAAAGGATAGCCAATGATCAATGGCCATAGAGGTTACTGCTTAAGGAGTTTATCAAGTCTTAACCATCGACTTTTTCCTTTTCTTTTTCTTTTAGCCATTCATGTTCTTTAATAGACAATCACTCTTATTTACCTGCCGTGAAAGTGGTACTAAAGGCGTAACTTTTTGTGGGTATGGTAGCTTGGGAGTGAAACAAACATGATGGTTTTGAACCGGACATGGTTACAGCTACACGTTTGCGCCCCACGATCCCGTCAAAAGATTTTAAGTGTGAGGGGTCCGACTTCATTGTATGGTCTCCACTTCAGTCTTCCTCTTCTTCGTCTCTTTTATCTCGATAGATAGTTAAAGGTCGACAAGGGTTATTAAGACGATAAAGGTCTAGAGAAGAAGCAAAAAGTTCCTGCCCCTTTTTCCTTCTTTCATTTCTTTACATAACCATTAAAGAGCATGTAAAGCAAGGAAAAGGAAAGAGTCTAAAATCATGCGATTTGACCTACTAACAATGTCAATCATGTTCGTCGGGAAAAAGAATAGTAAAGTTTGACTCACGAACCTTTATTAAATGCAGTTTATCTACCTTAATATATATTTTAAAAGTAAATTATTAGAAATATTGTATTTTAAACAATTTATTATATATACCACAATTTTTTTTTATAATATTACATACCATAACTTACAAATAATATATTAATATACAAAACTAATAATTAAGAATGTTGAAATTAATTTAATTATCATGTTCGGAACATTCTTTTAAAATGTATTATAAAATTTTAATTTAAAAAATTCAATTAGTATAATAGCATAACAATAATTTTTTGACTATACTTTTTAAAATTTTTATCAAATTGTGTTAAATTATTCTTGACACACCTACAAATTATTTAGTAAAAATTATAAATACAATTTAAAAAATATAACAACATAACCAAAATTTGTGAATACTAATTAATATATATATGAATTTTTATAGGTGAAAATATTTAATATTATAAAAAATTGAGATATATTTAACATTTTACTCAGGATATTCAACATAATTCACTCGTGACTACGTTACTAACTTTTCTTTATTTCCTTTTATACAATTAAGAAAAGTTTTTATGATAATGTGAATTGTAAAATTATATTTTTATATGGTTAATTAATTAATTTATGATAAGAGCATTTTAATTTGCACATTAATATTTAAAATATCTCGAATTAGCGAGCGAATCAATCAGCGCCGCCACAGGAACTGCGCCGAACAAAATGCCACGTTGGTATTTGGTCGGGTCGGTCGTGCTGGGCCCGAGCCCAGTCGTAATGACCCACAGGCCGATCGGTCCAATCTTCAAAGATCA
>JANZXP010000008.1:2964827-2975788 GCA_027576715.1 Erythroxylum flavicans | reverse complement strand
CATTTGGGATTCTCATAATCGGGTCAGTTCAGTGCACTTATTCTCTAATAAGCACCCACATGTTTATTTAAGTGTCTTCACACTTTAATTTATGAGATCAATTACTTTCTTCATAAGAAAGAAACAAACATGTGCTAGGCTAACCATTTCATCAATACCCCGTCTTGATGAAATTATGACTAGGAACATTTTAGGAATAATATAAAAAATGCAATTTGAATCTCTTAATTATAATCGCATTATAATTTCTAATTGCTTAATAATTATTCCATGGATTTTATCTTTATGATTAATAATTAAATAATTAACAAATATACAAAGATAAAGCATGCCCTTTACTGAATAATAATAATGTCATACAAATAAATTTACAACTAAAATAAATTGGCTGCAAGGGCATAAACTAACAAATATCACCCCACTGTACTCTCTCCCAGACAAAATGCAAATTAACTTCGATATGCTTAGTTCGAGCATGATTAACAAGACTGGCTGCCAAATATGTAGCCGAGCGATTATTACAACAAACTGGAATTGGTTGATCATCATTAATATGCAAATCACGTAGGATAGCTTTAAGCCAACGAATTTTCACAACCAAGGCTGCAAGTGCCTGATATTCTACCTCCACCGAACTCCTAAAAATGGTGTGTTGTTTCTTTGATGTCCAAGAAACCAAGTTAGGACCTAGATATATGCAAAAACTTACAGTTGATCTTCTTGTATCATTACACCCAGCTCAGTTTGCGTCGTTATAGCCAACAAGAGTTTGATTTGATGAAGCTTTGAATTGCAAATCAAATCCTAGCATTCCTTTGATATACCGCAACAACCTTTTACCCAATTTCCAATGAGCGTGAGATGGATTATGCATATGTTAGCAAAGAAAGTTCACAACGAAAGCTATGTTAGGACGAGTGAACATGACATACTGAAGTGCTCCCAGGATGCTGCGATAATGAGTGGAATGTTCATATGGTTGACTCTCTTAGGTTAAAGGCATACTTACCGGAAAAGGTGTAGAAACAAGTTTGCAGTTGACAGAGAAATAAAGCATTCTAATCGTATGAAACCTCAATGCCAAGAAAATAGTGTAAGAGCCCTATATCAATCTTGGCAAACTCTGACTTTAACAACCCAATTAGTTGATCAAGTAAGGATGTGGAAGAGACTGTGAAAACGATGTCATCCACATAGAGAAGTAAAATTGCTATCTCAAATTGTGAACGAAAAACAAACATTGAATAATTAGAATGGTAACTCTAAAAGGTAATGAAGCATAAAAAATTAATAAATCATTTAAACCAAGCTTAAGGGGCTTGACGAAGTCCATAAATGGCTTTTTGCTGTCTGCAAACATACTGGGGCTTGGTGGAGTCGATGAAACCTTTGTTGAAGCATGTAAACTTCTTCATTCAACTTCCTATGCAAGAAATTTTAAAAAAATTCCCACGCAAGAAAGCATTCTTACGTCTAATTGATGTATGGGCCATTGCTTGGAGATTGCCAGGGAGATTATAATACGAATAGTTATCGTCTTAACTAAAGGGTTCTAGGTTTCTGTGTAGTTCGTGCCTTGTTGTTGCAAGAAATCCTAAGCAACTAGTTTGACTTTGTAACGTTCCATTATACCATCGAATTTGTATTTTATCCTATACACCCATTTATAGCCCACAATATTCATTCCTGATGGTGGTGCGGGACAAGAGTCCACATGTTTTTCTTCTATAAGGCTAAAAATTCATCCTTAATTGTTGCTTACCAATTACTATCCTTTACAATAGAGGTGGAAGTTTATTAGGTGATTTGGTTATTTCATGCAAAAGGGAGTATTTAGGGTTTAGTTTACGTGTGCCAACTTTGGACCTAATAACCATAGCATAGGATTTGGTGGATGATTGCACAATAATTGGAAGTGGTGAAGAAGAAGGATTATGTTGTATGGTGTTTGGAGGTAGTGAAGAAGTTGGATTCTGTGTTTGTGAATTAGTAGGAATAGGAGAGTGAGAGATATAGAGGGTAAGGAAGAGTTGTTAAAGCGTTTGGCCGGATTACATGCCAGACTTAGACTCTGAGTTAGAAGGACTAAGCTATTATGCAGTATTAAAAGGATAGTAACTTTTTATAAAAGTAACATTACGTGAAATGATAACCTTGTCATTTTGCATGTCAAAGTAGCGATATCCTTCCCTTATTATATCATAGCCAAGAAAAACACATAACTTTGTCCATGGTTCCAATTTACAAAACAGTGGATTCATGACATGAGGATAACAACCACACCCAAAGACTCCAAAGTAGGAAATATCTAAAGGACATCCATATGGACTTTTGAAGGAAGTTGTGGAGTGATGGATGTGATTGCCAATATATACAATAGATAATAAAGCTTCCAACCAAAACTGGGTGGTAAATAGGCCTGGAAAAGCATAGCTCGAACTGAATTAAGAATAGTATGATGCATTCTTTTAGTGTTGTCGTCTTACTCTAAAGTGTGAGGACAAGATACACACAACAATATGCTTGTTTCTTCAAGATAATCAATCAACTTTTTATTTAAAACATTCTTCACCACTGTCACGCTAAAACTTTTGTATGTGAATATCCAGTTGATTTTCAATATATTTCACAAAAATGACAATTGAAAGTTCAAGTACTGGAATTAAATAAAGCATAATATTGTCTATGAATAACCATAACAAGTTTCCTAAGATGCCCTAGGTGATAATACCAAAGAACCGTTGATTTTTTGGTGGAAACATAAGCAACTAGAGAAGTGGACTTGAAGCAGCTCCGCACTGGATAAAGAAACCCCGAACTAATGCAATGGTGCAGAATTTTCTGTATTTGATTGTCCTTCATAGTAAATCCATTAGAGTCAAAAATCACAAAAGCAATTATTATCCTTTGAGAATTGTTTAACCAATATTAAGTTTTTGGTTAGTGGAAGAACAATCAGCATATTTTTTAAAGAAACAACAACATTATTACCACAAATAGTTGTCCTACCAACATTAGTAATTGGTAGACGTTGATCATTGCCAATCTGCACCGTATCTTGGTCATTGTAAGAGGAGAAGGTATCCAAGTTGGTTGTGGAGTTAGTCATATGATGGCTAGCACCAATGTCATAAAGCCATACAGCAAGAGAAGATACCGAAGATTGAGAGGATAAGTCAGCGTGATCTTGAGAGTGACATATAGCATATGGAGAATTATTAAATTTGGGGCAATGACGTGTTGTGTGGTAGTATTCGTCACAAAATTGACACTACAGAGTAGATTTCCCAAGTAAAGATGGAGTGAAGTCAGGATTTGAAGAAGAATACCCTAACTGCCATAAGAAGGAATTGTTGGGAGGCCGATAATTACCTCTTCCTTGATTACCACAACCACCATAAAAACTACAATAGTAAGATTTCCTATGTAATTGTTACAATGGTCTCTCCCTCAATTTCTATGTGAGATAGGAGTTGTAGTGGTTGTAACAACGTGAACCTAAGCACTTTGAATTGGAAAAGGAGTTTGTTACTGAAGTCTGGACTCATAAGCCAATAAAAATGATCTTAATTCAAATTATAAACACAAAGGCTTCTTGGCTGTTATAATAGTAATGACATCAGAGTACTGGTCAATAGGAAGGCCAGCAAGAATCTGTCAGGTTAAATCAGTATCTTAAATTTGGTGACTAATGGAACAAAGTGCGTCTGCGATATATTTGACGTGCTGTAAGTAATCGACCATATATTTGGTCTCCTTTGTGGCTTAAGAAAAATTCATCTTTAACTACATGTACTTGGCCAAAACATGATCCTCCAAATAATTCTTCTATATCCAACCAGGTTTGGCGAGCAATGGTAGGATTTCCTAGGCGTAAGATGTGCTTCAATAACTCTTCAGCATAAAGTCAGGATACTATAATGCAGTCAATTTGTGTCCATGTAGACAACTGAGGATTGAGTGTAAGAGAAGCAATGTTGGAGCCTTACTAAGGTGGGAGAAATTGTTAGATCTGAGGGGCTCACTTACATGGGAGATCTTTAATATGGGCCTAGTGAGAGAACATACTCGTGGGCTTTAACACCACGCTTCTACCTAAAATCTTAAGGCATTAGGTTTATGAGTCATTTCCACTTATATGTTCTTCACTAGTTCCATCTCTTTCTAATGTGAGATTCCTACTCACACTTGACATTCCAATAATCTCCCCCTCAAGTGTGAACTCTCATATTAGGCTTGGACTCTCCCTTGAGCGAAAGTCTTTTTCTTAGCAGCTCGAGTATATGGCGTTACTAAGAGCTCTTTTACTCTACTGATTTGGGCCCACCAGGAGTCTCCTTGCCATTCTTCGTGGGGAGGCAACCACGGAATCCGACTATCGTCTCCATACTCTTCCTTTGTCGAACCATTGGCTCTGATACCACTTGTTATGAACAATTAAGACTTGGATAGATCTGGGTCGTAGCTAAAACGAAACTAAAATATTAAAGACAAAATAGACACATATATTTTACGTAAAAAACTCCTAAATTAGAGTGAAAACCACAGGCAAGGATAGAAGAATTTTACTACTGAAAAATTGGAGAATTAGAAGGAAAAAACATTAGACCCACAAAAATACACAGAATATTTTTGTCTTTCTCTTTTTTTCTTCTCTCTCACCTCACATCTCTTTTTTTTTTTGCTTGTTCTGCCATGCTCTCTTTGTTTGTTAAATTGATGACGAGTTAATCATCGGAATCTAGTAGACTTTGGAGTAGAAGTTCCGCACGTTCACTTATCTCTATTATGTGCCCCAATGATATGAGTTGAGAAAATAGAGTATTTAACTTCGTCACCGAAGTGGATTCCACCATGTGTAAAGTTTATAATTTCCTCTTTAGAAAAATTTTGTTGTGGAGTGATTTGGCCTCCTACAATTTTGTGAGATGATCCCAAATCTCTTTTGCCGTCTTCTTCTACTCTATGCTTGACAACACGTCATCTGCTAGTGTCAGATGAAGATTTGCAATAACATTCTCGTCCATCTCATTCCACTTATTATCATCTGTGAATGTTACCGTTTCACTAATGGCTGCTAAACAATTATCTTTTCTCAAGATAACCTTCATCTTCAACTTCCACAATGAGAAATTACTCCCATTGAATTTTTCAATCTCAAATTTTGCTATCATTGCTTCTATCACAGACATAATTTAACTCCCACTATTTCACGTGAATAATACTCGTATGTATACATAGTTTCGGATATGTGAATAGTACCATATGCGTATGAATGAATAGTATCATACAAGTGAATAGTACTATATACTTGAATTACAGTAACTACACACCTTAATGCAAAAATAAATGCTTGAACAACTGCCACCTTTTGTGGTTACTATTCACCAGCTTTCACTATGTTCACTTGAACTCCGAACGAATTGCGCCAAAAAATTCGTCATAATTTTTTCATCTCGCTCCGATACCTTTTATTAGATTTGGGGAGTCCACTTACATGAGAGATCTTCAATATGAGCCTAGTAAGAGAACATACCCGTAGGCTTTAACACCACACTTCAACCCAAAATCTTAAGACATTAAATTTATAGGTCATTTCTACTTATATTTCCTTCATTAGTTCCATCTCTTTCTAACGTGAGATTCCTGCTCACACTTGACATTCTAATAGAAACTGAGATGGAGATGGCGTGGAATCATCAATATGCCTAATTACTTGATGACACTATAAAATATTTAAAAAGAGTGTTTTTCATATGAGGTAGTTTGTGAAATCTGCGGTGGTAGATATGTAATTTCATATATTAGTGACAAAAAGAACAGGGGGAAGGAAGGAGAAGAAGAAGAAGGAGAGGAAGAAGTAATGTCAGATTCAAAGATGGCCATGAGGGAAGGGAGACAAAAAAATTTTATTCGTATATTGGCTTTAGTACCATGAAAAATGAGGGAATTCATCAATCTCTTCATATCGCTAATCCTGTATATATAATAGACAGTGTCAAAAGATAATTACATTAGTTACCGGGATATATACAAAGAATCATAATAATATACACATGCTTATCTTAATTGTATCTATCTAATGTTTATCTTAACTATATCTACCTATGAGAAGCATCTCATATGCTCAAAAGAAAATTTCATTAAGTATCTCATGTCATCTTTTGAAAAAAAAAAAATCAAAGTCACTAGAAAATCAAGACTACAATCATCTGAGCAGAAGACTGGAGATGTCATTATTTAATTTGGTTTGACTGGAGACATCTAGTAAGCAGATCATATCCACTATGGAGGTAAAATTAGGTTTCAGAGTAAGTATGGGAGGATATTTTGGATATTCCTTAGATTTTTTAATTTTGTCCGTAGGATAAGAATTTTTGTATCACAGAATTGAGACGTACAAAAAATTTGTGTCTTTGTCTTTCGAGGACGGAACAAAAATGAGTGAAGACAGCAAGTAAACAGTGCGAAGGACAAAACTTGTATGTCCTTGTCTACTGTCCTCATCCTTGAGGACACTAGTCAAACACTGGGTTAGGGTTTTGGTTCATGATATATGGATCGTCTATTCGTGATAATGTTGTACAATAATGCTTGTACGTATAAGAAAACAGAGGGAACAGAGGGACACACGAGAAACGATGCGCGTTGCCGTTTTGTAGGATAAACCAATTTTAAAACTAACCAATAGGCCTTTCATCTACCAGTCACATAGAGGCCGAGGCCCGAGACCAACAAGTAAGCCTCTCTCCAATGGCCGCCTCTCAATTCCTTCTTATCTCACTCATCTTCTTTTGTTTCGTCTCTCACGCCATATCGCGTCCGATCATCCGCCTCCCAAGCTACCCGCGTGGACATGACGATAGCTACTGCTCGAGCTGGAGGTTTTCTGTGGAAACCAACAATGCCGGTTACTGGAGTACAATTCCGTCAAGTTGTAAAAGCTACGTGGAGGAGTACATGAACGGCAATAAATACCTCTCGGACTCCGAGATTACTGCTTTGGACTCGCTGGCCTTCGCTGAGACGATCCAGATCGTGGGTGATGGGAAGGACGCTTGGGTCTTTGATATCGACGAAACCTTGCTCTCCAATCTACCATACTATCGGCTCCATGGTTACGGGTGAGTGAACAACTGCTGGCCGTTGGATTGCTGAGTGATCATATGATTCGCCGTTTTCAATTATTTATGCTTTCTAATGGAGTTTTTAAAGTCGTCGTTTTGTGATTCGGAAATGCGCCATACGTTGGCAAATTAGTGGAGTGGTTAACTGTGTTATTTGGGACCAGACGATAGAATCTGTTAGTTGGACGACCCGAATGATAAACTGGCAGGTAGAAACATTCACGGGTATTAACTATTAAGTTCCACGCCCAAACCCATTAAAGTTTGGTAAAATGGGCCCAGTATTTAGATATAGTCTTTTCTTAGTTGGATAATAACGAATTGCTAAGACATAGGTAATTCTGTTAGATTTTTGCTACTATCAAAGGAAACCATCAACAAGTTTAATTACTATATTAGCAAATGATTTGTATTGAGCTCTCTGTATGAATACAAGTTACAAAGATTATCTGGTTTTGAGCACAGATCAGAACCTTTCAACGAATTGTCATTCGATAAGTGGGTGGATTTAGCCGAGGCACCTGCTTTGCCTTCAAGCTTGAAGCTTTACAAGAAATTGAAGGAAAAGGGTTTTACAGTGTTCTTATTAACTGGAAGGAGTGAGTATCAAAGAAATGTCACAGTGAAGAATCTTGCTTTCGCTGGATATAGCGAATGGGAAAGGCTGATTTTGAGGTATGCGCTCATAAATTAAAACCTCAGGCATATTGTTTTGACAATTAAACTATGGTTTACACGTGCACACTCTATAGGAGTACTTCGGATGAAGGCAAACCAGCAATTGTTTACAAATCTAACAAGAGATCGGAGTTGGTGGACGAAGGGTATCGGATTCATGGAAACTCTGGAGATCAGTGGAGTGACTTGTCAGGTTTTGCAGTTGCTGCAAGGTCCTTCAAACTCCCAAATCCAATGTATTACATCCCATAAACACGATGCTATTTTATTGACAGCGTTCTGATTTCTCTGTTTGTGAAGGCAATTCTGTTGGTTACCCAATGTAGTGACATGATGGAACTTTCTGAACCAAGAATGGCTTGTCAGATAGTAACTGTAGATGCATTAGCAAATTGGAATGGTTTGTAGTTATGATTGGGTAGGCACCAGCGTTTTCCTCTAACAATTTTTGTGCAGGTAGAAGGGGGAAAAAGTTGAGTTAATGCATAGGGAGGAAGAGAAGAGAAATCATAAGAAGTAAAATATATAACACTAGAGCTTCATATAAGGAGAGGTAATGAAACATGACACATATCTGCCATCTGTGATTAATCTTTTTCAAGATATGAACAATTTCTAACAGTCCGAGTCAACCACAATGCTGCTTGGATCACGAATTTCCATCTTTGCCAGGGATGGCAAAAGTGGCCAGCTCGACCTGATTTTGGCCTGGTTTAATCGGACTATAGACGAGCTACTGGCCGATTATAGTCGGCTCAAGCAGGTCACGACTCGGCTCGGCTCGGCTCATAGTTTATTTATTTTTTTAAAACGACGTTGTTTTGAAAATTGTTAGCTTAAAAAACAAAATTATGAGCCAGATCGGGCTACCTGTGGTCTGTCAGGCTATAGCCTGAGCCACGGACTGAGTCGCCGGTCAAGCCATGGGCTAAGCCACTAGCCATGCCACTGGCAATTATAGCCTCGGCCCGGCCAGATTCAACCCATTAACATTCCTACTCTTCGCCTAGCCTGGATCACAGGCCAGGAAGCCGAACGGGCCTTCTTGAGTAAACATAAAGAGAATGCCACTAGTGTGTAAACATCTTAGCTTCATATATACCAAAACGATCCTCAACATCCTGACTAAGAATGGAGAGACCCTCTGAACATATGGAAAATAGATTAGAAATGGAGTAACCTTTAAAGCATGAACAGCACCAAATAATTCATCCGGTACGTCATTATAAGTTAATTACATAATTATTATTTTAATAATTTTGTTGTATTATGATCTATATTATTTTAAATATATTTACATACCAACAAATAATTTAAAATAAAAAATATAAATATAAATGATATTAATCACAGTAACTATTAAAGCCACTAAATTAATGAATACTTGGACTTCTATATCCAATAAATTAACGATAAATCAACTGAAATCTTCAATACCATGTTGTACAAGGACATTACATATAAGCTAATGCTTAATGAGTAGAAAATCATTAGCAATTGTATTAATATGAATGACAACCAATTGGGATGGGTGGATTCTATTATCAGGTTTGAGCCTATCATGAAATTTGGTCTACAGGTAAATTGTGCATTTTGAGTCCGAACCTGAGCCTGTTTAGACAATCCAAAATGATGTCGTTTTGGTTATTTTTTTAAAAAATTTAAGGTTAAAACGATATTGTTTTTGTAGTATAAGTGTGAGCCATTCGATCCCACCTGCGTATGAAGAAACTCAAAAAAATTTGTTTGATTTTTTGAAAGTTAAAATTATTTTAAATTTTACAACATTATTAATGGATAAACATAATAAGTAGGGTTAATTATAAAAAAAATCCAAAATTTTATCAAATTTTCAATTATAGCCTGAATTTTAAAAAGTAACAATAAAATACTTAAACTTTCAATTTTTTTCAATTATAGCCCATACTTTAAAAAGTGGAAATAAAATACTCAAACTTTCAATTTTCTTCAATTCTAGCCGACGTTATTTGTTATTCTCCCGATGTCTTCAGCCATTTGTTTTCTGTTTATTCTTCTGATCTCCAAATTATTCTTGCATTACATCGAAGGGTAAGGGCGTCGAGAGAACAAACTGAAAATAAAGGGAAAAACTGAAATCAAAGCGTAAGGTCATCGAGACTGTGAAGTCTGATTTAGGTCATTTTTAAACAATGATGTTATTTAATTATGTGATTAAACGAAGTCGTTTTATTAATCTTCATTTATTGTGTTAAATTTGGCTTTCGTGTATTAATAATTAAGGTTTTTGAAATACGTAGCAAATTACGTCAACAAACTTAACAGAAACATTAACACCGGGCTAGATTTGAAAAAATTTGAAAATTTGAGCATTTTATTGCTACTTTTTAAAGTTCGGGCCAGAATTGAAAAAAATATAAAATTTTGACATTTTATAGCTACTTCTGAAAGTTCAGGTTATAATTGTAAATTTAACAAAATTTTGGGTTTTTCTAATTAACCCTAATAAGTATAAATGTAATTATATCCAATTATGAAGCTTGATTCTTTTCTTACAGCTTCCATCGAATCAATTTTTGAAATAAGTTCATCATGCACTATCTTAGGCACACAATTGTCCGATCTTTAATGATACTTGACGAATTAGTTGAGAGAATTACACATATAATATAAAGAAGTGACTAGTAAGAGTACTAATTCCTTTAAAGCCCACGTCTATTTATAATAGAACTACAACTCTTAGGTAATTTAGTTTAATTATAATTATATTTTTAATTAAACTTTAATTAAATGTCATTTAGTTCAAATAAAATTCAATATCTTATATTGATACTTATTTATTAAATATCTTATATTTAACCTTTAAAGTTTACCAAACTTTAAAATTAAGTTTAACTTAATTAAATTACTTTTTCCTCTCATCGTGATCACCCAGTTAATAATTTTGACTAATCTTTTTATGCATAATTTTTCTGTTTAATTTAATTCTTTTATCATATAATATTTCTATTGGACATAAAATATAAAGTTAATATTTGCTTTATTAGAGTATAATCATATTAGTACTTTACCATTAATAATTGATTTTATTAATGAAATTGAAATGTTGGACCCCGATTTGTTTGAGGATTAATTTTATTATTTTTATTGTGATTAGGCTTTAATTATAATTTTTGG
>JANZXP010000008.1:2950999-2963396 GCA_027576715.1 Erythroxylum flavicans | reverse complement strand
TGAATACCAATGTGTTTCAAAAGGTTTATGTTATGTGAATTGAATATGATTGTTTACAAATTGGAACTTTGTGTCATAATATGGAATGTGTAAATACATAATGCCTTTAATGGTATATTATTGCAAATGATTATGCTTATAAGGTATGATTAATTGGATGTACATATATATATGTTCAATTTGAGGAAAGTGAAATAAAGACATAACATCTTTTTTCTTGTGATTGTGAAATTTGAAATAGATTGTTTTAAAAGTGTCAAGTCCTAGTCGTGAATAAATAGGCATGCCTAGAAGGGTTTGCAACTGCTCCTATGACACTTCGGTGTCTCCTGATATAAACACTTCGATGTCTGAGACTTAAGTCTCTTCTGATATTGATACTTCGATGTCTACTGATATGGACACTTCAATGTCGAGACATTAGTCTCTCCTGTTCTGTGATACCAATCATAAGTATCTCCTGTTCTGGTCCCGTTACTCACTTCTGTAAAAAGGATTAACAGGCTAACTTGTTTTGTGTTCTGATATGTTCAATTATGATACAGCTAAATGTTGTTATGATATAAATAAGATTTATTAGATACTTTAAGGTTCTGTTTTGTGATTCTGATATTTTGTTCAGATATGTGTAAGTTTAAAGCAAGTATATTATGTAGATTATGATATGTTATATTCTGTTCTGAAGCAAATGATATTGGAATATTCGGTAATTTTGAACAATTAAAGGTTGTCTAAGATTTGATATGGTTCATTACATGTGAATGCTAAACAATTGTTAGAAACAATCACCGGAGTATACATTATGTTTATTTATTCCTCACTAAGCTTCATGCTTAGCATGATAATTTTACCTTGTGTAGGTTCTGAAATGAAGGTTTAAGATTGGGACAAATACAATCGTAGTGGCCAATAATGACGTGTTTATTTTGAAAATGTTCAGTGTGTAGTTGTTTCTTTTTATTTGTACACTTTATGACGAGACGTTTTGTACTTTGTGTATATGGTTGTAATAACTATAATACATAATGAATTTGGAACCTATGGCATAGTACAATATGTTTGATAGTTCTATTTATAAATAACATCTAATGATATATAATGCATGTTTGCTTGAGTTTCTGGAAACGCATGTAAGGGATTGTTTAGTATGTTTTGGATTATTTTGGTTATGTTTTGTGTAGTGTCGGCATATCCTCCTAGGGGGTATGTGGGTGTTACATAATTAAAATAAAGTTTGAAGTAATGACCATATTCTATATATATATATATATATAATATACAATAAAAGAGTTTGAGTTAGTCTATATTTCTTGTTTAATGGTAGAATAAAACTTAGTTATTTATTTTGGCCACTTAATGGATATACCATATTAAAAGACACACACACACACATATCTCTGTTAATTAAAGTAACAAGTTGTTTTCCCGAGGAGAGTTAGCTAACATAATCTGAATCAAGTATGTAATATTATAGTCTTATGATTTTATATATCAATTTTGAACAGGTGGTAAGCAGACTAATTAGGAAATAACAATATCAGGAATGGCATGCTTGAACAATGAATTAAAAAAAGAACACTGCTCGGTGGTGCATTATACTCGAGAAACACTACTCATCCGCATTCGTACATAGCCAATAAAAACGCATATGCTCCCAATGCAATTCGCGGGATGCTGCGCCCCGTAATAGTTTAACACCACTTTAGAACAGAGAATCTTGCGTCTGTTATAAGACCTATCTTCCCGGGCTCGCTAACCTATTGTTGCAGGGACGGACCGACAGAGACAAACTATCACGTGGATTTACACGTGGATTTACATTTAAAAAGGATAATAAAAAGAACAATTCAACACGTTGTAATATGTATGCGCTGAATACCTAGCCCTATAAATACCAAGCCACCTTATCAAAGCTCGACCAACATCCCCTAGCGTTACACTCTCAAATGGCTTCATCTCAATCACAGCTCCTCTCATCACTTGTTTTCCTTTGCCTCTTCCTCTGCCTCCTCATGCCTACCGCCATTTCTCAAACCTTCATTCAAATGCCTAGCGGCATAGATGATGACAATCTCTACTGCGATAGCTGGAGGCTTTTTGTTGAAACCAACAACGCTGGTTACTGGAATACAGCTATTCCCCGATGCTTCAGCTACGTTCAGGACTACATTAACGGCACAAAGTACCTCTCCGACTCTATGGTTGTTGCTATGGACTCCATAGCCTTCGCTGAGACCATTAACATTAGATCCGATGGGAAGGACGCTTGGGTTTTTGACATCGACGAGACTCTCATTTCCAACAAGGCACACTTCCAACGTCATGGATACGAGTAAGTGAGAAATTTCTCTAGCCCTTGCATTTCATTGTTTACTTAATTACTTCCCACGAATTTTCATTACCACTTTTAACATGGTTTTGGACAATAGATCAAAACGTGCGAACGACTTCTCTTTCAAAGAGTGGGTGGAATCAGCCCAAGCACCAGCTTTACCAGCAAGTCTGAAGCTCTACAAGTAGTTGAAAAGGCGGGGTTTCATTATATTTTTATTGACTGGGAGGCATGAAAGTCAAAAGAATGCCACTGTCAGCAATCTATTATCTTTTGGATACCGTGGTTGGGACAGGCTAATTCTCAGGTGATGATACAAAACTTCTTCCCTAGACTATGTTTTGACGCCATCAGCAATGCTTAAACCTTAGCTTTTGACAATGGTTTTTTATTTACACTGAATAGGGGTAAGGGTGAGGAAGACCCCGCAATAGTCTTCAAAGCTGGGAAGAGGGCAGAGTTAAGGAAAGAAGGCTACAAGATTCATGGAAACTCTGGTGATCAGTGGAGTGATTTGTTGGGTTATCCAGCGGCAGAAAGATCCTTCAAGCTACCGAATCCTAGTACTTCGTCCCATAAAACAAAACTAGAGGGCACACTGGCCTACGTTTCAATAAATTGTGTTAGTTATCAAGGTAGATTCTTGCATGGTAGTCCATAGATTGGCTAAGGTAATGACTTGATGTGAACTTTCTGGTTTATGTTAGATTTGACGCAAGTATGCTGAAATCTTACAGGACCAAGCTGTAAAACATCAATCCTTGAGTTCAAATATTTTACCTATCCCTTCTGATACATTGATCTGATGTTTATACGTACATAGATTTCGTACTTTGTTACACAAGTATCATATTTGTACATAGCAACCAGTATAATTAATTCTATGATCGTGTGTTTCATGGAGATGAAACAAGTTTTAGGTTAGACCGTGTTAACTCTGAAACACGGAAAAAAAATTATCTGCCGACAGATGAGAAAGATCCAACAAAAGACAGAAAAATATCGAAGCAGATTCGCCGGAGGTTTGGAATTTCGCTGTAGGTTTTGAAATGCTGTCGTTGAACAATTGGTCTTTAGACCTTTCACGTTATGAGTAAGGCTTCGTTTAGTCACAGGTTTATTGTTTCTAGAATGAATGCTTATGGCCCCTGTTGAGAATGTGGCAACAAATGCCCAAGTTGAACCATCTTTGACTCGAACCAGTTTTTCTGATTCCACGATGCTGTACGACTTGAACATCCATCTGCAAAAAGATAAACAACAAAAAAGAAAAGAACAGACTAACGAACATATGTTACAGGCAACCTGGAAAATGGAAACAGGCAAAATTGAAACTTTCACAGCTCATTCATGAATTTTTTCCAGAACAATATAGTACCATATATACACATTATTACTGTGGACCATCTTCATAGTTTCCATAAATAACCAGAATAAGGATAAGTTGTATAACCACAGAGAGAGTATGCTTTCAAATTTTAACACAACAATTTCTTGTACAGCACAATACAATTCAGCGTATAAAAGCTGACTTTTCTTTTTCATTCAACCTTGTTATTTACTACAGGAAGCGCCGTACTCTTATAATATTACTTCCTTCCCTAATCCACCGTATCAGCTAAAGTAAGAAATCAACCTCCATATAACTAATGAGTAACAAAATCTGCAAATCCAGAGAACATCACTGTTTCAATCTCAATCATTTGCAGCTGACCTCTTTTATGGACAAAACTTCGCTCCCAGTGTTTCCGTCTTCTAACATTTGACTAGTTGGTCCCCCTTCCTTCTTCACTTTAATGGCGTCCTCTTTCTTCTCCTCCATGACATCTTTAGCGCTCAAAAAGCTAGGTTGGTTTGTTGATGACAGCAGCCTAGCCCACATTCTATCTGTTATGACCACCTTGTTTTGTTTCTCAGTGATTCTCTGCAAGCCAGTCATCCACAGGCAGGGACAATAAAGAAATTTTCAACTTTGTAAACTAGTTTCCATACAAGAAGTTTCCAATGAGCTTGTGATGGCCTCAAATCAATATGAAACACACACCAATTGAAGGCCAAAAAAGGATCTTGGTTGAGTGCTAATTCTAGAAGAAGAAAATTCAAACACTTACATAGAAGGGTATATATGTTTGTCTTCCATTTACAAGACCGCTTGTAAACCCTGTATAACCAGCCATTGCTCCATGGACAGCACTTTGAGCAAGAAGGGTGCAATAAACATTGTCAGATGCATTGCTTGGAACAGCGCGGATCATATAGGTTGGATCTGCAGGAAAATATAATCCATCCAGATCTAAGTACACTAGTCTGAGAAAGGCTTAGTTGAACGTATTGGAGATTAAGAAAAATTAGAAGCACGTATCTACCTATATATTTCAGGTTTATAGGCAGCTTTTTTCGCTTTGAGAAATAGTCCTGCAAAAGCACACAAGCCAATCAATTTATTAGAACATACTTTACCTATCAGAAAAACGTTGGATGTTTAGAACTTGGTCTTGTGCAGTTAAATAGTTCACGCCTTGTATCTTTAAAGTGACATGTGCTCTCTCATATCGTTCTGCGCAAGGCAGAAGCATTTTCACTTAGAATCACCTTGATTTTCTGCGATAACCACAGTCCAACATCTTGAAGAAGCTTGTTTCCAGAAGCATCCTGCTTGGTCATTGAATGAATGCTCTCAGACAGCAGCTCCTGCCCAGTACCTTCTGCTATTACTATCACCATATGCCCACTTTCTTTAAGTCGTTTCTCAATGAATTCAAAAAGTCCACCTTCCCCTTCCAAATAAAAGGGTGACTCGGGAATCAAGCAACAATCTACATCTCGACTTGCAAGAGTTGCATACATAGCAATAAACCCTGCACCATGGTTTCGTCAGATTTTGTTAATGCAACAGAAATTATGACAACCTATCTCGGATCATTGAAACTTGGTAAAGTCAATCAAGATGGCAGGGATAACAAAATTTGAAGCCTGCTCCAAGACGAACAAGCACTTTAGTTGCAAGAGGAACTCATAAAAGGCTTAACATGTCAACTTGTCAACAACTATCAAGTCACAGCATAAAGCATCAGAGGTGTGGATCTGAAGAAAAATTACTAGAATTCTTGCATGAAACAAAACTAGGTGTCTGTCCTTTCCCCAGACAGATTAAATGTTTGGGAATATTATGATTTGATGACTTCAACATACGAGTACAAGCTTACCACTATTGCGACCCATTAACTTCACAAGGCCGATACCATTTTCAATACTTTCAGCTTCAACATGTGCTGCATTAATAGCACGTTGGGCCTCCTCAACAGCAGTGTCAAAGCCGAAGGACTTGTCAATAACCTATAATTGCAAAAAGAAGTAAATAGCAGTTAAAAAGTGATGTGTTATGTCCAACAGATTTGGGAGATAAGGTGCAATCCCCAATGGCTTAACTAATAAATACCTCAGAAATTTATCAAGACAAGCAAATTACCGGAATGTCATTATCAATGGTTTTAGGGATTCCAACAACAGCTACTTTGAGACCTCTTCTTCTAACTTCCTGCAAGATTAAAAAATTTAAGGTTTCATTTTAAGTAAATGCATGATCTACTCATTTTCAAAGATTCCAGGAATGAAATTACCTCAAAGATCACCGATACCCCCTTTTGTGTTCCATCTCCACCAATTACATAGACCTAACATGCAAAAGACCAGAAATCAATATTCATTACGTACGTGGACAGCTCTCTTACTTGTTCCAGCATCAAGTGGTGTATTCTATAAACCTGATTAATTCCTCTGTCCTGAATGCTGTCAACTATTTTTACAGTATCATGGCCACCTCGTGAAGTCCCAAGGACTGTTCCACCACGTTTATGAATATCGTTCACAACCTTAGGTGTCAGAGGAATTGTGTTCCGAGCATAGAAACCTCTGTATCCACCCTACAGATTCTACTAAATTGTCAGTTGTTGGGCAATTTGATTATGATGTTCTTCACAAATGAAAAGAAATTAAATCAAAGTGGATCAACTGAAAGTTCCAACCTTGAAGTTGACAGGCCAAAGAAATTTTAACTATTCAAAAACCACGGAAAAGCTGTAACTAAATTTTGCAGAAAACCGTAAGAACAGCACTTGATGCCATCCGTCTGGGAATCATAATAAGAACACGGACCAAATGAAAAACGAAAAGATACAAGGATCACTTACAGCAATACCCAGAACTTTCTTAACGCCATACATATGGTATAATCCACACACTAGTTCTCTAATCACGGTGTTGAGTCCAGGACAAAGACCCCCACATGTCACAATACAAGCACGAACTTCATCCGACTCAAAATACACCTGCAAGACGTCCCTATTAAAAAAATTGATCATTTCGTTTCATATCTTGCCAGAAAAAAGCATACCTTCTGACGAGGTCCAGCACGTCGGAAATGTATCCCTCGAGGACTGTCCTTGTGAACCACAATCTGAAAACAAAACGAAAATGATCATAGAGCAAACAAGCATCATCGGTCCAACTAGTGAGAACCCAATTTCTTCTTTTATCCATCAAATGCAGAAGGTTGGAAAGAAAAAACAAAAAACAGAGCCATTCCATGGTGAAAGACTAACCTTTTGTGGAACTGTATCGTCCACATGAACAAAGTATTGTCTGGAAAATAATAAAATTAGAAGCAGAAGAATTAGTATTAACTAATATAAATAAATAAAAAGCTGAACCAAAAGATCAAAACAAAACGAACTTACTTAACAACCGAGTAAGCAGGATTATCTTGCAAAGGATTAGGGTAAGTCTGCGAAGCAAATCAAAAGCAACAAATTTCAATCAAATAAGTAATAAAACAACAAATGATCAGCGACGAGGAAAAAGATGAGAAACGTCCAACGTACGGGAAGATGAGGAAGGTAATCGATTAAATGAGGAACGTCTTCAAGAACGTAACCGTACTCGCCGGTGACGATCTTGGGCTTGGAGTTGTCTTTGGTGGACCCCATCACAGTCGTCGACGATCCAACTGAAACACAAAAAGCCGAGCCTAAACCCAAACCACCAAAACTGACCGCAGACGATTTCCTCCCGGAAGTAGCAGCAGAACGTGGCGGATTCAAATTCAATGAACCTATTGCTCCCAAACAATTAGGAGACAAAATCGAATCCATGCACATGCATCAAAACACAGTTTGAAATTGAGGACAAACTTACACCCATACTTATAGGAGACAACGTTGACCAGATGAAAAGGTTAACCTCTCAAATTAGAGAAAAAATTATATCTTCGGTTCTATGCTCCTGCTTCTTTGGATTTCCTTGGTTTTCAAAGGTACTTATAAGCAAACAAAAAGAAAAAAACTTTTAATGTAGAATTTTGAAGGTTTTACTTGTCAAAAGAAAATTTTCAAAAGTAAGGTAGGAAATGTTTTTACCCACTTGCAAAAGTGATTCTAGATCCTAGATTCTAGATTCTCGTATTATTATAAGCTATTAGTTAAAATATCTTCCATGAAGTTTCCTAAAATGCTAAAAGCAAACAGCGGCTTACGGTGGCTTCCCTCCCGTGGAAGAAAAGCAAAACAGATGGCGTGACCGTTGACTTTTCCTGGCGGGAAATATTAAAAGGTTGCGGGTCGGAAATTTCTTAATAACTGAAATCAACTGAATTGCATGTCTTAGAAAGCCTAGCCGCCAAAATTTGCCTTCTTTTTATTTATTTATTTATATCTTTTTTATAACTAGTAGTGATAGATTTTATTTTACTAAAATTAGACATTCTTAACTCTTAAGCTCTGACCTTAAAATAAAAAAAAATGTACGTAAATACCTTAAAGTATACAACACGCGTGTCTCTAGAACGTCATATCTCCAATGGGGAAGCATGGAAAGACAGGGAGTGGAAATGAGTCACAGTCGTCTCATGACTTTTAATGCATTATTTTGGTTGAATGAAGAAATAACTAACCAGAAGACAGGGCACGAGGTTTAGCACTAGGCCTGATAGGTGAGGTCAGAGCATGGACTTCTTAACAGTTGTTAATTGTTTTCAGTTGGGACCCTCTTCCTCTTTAGAAAAAGGAACATCAACTTTTGTCCGTCAACGGCCGTCTCTGTGTAAATAATTTGTTATAATGTAATATACATAATATAGAAAACATATGTTAATTTTAAAAATTAAGTTTTAATATTCAAAAATATCTTCTTAATTGAAAAAATAATGAAAAGTATTAATTTTAATCCCACTAATGTATAATATGTTGCATATATTATAAAATTTGTTCATATAAAATGTTACATGACAATATAATACTTAGGACTGGCAAAATTTCGTCCGAACCGATAACTTAACTTTATTCGAATAAAAAAATTATATACTGATTAGAATTTTTTGACCGAATTTAAACCAGGTTAACTGATTTTTGTCAGAATTAAAATCAAATTTAAACTCAGGTTGACCAAATTGGACAAAATGTTCGAACTTTTAAAATTGATCTGCATCGAACATTTAAAACTATTAAAATTGTTCAATCCGAATTTTAAAAAGGAAAAAAAATTAATGTTTCAAAATTTGGCAAAGAAAAAAATTTATATAATTTTGAATTTTGATTTGAAGTGTGCTTTTTTTCTTTTTTGCTCTTTTTTATTTGTTGCAATTGGAGAGCACCAAAAAGTCTGCAATTTTTATTTTTTACAATTCAAAGTGTAGTCTCCACTCTCCACTCAGTACATGCTCTACACTTGGGAGTTCTCATATAAGAACCCTAATTTACATTTCTTGCTAGTCATCAGTCGTTATTTCTTGCATATTTTATTTGGTTTGAATTTGTAGTATGAACAATGTAGTTTATTGGTTTAGAATTTAGTGTACTGTTTATACCTTTGTAGCTTCTTGCTGTAATTTTGTTGGAGACTTTAAATTTGATGGTTGTATTTTTGTTTTTTTGAATTTTGTTGTAGACTTACCATTTGTTTGGTTTGAACTTCTACTAAACATCCATAATTTAGTTTTATTTGCTATAGTTTTTTTATTGGTTTTAAAGAAAAAAAGAGATGGGAAAAAGATGGTGCAATTTAATGATCATTTACTATTAGTTCAATTAGACAAATCGGTTTCGAACCGGATTGGGTGTTTTCCAATCTGATTCGGTTTCGGATCAGCTTGGTAAAAAAAAATTAGTTTCAAACTAATTTAGGGTCATGAAATTTTTAACTTTGTCATAATTATCCGAAAACTGGTTTGGTTTGAAACTGATTTTTTGCCAGCCCTAATAATACGGATTAAATATTTTATTTTACTAATTTAATTTTTGATTTAGTTTTTAAAATATTGATTTTATGTTTTAAAGATATAACTCCCTAAATTGACGGCCAAGATCCAATCATCAACAGATATACAGTAACCCCAGATGCACGGTCCAGATTGGGTCTAAAGTGCACCCTTCCAAGGCTCGAACCAAAGCACCCAATTGTTGGGCCCGCCCGAAACCCAACTAAACCGTCATCTCACGCAGCACCTTCGCTATCTTCCCGGTTGAATCAAACTTAGAAGCAGGCGACACATCGTACGTTGCTTAGGGTTTCACCGTAACCCATCGATCAACCATGTACAGAACAGCCGCTTCACGTCTTAGAGCTCTGAAGGTTAGTTCGCAAATTTTCCCAAATAAAACTTACTGCACTACCCCTATTCGATGTTCAAATTTGAATTTTCTCGTTATGTGTGATTGTTGCTCGCTACTTGTGTGTGATATATCAACTTGGCCTGCGGAATCATTTGATTACATGTTAGAATGTCATGGGGCTCGAAGACTAGAAAATTGATTCAGCGCCCTCAAGCAGTAGAATAGTATATCTCGAAAATGATACAATATCTTAAAGAAACTATAATGCAGTATCCCGGATTCTGGCTATTCGAGAGGCCAGTTCTCTCCCCAGCCTAAGGCTCAACCTTAATATGATTTTTATTGGCTAAACTTCCATTCCTCCTAGTCTTATTCTTTCCCAAACCGTTTCTATATCCTAAGCACTCGTATTCAGCCACTTGTCGCTGTGCCACTGCTATAGAATCTTCCATCTACTGATCCCTTGGTGATACAGAATGTGACGAGAGTAGGATGATAAAAAGAAATGATGGGTGCTCGATGGGAAATTTATAAGATTCAGAAATTTTACTGTTAGTTGATTAGAACAATATTTCGTCCTTGTATATTTGACGTTCTTGGGTACAACATTAATGTACGAAATTCACTCAAAACCATTGCTCTTATTGGGAATTTTGCATTTGAATGTGATGTCTATCGTTGGATAGGGTTTCAATGGTGCTTAAATCATATGTTGGTTCATATTTCTGTTTCTCTTGTTATGTAGCTGGTAGGAAACTTTTTCCCTATCCACTTTGTTCGATTAATTTGACTATTGAAATGTTGCTTATTTGTATTGAACTGGGTGAGCAGGGCCGTACAAGCAGTACGTTGCCTGCTAGGTATTTAAGTTCAAGCTCAAGCGCAGTTGCTCGGCAATCATCCACTTCAGGTGGACTTTTCAGCTGGTTGCTTGGAGATAAATCCAATTCCTTGCCTCCTCTTGATTTCCCACTTGCAGGAGTTGAACACCCAGCCTCATTTCCTGATTATGTCGAGCCTGGGAAAACCCAGATCTCACAACTTTCTAACGGGGTTAAAATTGCCTCAGAAATATCAGCGGTATTTATGATGATATGTCGTGTTTGTAAATCTATTATCTGTAAGTTTTCCATTCTAGGAAATAATCAATTTTGTATACCAGAGTCCTGCAGCATCAGTTGGCTTATACATCAACTGTGGCTCAATATATGAGACACCAAATTCATTTGGGGCCACACACTTGCTGGAGAAGATGGCTTTTAAAAGCACAAGAAACCGCAGTCACTTGCGTGTTGTGCGAGAAGTGGAGGCAGTTGGGGGCAATGTGCAAGCCTCAGCTTCTAGGGAACAGATGGGCTACACTTTTGATGCTCTGAAGACTTATCTTCCACAGATGGTAGAGTTACTGGTTGACAGTGTTAGAAACCCTGCCTTTCTTGATTGGGAGGTCAACGCACAAGTAAGATTCTCAACGTCGCTGATGATCCGATCCAGAGTTTTATTCGTTAAAAAAATGCATGCTTATAGAATAATAATTCTGCTATCACAGCTTCAAAAAGTGAAAGCTGAGATCAGCGAAGCTTCTAAAAATCCTCAAGGCTTGCTCTCAGAGGCACTTCATTCAGTTGGCTTTTCAGGCGCATTGGCAAATCCTTTGTTGGCTACAGAGTCTGCAATAAATAGATTGAACAGCACAATTTTGGAGGATTTTGTAACTGTAAATCTAACGATACTTTGTTCTTATTGTGAATTTTGGCTACTAAGTAAGATTATCTCAACATAGGTGTTTAGTTCTCACAAGTATTAACAATCATTGCCTGGATTCGCTTTGAGAACAGGAAAATTATACAGCTCCTCGGATTGTACTAGCAGCTACCGGTGTTGAGCACAAGGAACTGGTTTCAATTGCAGAGCCACTTTTATCTGACCTACCAGTGGTTTCTAGTATGAGAGAGCCTGATTCTGTTTACGTTGGTGGTGATTTTCGCTGTCAAGCTGATTCAGTGGTTTGTATCGTATTGTTTCCATTTTTCATGAAATTCTTTCACTCGTATCATATATTTATCAAGGGTTTAATGGTTCTGTTTTCCCTTATAGGACCGGAAAATCCATTTCGCTATTGCATTTGGACTACCTGTTGGCTGGCACCATTTGAAAGACGCTATGACATTGACAGTTCTTCAGGTTTGTAACATTTGATTTCTGCAGGACCCCATGACTGCAACATTTTAGATTTTTCTGGTTCGCTTGTCGTCTCTTTGGACCATATTGTCCCTGTGGTGAATCTTATTTCTTTTCCTAGATGGATATAGCTGAATCTTCTTAATAACTACTCTGTAGATGTTAATGGGAGGAGGTGGATCTTTTTCTGCTGGTGGCCCTGGAAAAGGAATGTACTCAAGGCTATGTAAGTCCATAGTCATCCTTGATCCTAAATTGTACACTTCATCTCATATATGTA
>JANZXP010000008.1:2905864-2948049 GCA_027576715.1 Erythroxylum flavicans | reverse complement strand
CCTTCTTTATTTTGCTTTTTAAAGAAAAGTTAATTCTCACGTAATTCTTTTCTTTAACTCATGCACTTAGTGTCGGCCTCAATTTTCTCTAAATCTTAATATGAATTGTTGAATATATTTGGTTTTCACAGAAATCTAAGCCCTTTCTCCTATGGAATGCGTGTTTAAATAGTACAGGTAGCATTCAGTAAAACCGAAATTTTCATGCACGTTACTTACTTGTATTTTGCATTGGCTGAATGGAATTAGTCCTATACAGACCACACGATCAAAGAAAAAAACAAAAGAATAGTTTAGAAAAATACTGATCCATATTGATTTTTTGAATTTAAACACTAAAGTATTTGGAAAGAGTTTCAGATTAAAAATGACATTTAAGCAATTTTGCGTAAAATGAAATAAGCCTTCTTAATTAACTGTTAAGAGTATTGAAATGTTCTAAAAAACTGAAGAAAGAAGAAGAGATGTAACTTAAGGTTTTTAATTGTGATTGTCGATTACAATGGAGGAACATGTTGGAGTAAAACAGAAGCAATGATCAGTGTTAGATAGACCTAACATAACATGGATCATACTCATACTCAACGTTGAGCAAGAAGCATCAAAAGAGTCCTACTTACCCAACTCCCCTGTCTCCAGTGCATTTGCTGCTGCTTCCTTGCACCTTCTCTTTGTTTGGTTAGCTGCTACTTGTACCACTACCCCTCTGCTTTCCTTCTCTTTCTTTCTTTCTTTCTTCCTCTTCTTTCATTTCGCTTTCTTTCCCAATAAAGATATCCTTCCTATTTACATATAAAAACAAATATTGGGTCAGACAATTGGTCTAAACCTTGGAAGGTAGCGTTATAATGTGATACGTACGAGTCAAAACAACTTTGACTTCTCATCCCTTTGGGTTCCAACTTACTAGAAGAAAGAAACTTAATCAAATTGGCAATTATGGCAAAGCAAACAGTAATGCTTAGATAAATTCCATGATTAATGATGCTTTATATGATATTATGTTCTTTACTTTTTTTTTTCTTAAAGAAAACAGATTTAGGTTCATGCTTGTAAGTTATGTACGCAGTAGTAGCATTCTCTTCTATGGGAGACAACATGTGCCTGGAGGTTTGATAAGCGTGCGAAAAGCTTCTTTTTGGTGTAATATTGAAAAGGAACAACAAGAAATAATCGTAATCGACTTCTTTTTTATCAGCTCATGTTATTTACCCTTCACAGCAGCGTCGGGTAGAAATAGTAGTACGCAACTTTATCTCTGACCGGTAGCTTTAATCTCTATTAATATATTAAGTTATATTCAACATTAGCTTAATAATATGTAAGCATCTATCTGTGGTAAAGATTAAATAAGACAGACTATAAATTTTTGGCCGTCGATCAGTGATGATAATCAGATAAGAATATCATGAAAATGGTATTCTCTTTCCGCCAATAATCGATTTAGTGTTTAATTTAGTGTCTGTTCTTTATAAATTAAGGATTGTTCTTGCTGTAGGAGATATTCTCATACAAAACTGTGCTTCCACAAATTAAGATGCGCCCCCAATTTGCAAAACTTGATAAGTTATAAATAAAGAATATCTTGTTCTATGTCATTCTTTCGTTATTCCTCGTCCACAAGTGGTTCTCCTCACCTTTGAAATAAGGCCATAAGCATATACATTCATATCCCTCCTATGCCCTTCCAATAATAACGCCAACTTGAGTTTATCATGTAATATTAAAATAGTTCAAATATAAACTTACCTTGTAAATTTATTATGCTATTTTTAATTATTTAAAAATATCTCGTGATATTAAATTTTTATTTTTTATAAAAATAACTTAGCAAGCATTTACTAAATTTTTTGAGAATTTTTAGTGCCATAAGATGTTTTTATTATAAGAGAGGTCACCATTTTCACTTGTACTAAAATATGCAAAAATAATTCTTCACTTTTTCTTTATAAGTTGCAAAATTATCCCATGAAATGGGGTTTTACGGTTTAGTTTTAGTCTTTGAGAGACTTAAATTTAATAATTAAAAAATTCAATCGATTCAACTGGCTCATTCATAATAATCTTGAACCGTTTAACTTTTTAGTTCAATTTTCAGTTTTCGATAATTTTTGTTGTTAAAAACTGATCAATTTATTAATTAATCGATTAATTTTTGTAAAGTGATAAGTTATTGTAAATTAAAATAAATCAATTAATTTTGTATTTAATAATTTCTTTTTTAGTTAAACTTCAAATTTTTTTAACAGCTAAGAACAATCATATTTTAAAGTTTAATATCAATTGAACCTTTTAAATCTTAAACTTCTTATCTTAATTGTTTAATTTCGAGTGTGATTTTTAAAATATTGCTTAAATTTGAGTAGTTATGCAAAAATTAGTTTCTTAATAAGGTAAAAAGGGAAGGAAAAAAAAGCGTGGAATGAAGAGAACCAGGCATAAAAACATTGTCTAAGATATGCTTGGGTTTGATTTGCTATATTGGTCAAAAGTCAAACTTATTGCGCAATGTCTGATTATCTCTCTCTCTCTTTTTGCCCTTTGGACAAAAAGAGAAGCCTGACCTAAGGTACTTATTCACAAGTTCACAATTATATCACCCTTATGTATATTATATTCCTTATTCCATTTCTATACCATTAAAATAATAATAAAATGTAATTAATATTATTATTTATAGTATACAAGTAAAAATGATTTCAATCAGACAAAGGAGCAATCTGGTCCCTCCATCATTCAGTCTTTGACCGCCCAACAGATGTAATAAGCATGTATACATATAGCTAACGCAACACAACACCATCTCCTGATCATCTTAATATAACACAAGGCCCCACATCAAAGTGGGTCCAATCCAAGCCTTCGTACACACTACATGATTATCTAAGTGTGATGCACTTTAGATTTCCTCTCAATGGAGAATACACGACATGATTTTTTTTAATTTATTTATTTATGTTGGAAAAATATTTATAATAGTTTATAGTTTTTGGTAAATAAACGTGTTTTAAAATAACTCTAATTAATAAGTAATAAGAAGGGGTGGTGGTGGTCCATCAAGTACACTGCTCATTTGCCTTGTACATCAAGCAACCTTCTAATTCCTCTCTCTCTCTATCTCTATCTCTTTCTCTCTGCAACATTCATGGCTAAAGAATCATGATCAGCACTCCGGCTCAAAGCCCATGTGAGTTCCTACCATATCTTTCTTTTTCTTTTTCTCTATTCTTCTTCTTCTTCGTCTTATATATTAATTTCTCTCCTCCTGTTATGTATATTTAAGTACACACTTTCCACTGTAATCTGTTTGTTTTTATTCATGAAAGTAACCTAGCTATACATTTCATCTAATGATATCGTCTTTCTTACTCAAAGCTCATTGCCACGTATATGTACACACTACTACTACTATACATATGGCTTTTATCTTCTTCTAAGCTAAACCAAAATTGATTTATTATTGTTGTTTCTATATAATACAACATAGGAATATAGAGAAAATGGGTTTTGGCTAGTTGTTTGTGTTCTTTTGAACGGAGTGCCTCAAGTAACAGCTTTGAAGGCCGTTTCTTGCCTTTTGCTTTAACTAGTCAAGAACTTGAAACATAGGTGTTTGTGAGAGTGTGTGTGTGTGTGTGTTATGTAAACGTGAGAGAGAGAGAGAGAGAGAGAGACAGAGACATGGCTCTTGTACTTTAGAAATCTCCAATTTTTCATTTTTTTTTATATCTCCTATTTCACTCTCTCTCTCTTTTTTTTTAGTACTGCTTATCTCTTCCTATCCTGTTCTATCTCTATAAGTCTCTTTATCTCTCATAAACCGCCTACATGCTCTACTTAAATTGGCAAAGGCTTAAAGGTGAGGTGTGTGCCCTTACCTTTTCCTTTTTTCTCACTTGCGTCGGTTAAAGCTAGAGACTGGAGAGAGTGATTTCTGGTGTTTTTATTGCTAAAGCACAGGTTTATAGCTCAATCCTACTGTGACAGTTTCTTCTTTTCCCCTTCCCCTCCTGTGTTCTACTCTACCTATAGCCCTATAGCTTCTCTTCTCTCCATCTACACCTTACACTAGATTTATTTCAGAGGAATATGTATATATTTCCTTTTCTAGGGAGATTTTCTTATCTGGGTATCAATTGATTCATCTGTTCATATAGCTTATAGGTTCGTACATACATGTTCATATGCACAGTTTGATCATTTCTTGTTTTGTTTTGGATGATTCATGCCCCCGAGTGCTTCAAGTTTTTATCTTTTCAACTTAGCAATGCAAATCTCAAAAACCAAAAGGTGCCTTATCCTGGATGCAAACAGTAGCTAGTTAGATTCTTTTCCACCCGTCAGAAAGAATTCCAATGTACAATCTGTTTCTTGTTTTATTAATCCTTTTCCAATAATTTTTGTATATTCAGATCTAAAAACCGCTGATTTTTTGTTATATAGATTAGCTAATGGAATATGAGTGGCGGGATCTTGTATAAAGTTGATATTTTGATCGAAAATTTCAAGTGGTGTCAAAGAGGAAGAAGATAGCATATACTAGTAGCTGTGTGCTTGAGTGAGAAGAGCGATGAGTAGGAGTAATTTGGGCTCCGTCAGCAGTTCTGACCTCATCGATGCAAAGCTCGAAGAGCATCAGATGTGCGGATCAAAGCAGTGTCCGGGTTGTGGACACAAGCTTGACGGAAAACCGGTACCATAATAGCTTCATAATATTCTCAAGTTTCAGATACATCTTTTATAGCAAAAGCAGAAGAATAATTTGTAATAAGGCAAAACATTTATATTTATGCTTTCTATTTTCTTCTTTGGAGCTTTATCTTCGTCTATGTCTCTCTCTATTACCTTTTCTTTTCTTTTCTCTTTTTTTTTTTTGGTTATGTTCTAACTTGGATTTTCATGGAGTTTACAGGATTGGGTAGGCCTACCAGCTGGAGTAAAATTTGATCCAACAGACCAGGAATTGATAGAACACCTCGAAGCAAAAGTTGAAGCCAAAGACATGAAGTCTCACCCTTTGATAGATGAATTCATCCCTACCATTGAAGGAGAAGATGGGATTTGTTATACCCATCCTGAGAAACTTCCAGGTTAGTTAATCTTCTTCCCAGGGTTCCATTTCATTTTATTTTACTCCACGAAAGCTCGAGTCTTTTATTATTTTTCTCTAAAAGAAAAAAAAACGAAAATGGAAGAACTAAACTTGATCATATGCACGGATTTTCTTAGGTTCTCTTCTCCTGTTTGCTATGACTTGTATATGGCGTGTAGCGGTTTGTTGCACCTAAGTCAACCTAACTTTGATTTTCTTGCAGGAGTGACCAGAGATGGTTTGAGCAGGCACTTCTTTCATAGACCTTCCAAGGCTTACACGACGGGAACAAGAAAAAGAAGAAAAATTCAGAATGAGTGCGACTTGCAGGGTGGAGAAACGAGATGGCATAAAACAGGCAAGACAAGACCAGTAATGGTTAGTGGCAAGCAGAAAGGGTGCAAGAAGATACTTGTCCTCTACACAAACTTCGGCAAGAACAGAAAACCCGAAAAGACTAATTGGGTCATGCACCAGTACCATTTGGGACAGCACGAAGAAGAGAAAGAAGGAGAATTAGTGGTTTCGAAAATATTCTATCAGACACAGCCAAGGCAATGCAATTGGACTGAGAGGAATGCAACAACTGGCGACGGAAGCAATGACCCTAATAGTAGAAGAGACAGTGGGAGTGGAAGTTGTTCTTCCAAAGAAATAATTCCACAGAGAGATGAAATATCAGGAGCTAGTGTCGCTGCTGCGATATCAAGTTACAGTGCCATGGATATTCAGAATTTAAAATCTAATCATTTCAGCTATCCACATTTTAGGAAAAGCTTCGAAGATCAGGTACGTTTCATTCATGAAACAATGGGATTTCCATGCATCAACTAATTAATTAGGCCTTATTCATAACTACGAGAAAGATTAACATTCTACGTATCTAAGAATCTTGAGAGGTATAGCTTTCCTTTATAGGTTTTGGATTGTTTACGTTCAATATTCTTCATGTTTTTTGAGTATCCAACGTAAAAGATTAGCAAGCATCACATTTATGGTATAAAAGCAAAAGAGTGATTCAGAAAAAAAAAAGCTCTTGGGTTACTTTTCTCATATAAGTCCATTGCTTGCAAGTTCAGCATGAACGAAAGAATGCTAAGGACCTCACTTGATTATCTTTGTCAGCTAACCGTGTTTCTATTTACCAACTAAAAGGGCAATTGAAACAGAAACTAAAGAAAATAGACTAACTGGTCCATCACTGAGGGGCTGTGTCCATTTCAGGTGGGGGTAGTTGAGGCTTCGACGGTAAGGGAAGTCCCATCCTCGACGGGCACGTGTGATGAAATTCGAGAGCAGCAACAGCAGCAGCAGCAGAGGCCACATCATGTGGCCCATGATCCTCATCATCAGCCGCAACATCACCACCACCATGCACAACCACACCATCAGATTGCTACTGCAGCATTCCACATCAGTAGGCCTTCACATCCCATCTCCACCATCATCTCTCCACCCCCTCTCCATCACACTTCCATCATTCTCGATGAGGATCCTTACCATGTATCCAGAATCATTCTTCAAAATGAAATCCAGGTAATTTTTAGAGCTATCTCCATCATCTTTGTAACTCCTGCTAATTCCGACTCATATCTACGCAATTCAAGTATCTAACCGTGATCAATATGTAAGAGTAGTTTCTTATTTTTCCGACCAAACATAGGCACGTGTAAGAATTTTACATGTCTGAACCAAAGAGGCAACGACCATGCACGAACTTCATCAACCTTGTACGTGAGGGTCACGAAAGTTGGTAGAATAGAATGTCAGCAGCTACCGACATCTGTCTTTCTCTCTCTGTGTCGTAAACATATAAAGCTAAACAAGGATTGGGTGAAACTCATGCAACTAACAATAACTAGAGTGAGAATGGTGAAGTTTCACCCGGAATTCTATTTAGTCAAGGTCTCGTACTGTTGTTGGACAACTGGAAATTACCATCAATAACTGAAGCTGCTTTCAATAAAGTCGAGTACAATAATCAGTCTTTTTACTTTCTAAGCTTCCTGAAGATTTACTGTCTCTCTAAATCTTTTGAATAAAATAAAAAAGATATATATGTTTATGCAGCAACATCAACAGCAGCAGCAGCAGCAACAACATCATAAACTGGGGGGAGACAGGTCAACATCTGGATTGGAAGAACTCATCATGGGTTGCACCTCTTCATCAGATATGAAAGAAGTGAGTATGAACTTTTTGACCCTGAAATCCATGAGACCCTTCTTTTCTCATTATTCCCAACTATGAAGATTGAAGAAGATGCAAGAAAAGGTAAGGAATAACAATAGTAAAAGAAAGAAAATCACTACCTTTTTCGTTTTTTACTAGTATTGTTATAATCTAAATTAAAGATGTAAACCCCGAAAACTTTTCTCTTTTTTCTTTCTCTTTTGTTCTTGTTTTCATTTTTACGTCTCGAAGCTCTTATTAACAGTAAAGAAGTATAGGCTTAGATATCATATGATCTTAGACTTGTATCTAAGGCATTTTCCGGGTAAAAAAAAAGAGTAAAATGTATAAAGATTCTGACACTAAAAACATATATTTTCTTCTTATTTTTTTCCTTCTGAGCCTAAAAGAAGAAAAGCATAAAGAACTAAAGCTGATGTTCGATTAGGTGTAGTTTCATTTAAAGTCGATAGTAACATGAGATCAAATAAGAGAAAATCAATCCTTTTCGCATTATAAACTATAATTTCTTCTTTTCTTTTCGAGTGTGGGGGTTGGGTAGATGGGGATCATATGGAAATATATATAATCCAGCAAACATATAGTTTCCTTTTACATTTTTGTTTTGAAAGTGGATGATAGCGACCTGGAAACTTTTGTCATGCGTGTCCTCTCAAGATAGACAAACCAGATAGTGGAGAAGATTAAAAAGGACAAAAGAGGCAGCTTCATTGGTTTTGTTCATTGTTTCTTTGCCTCCTAATAAGTGCAACGAACTTTACTGTTCAAAACCCTAACCCTATTTTTCACATGCTTTTTGAATTCTTGGTTTTTCAGGAGTCATCCATTGCAAACCCTCAAGAGACTGAATGGTTGAAGTATTCATCTTTCTGGCCAGACCCTGACAACCAGGATCATCATGGGTAGGAGTACAAAGGGAAAAATAAATAGAGAATAAATAGAAAAGAAACACATTACAGACACCATCATTATCATCATCATAGTACCAGAAGCTTTCATAGTTGCTGGAAATTTCTTTTTAAGAAGAGGCCAAGAAACCCACATATATATAGCTTGATCTTTTCTTTTTCTTCTTTTTTTTAAAATAATTTTGTTCTCTCTTTAGAGGGGCCTGCCTAAGGTCTAATGGCTCTCTGAAGTCTCAACTGAACTAACTGTAAAACAGTCCATGTTGGAAAGAAAGAAAAGAAAAGAACAAAAGGAAAAAGAAAGAAAGAAAACCAATGGAAAAAAGAAAAGAAACCAAGAAAAGGCTGCTCTCTGCTGACACTAGTAAGGGAATCAAAGACCCAAAGCAAAATCTTGGCGCATGAAAATCATCACCAGCATGATTACTTTATCATCTTTACGCCTATTCTGATTATTTTATTATTTTCAAGGCATATGTATAAGCTCTTTTTATATTGTTCTTTGAAGAAACAAAAAAAGAAATACCATAGTATGTGTAAATTATATAGAAGCAAAAACCTTTGTCCATTTTTGTTGTTTTTGATCCATTTCCAGTGCAAATTCACAGCTTCTTACAAATGTTCTTGTCGACGAGATTCGGTGCCTCAAGGTGCAACTTTCACTTCCTTTTATATTGTTTCGGGGAACCTATTTTCTAAAATTTTGAAGAAATTATAGCTATCAGTTCAAAAAATATATGTTTCTAACAATTTTGAATTGCCATCTCATGCATGAACTTGTAACATGAAATGTAATTAGCTTATGCCATGTGAATATGAGTATTGGAATCTCTCGTCTTGCGATATAGATGGATTCATATCACTAGATTCGAGTAGGTAGAAATCACAACTCTTTAGCAGTTTATAAAATTCGTGCTTTAGCAGTTATGATTATAGAAGATGCTCAATTTAGTCGCCTAAAGAAGAAAACGCATTTGTCTAGTGGATAAGATCGCATCATAGTATGATAGCCTTTGATCAACTTAATTAATTATTAATTAGTTTAATATCTTTCGTTAATTGTAGGCAAAGATTAATGAACACAAAGGTATGTTAAATGGCGTACATGATCACTGCAATTTAAGCGCACTTGAAGAACAGGAAAGTTAATTTTGTGCTATTGTTCAGTCATGGTACTTAAAATATTTTAATAGAATAAAAATTAATTTCATCACCAAAGTTTGACAGAACATAGCATGCTCTCGTTTTCTTCATCCTTATGATTCCTCCTCTGCTAATTATTACCTACCTTGAGTAATAAATTCTTACCAGTTAGCAAAAATTAAGATAATTACTTCTCCTGAATGATGCATGATATAATGACTAATTAATTAATCTTCTCGCAGTTTTATTTAATTTAATAGAGTCAGAGATGATTTTATGAAAGGAGGCAGAGGATTTGATGAGCCTAACATAAAGCAAATTAACTTTAACAATGGTTATTACTTTGACATAGCCCCACTCCTCGTGATGTTAATTACTTCTAGTTCACCAATCAAATGGTTCTCGCTCTAACATCAACTTATAACATTTGGCACCTTCTTTCTCCAAGTGACAAATCCATTAATGCCATTTGGATAAAACTTGCATGTAGATGTAGTTACCTTTCATTCCACCATATGCATAATAACTGTTTTAAAGTGGTTTGTCATTATACTCGTTAAAGCCAAAACAGGAGAGGTCGCTTGTTTCCTTGTGCGTAGCTGACTGAGGAAAAAGAGGAAGTGAAGGTGGCGTTGGTTCTTGGTTGAAAAATGACATTAAAAATCGGGAATCTTTGTATAGTAGTAACAAAAACCACATTTAAGGCAGTTCCCTTTGTTCTTTTGCTACTTGGGAAACTTCTTTTGCAGCTTTATTTTATTCCAGATTCGAGCTTTTCTACATTACTACGGTAAAACAAAAAATGTACTTAATCCTTCAAAGAAGGAGAGGTACAGCGAGAGAGAGAGAGGAACGTGCATGCTATCTTTTCCTACATGGGACGTGCATGAAATAAAGTTAAAATCAAGATGGAGGCTATAGGCAGCGCAGCTTCATAGTAGTTTCTCAAGGGAATAAAGTCGGAACAAGGAATGACTTTTTAACTTTGAAACCACACTTCCCACTGCTTACTTACTGCAAATCTTTTTTCTAATATTGTTCGGTGTTGTACAATCACTGGAAATTGTAAATACTTCGTACAAAGATAGAGCTTTTGGTTACATGTAAAGCCAATTCGTGAATATTGTATGTATTAGCCTTTAAAAAGCTTGAAAAAGTATAAGAATCTATGTAACGTGCGAACAATTTAAGTTATAGTTCCATAAATGTGGACTTGTGCTCTGCAACTAGTTCCAAAGAAGTAATATTTTCAGATTTTTTGCAAGAATTCGCATATGGAATGAACAAAAGCTCGGATCTTCTTTTAATTAATTAGTCATATATATGTTCAGTGAAGTAATGGAAGTGACTAAGATGCTAGATCCTCTAAGCTAATAAAAGTGAGATAATATGCTAACCATCTTGCCATTTAATGTTAAAGAAATAGAAAACTTTGGTGTAACATCAACAAAGATGAGGTCTTGAGTCATTTTAAAATAAGGTGGTAGAGTGAATCAAGATAGTAGCTTGTAAGTAGAGATGCTTCGCAGCTAGTATTTGCTCAAAACAACCAATAGAGAAAGGGGAAGATCCTACAAACTACAAGGGAAGGTGGGTAAAAGAAAATTAGTTGAATGGAGAAGAGCAAGTGTCTATTTCCACATGCAATAAAGGGAGAAAAAAAAAAGGGATAAAATGAGGAATGAAATGACTACTTCAGCTTCAACCTAAAAAGGTGAAATTCAATTCTTTCGCTTTATGGAAGATTTTGGATGCTTTTAAAGTTGGGTGGGGGTGGGCAAAAATTGCTAGGATTTCCGAGTGTAGCAGAGATTTGGTCCCATAAAGAAGTTGCAGGAGGAATTGTGTAGTGCAAAGAGGAATATCACAACATGGGCATACCAACTTTTTGGGATTCTTCAACAAGGGGTTTGATAGAGCCACTTTCCAGAGAGTGGTATGCATGGCTTCTCAATCAATCAAGTGTCTTACATGATCTTCATGCCATGTATTTGACTTCTCCAATTTGTAGGTGCTTCACCCATCGGTGTTGTTTAGGGACCAAGACAATGTCTACTTGTGTGATTGAAAGGTTATTGCGATTGGTTAAAAGCTATGAAGATGGTTGGTTAGAGTTGGAAGGTTTGTCGAAACATGTCGTAACTAATGGTTTATAATACTTTTTCCAGGTGACGAAGACATGTAGGAGACTAGTTTTGCAAGCGGCGCTTGCCTTCAGGAAATGGCCAAATATGCTAGTGAGGTTTAGTTCACCATTTTTTTAATTCAATAGAATCTTTGCAGTCATCTTCAGGTGGTTTAAATAAATATTGGAATGTATGTAATAGTTTAAAAATAAATTAACAAATTTAATCAATAGCTATCCACTCTTTGATAGTCTGTATACAGATTTTAACGTCTACATGCACAAAAAACATGTATCCTATTTTTCTATCCATTGCAGTTTCTTATTTCTTCTCACGTTGATAGTTTTCAAGCATATCTACTTGCACCTTTTACCTCTAAACTCGGAGCATTTCATCTTTATCGAATTCTAACTTGGCTTGGTCCCAGTTCTCCGTGATACCCTGGGGAAATTTAGCTTCCTGACGCAGAGATGAATTGATCGCAACCACTGATGTAGCTGTAAGCTGTGGAAAAACTAGACAAAAATGACAAGAAGGAAAGCAAGAAGTACTTTATCTGTAATGCAACCCTGATTTTGGAAAATCTACATTCACTCCCATAAAACTGCTATAGAAGTGGGAAGTTTTACTTAATGGACACCTGCTGTATTTTCAAATGTCCAGTCTTTTTCGTTGTGTAAAAGGCAGAAGGCAATCAACTCACACCGCAAGTTCATTCTGCACTGTAACGATCTATCAAGAGTTGCAGATAACTTTCCGGGTTTATGAATGGAGCCTTAGTCATGTACAAGGTGTTGCGGCTATGACAATTCAATGCTGCCATGTACATACAATAATACAATACTGACCTTTCGCTGCATCATAGTTTCTCTCGTAAACAGAAGATCACTGGAAACACGAACGTCAAATTTAAACTTATTTCATAACGTTTATCTGTACATGTAAACGCTTAACAGGCTCGTGCCTCAGGCAGCTGGCCAGTGACAGGTCCACATACAGTAGAAGCTTTCAATGATGCAAAGAGGCACGACAATCTGGCCATCATAGGCCTAGCATTGAATTTGGCGATAACTGCCAGTTCCTTACCAGAACTAACACCGTCACATGTGCTGTGATATCCTTCAAGATCTGCCTTAGTTATTAATACCGCGTCCCCTGGGGGAGAGTATGCAGTAGTACTTGGCTGGCGTCTACCATATTCCTGAACAGCCTGCTCATTTTTACCATAGACAAGTAAGAAAAAGGCAAGAAGGGAGGTTCTCAAAGAAAATATATCAAAAGAACACTTGAGAGAGACATCTTTTAAGCTAGTAAAATAGCAGGTGTCAACTGTATTCATCCTCAAGGCTTTCTTAAATACAATGGTTGAACAGGTTAGTAACAAACTCATATTTCCAGACAAACAAATTAGCGTGCAAGCACTAGCTCAAATGAAACTGTATCCATCTATAAAGAAGTCTCAGAAGAAAATGACAATAACCACTCATTGGCTGGATAAGATCCCACATCAACAATTAGCAGCTTGACAATTTAGTTTATAGCTGCCTAAAAAGTAGGGTAAAATATCTTGTTAGTTACCTTCCACTGAGATGGGGCAAGCAACACTCGTGGTCTTCTGGCCCGCACATAGTCCAGGGCAGCATTTGGTGTCATATGTTTATATTCTACCTGCATAATACGAATTCTCTCAATTCAACAGTGTCTAGATGAGCTAAAAGAAATTCCAATTAGATCTCCAACTACATAAGGATAAATTGAAACAGAAAAACTAAACCACAAAAGACAGGAAATACCAAATAACAGAGTACAATCGTTGTGCTTCTTCCCCGTCCAGCTTTACAGTGGACATAAGTGGTCCTACCACAAGCTGCATTCCCTGTAACCATGAACAGAGATAAAAAGGTAACTGGCGTGCCATGCTAACAAGCTAAAAGAACATCGAACTACAAAAGACACCAAAGGTACAAAAGCATAGCTGACAACTGTATACTCACTGTGAATGAAGTCCACAGCTCGTCTAATGTCAGTAAATGAAGGAGCAAAGAGATAATCTCTTGTGGGGATCACCCGGTGTTCAATCCCATGAGCCTGTAAACCACAATGTAATGCATCCATCTTGTGAGCTTTCAAAGAATAACCAAAATATCAACTTCAAAAATGCTTTTTAACATCATTTTTGGTTTGTAAACAAAACAAAGAATAAATAACATAAAGTTCATAGTTCAAGCTGTGTAACTTAAAGAGATATAAAGCAGAAAAATTCACTGCCAAATGTTACATGGGAAAACCAAGAGCTCATAGAAGATATTGGTGATGAAGAAGGAAACTAGAACGCAATATTTAATTTTTTACAGAAATAAACCATACAAGAGAGTCGCTTTGCAATTCAAAAACTGGTGAATAAACCACCAACCTAAAAGAAGCATAAGCCATAAGGTGTAGAGAATAACCCACACAATACAGGGATGAAGGAACCAAAGTTTCATATGGTTCGTTAAGAGTGATGACTCCACCAACACCAAGCTGCTTCAGCCGAGGAACATCCTTTGGGAAAGGAACCGCGCCAAGTAACAAATGCTGCAAGACATTAAACAAAGAAACAAATCAAAATACTGATTACCAAATGCTTTGTCTCCATAACAACTTCAAAGCACAAACCCTCACGAACCACTGAACTATATAGAAACTGAAAATTAGTCCCCAAAACTAAGATAAATGAGAAAACAGAGACAGAATCAGAAATTGTCCTAGCTACGAATTTAACTGCGTGAAGCTCAATCAAGTAAAGATTCCAATTTTTTGGAACTATCGACAATTAAATAACTCCCTTCTTCAGCTCACCTGATAATGCTAAAATCACTGAAACTAAGAAGATTGGGGAAACGGAAACTAAATTTGCAGCATATAGCTATATCTTTAGATCCCAAATACAAAAGAAAGGGAAAAGTAAAAACGAAACAAACAGAGAACCTTCAGAACCCAAAGCACTCAATGTTTTTCAAAATTTCTCGCAAACAAACACGAAATAAAATACCATAACCATATCCAAAACTACAAAGAAGATTGGGGTGAAAAGAGAGAACCTGGTCAACTTCGTCCCACCAACGAAACTCGGGTTGGATCTTGTTTCTGAATACATTATACAAAAGGGTTGGATAAAATAGGATACGAGCTCCCGCTCCCACCAATGCTCTCTTCGCGTCTACCTTCACCATCTGTTTATCATCCTTCCTGCCTCGATCGCACTCCACATCGTCCAATTCCTCGATCTTCATCTTCCACCCAAAAACAATCCTAGCATGAAATTGGAATACTGAATAATTGTGGGATTAGATTTTAAATTCGCCAAACGATGATTTGATTCCTAGGAGGTAGGAGAAGACGAGTGAAGGGAAATGAAACTCACACTCACGTTGCTCCAATACAATCAACGTTTGGTGTTGGTTGAGGGTTTTAGGAAATTTATATCATTTCTTCTGTCCAAAACGGTAATTAAATTATCACTCATTTTATATTTCGAAAACAATGATTCTTTTTGCTACTTTTATAAATTCTTCAAAATATAATAATCGGAAAACACTTTTTCACTACAAGGTATGATAAACGATTGAAACTAAACCTGGCATGTGAAATAAGTAACGTTGAACCATATCATAACCGGCACTTCCAAATAAACTATACTTTCATTGAAAACACTCTTAATATTTATTTATCCAATGAATAATTCAATCTTATCATAAAATAAAGCATTGTGAATAAATACTTTGTAGAAACTAGTGACCCCAAATTGAAGTAGATAGGTTTGACGACTCGGGATGAAATTAACAGGTCGGCCCGAGTTAATTGAATTTCAAATTAAATTCAAATTTTTAAAGAAAATTTCAAGCATAGAGTTAAGACTTATGTTTGAATTGTTTATCTCAACTTATTTGAAATTTGAAAATTTTTTAAATGAAACGGTATGGATGTTATTTTAAAAAATTAAATTTAACAGTGCAAACTCAATTTTTTTTGACATGGGTAAAATTATAAAAAAAGAAAAAAGGTATAATTAATATAGATCAACTTGTAATTATAATTTAGTTTCAATTTAGATACGATCCGGTGAAAGAACAAAGCTTTGAATTGGGCCTGGCAATAGTCAAATACAAATTCAATTGCTTCGTAACTACAAACAATCACTCTGTTTCATTTTTTTTATATGCATCATGTATTTTAATTTTGTCGAACTAATCTTTCAGTCTTTAAGACTCAATCTCAAAATTTCTCATATTTTTATATGTTAGGCGACGATTTCATTACAATAGCTTAAGTTATTGTATGAGGTCAATTGAATTGATTTTATATATTTTCTAACATTACGTAGCTTGTACATTTTTGCATATAAGGAATCGTCACATAATGATTAGTCAGTTGTTGATTGATCACTCGTCTTACTCAGCATCAGGTTCCTATCAACTTCAAATTTTCTAGTAGTTTCAACTTCTACTTTACCGTTAAAAGCGAGATGTCCATAATTAACTTGACCAAGAGGCATGCCCAAAAAGTTAGAAAATTATTTACAAGAAAAATTTTCCTTTTTTTTTTTTATAACTCAAACTCAAAATTTCTTAATTTTTTTTTATAACTCGAACTCAAAATTTCTTATAAATAAAAGCTTTAAATGAGAAGTTAAAACCAAGCACGTCACTCCTACATGTGAATCCGTTTTATATTTATGTCTATTTATCCCAGTTTGATGATGGAGGTGTGGAGCTAATCACTACACCGACGTGCGATGCGATTTTGAATACAATGCCTTGAATGGGTCACTTCTCCTCTTTTAAAGTGGTTAGTTCCAACGATTAGCTTCTGCTTCCTAATCTTCCAACTTACCCAACCACCATCATCATCATGATTGGACCCCTTGACAAGTATGAATTCGTTAGACAAAAAAGAACAGCTAAAAGGAAATCAATTTGATGGCAGATTGGACTCACCCCGGTTCTTTACTGGACCTGATCCAATGGATCCTCCCAGAATTAGCAATAATATGTATGTGCATATCAGTGCTAGGCAAAACTGTATGAACTATAGAAAATTTATAAACAAAATTTGAAATCATTATATAAAAATTGTCATTATAGATAAGAGAAGCTACTAATCATCATAATGTTTGGAAACGAAGCAAGACAAAAGGGTTGTTCAAAAAAGACATAAAAAATTTGACAGCCACTTAGGTGATGGTGTTACATCACACTAACCCAGTATTTCCAGAAAGCCATGAACTGGTCCAAATTTTTTGCTTAGAAAATGGAATACAGACATTTCTTCACTGTTGCTTTTCACATCCAGAATGATGATAAAGCCTCCATTATTGATTCACGAGCGAGAACTGATGGAATGGGCTATACATACATACATACATACGGAGTCTGATTGGCTAATACTCGTTAGAATCATTTAAGATGAAGAACCAACTAGGCGAGGATTTGACTCTTGTGTCTGTGTGTGTGTAGGATAAATGTAAAGATGACTAGCTATTTCAAAGGTTCTGCAAGTCGTTCTTACTAGAATTCTATCCTCTGAAACTCCTATAATTATATTTTTGCTTTGATTTTTACTTGAAAATAGCTTTATTTTTAATATAATTGAATCATCCTTAACATTTTATTCTTCTCTACTCCATAAATGAACATGTAACGCATTTTGCATGGCTCTAGCTAATATGGAAGTGGGTGATATTGATAGTTTAACTACATCATTTTGACTTGATCACTTTCCATAAGTAAACATCAGTATATCCATAAATTGCATGCTAATTTCCTCTCGTAAATTTAGAAAAGAGCCTGCACTGAAGTTCTCTTTTCCAGTTTACTTTTCGATCATGTCATTAAAGTTGCAGCCTTTGCAGACTCCTCTACAGGAGGACCGCCGTTGGCTGATGGAGCTGAAAATATAAGCATATACGTTCTCCTTTTTTGGGGCCTTGTGTTCTCATGTTTTTGCTTTCTTCGGTTTGTTTGGAAAGAGTGGTCATGAAAGCTAGCTGCCTTCCAATAGAGGAAATGGAGGATGCATGCGCTTGCTTTATAATTGATTTGAAATCTCAATAAGTCGGCCTTTTTTATCCAATGATGAACAAATGTACCTTGCTATAATCATTCACACTAGGAGACAACTCCATGTTACTCACCATTAGTGAAAGCTACAGAAGAAGTTGCATTGCTTACATAAGGGATTTGCTTGTATCCAACATTTCCTGTACAGCACTTCTGTCTCTGTTTCAATCTCTGACTTTTAGTTGAATATTGCCTTTTAATGGATTGCAACTACACAAACAATGAACTTTTTGGACTTCTTTTCGAAGACTGAAACCCTGCTGTCTCATTGAGCCTGGAAAACCAGAATTATTTTGATGTAAGCAAAAGCTGTTTAATTGTCAGCTATTATTAACACTCATAGGCATAGCGTTACTGTTTTTCTCTTAAATAATTGTTCCAGAAATTTTGTTTAGCTGAATAAGTAGGCCTCTTCCAGTCTTGAAGTCAAAATGGGAATAGATTGGTCCTAACATATAAAGTTGGAAATTTAAAGAAATAGAGAAACCAAAAAGAAAAGGGACGATCATTAAAGACCGAGTAACCCCACCATTTTTTGTTACTTCAATGCGGTGATCTTATTTTCCACTACCTTACAAACCAAAAATCCAATCAAAGTGAAGACCTTGGTAACCTCAACAGAACGTAATGGAGAGTAATTGGTTTCTCACTCTTCTACTTCTCTTCCAAATTATCCCAAGAGAATCTGCAGGTTTTACTGTTGGTGGTGGCATTGGTGTTGGTATAGGAAATGCAGGTGGCGGCGGAGTGTGGATTGGCGGTGGAATCAACAGTCCAACACCGTCAAGCTCCTCAGTTTCAAACCTCATTAGTGCTTACACTGCTCTACAGGCATGGAAATCAGCAATCTCCGATGACCCACTAAAGATCTTGGACACTTGGGTAGGTTCTAATGTGTGTTCTTACAAAGGAGTGTTCTGTACTAATGTTCAAGGTGAATTGGGTTCTTCCACTGGTCCAGTTGTTACAGGTATAGATCTCAACCAAGCAAATCTTCAAGGCATACTCGTCAAAGAACTCTCCCTCCTCACAGACATGTCTCTGCTTCATCTCAACAGTAACAGGTTTTCAGGGACTGTTCCTGATACTTTCAAAGACCTCGTTTCTCTTCAAGAGTTGGACTTGAGTAACAACTTACTTTCTGGTCCTTTTCCCCTGGTAACTTTGTACATGCCTAATCTGATGTATTTGGACCTAAGGTTCAACAGTTTTTCTGGGCCCATTCCTGACGATCTATTCAGTAAGAAACTTGATGCGATTTTTCTCAACAACAATCAATTTGATGGGCAAATTCCTGATAATCTGGGTAGCTCTCCAGCTTCTGTGATCAATTTGGCTAACAACAAGTTGAGTGGAAGTATTCCAGCAAGTTTTGGGTTCATGAATTCCAGATTGAAGGAGATTTTACTTCTGAATAATCAGTTAACAGGCTGCATTCCAGAGGGCGTTGGGCTGTTCACAGATATGCAAGTATTGGATGTGAGCTATAATTCGCTGATGGGTCATTTGCCAGACACAATATCATGTATGGGTCAGATGGAAGTTCTGAATTTGGCACACAATGAGCTATCTGGAACACTGCCAGACCTGGTTTGTTCTCTGAAACGACTTCTGAATTTAACTGTTGCTTACAATTTCTTTTCCGGGTTCAGCCAAGAATGTGCCAAGTTGTTCTTCAGAAACGTAGGTTTCGATTTCTCAGTGAATTGCATTCCTGGGAGAAACATGCAGAGACCCCAACCAGAATGTTCTGTCATACCAGGAGGTGGGTTAAGCTGTCTGAGAATCCCGGCAGCACAACCTCTTGTTTGTGGGTCAATAGGCTCCTCATCTCCATGAATGAGGAGATAGAGCGTTCAGCTCTGACTACAGATGTTATTGTCCAACAGGTTGGTGATTGCTGTCTGAATCAATTAAATGGCAATTACATTAGAAGCTCCTCATTTATTTCTCCATGGATTGGATTCAGTACAGTCTGAGCATTTTTAATATTCGTCTTTCGTATGAATAAGACAAATCTGCCAAGATATTGAAAGCAAGAGATCGCAAGATAGTGATCATTCTCGTAATAATTAAAACCAAAGTTAAGCCTGCTAAAAGAAAATACAGCTATAATCAACAAAATTAGAAAGTGATGTGTTCTCTTGATCACGTGTTGTGTCTATTTGTGTGCGGCATATGGTGATTTTCCAAGTCACACTATCAGGGACCTGAACGTCTAACCTTTAGCTAATGGTCTAAGGACACCAACAGAATTATTAAAATCCTGGAATCATTTAAAGGAACAATCATTTTCGTTCTTGGTTTTCATTTGTTCCAGTGCATCAAAAATCCATATTGTGTGAAACCGGGCTTTGTCAAATCTGCACAAGCCATTAATCAGAACCAGAAAGTTATACCAATGTCATTACCTGGACAGAAACTGCCTGCTAAATGTTTCGACACAAGAAGCTCCACAGTCAAGTTAGACTTATTCCTCGTTGTAAAATGTTCCCAAATCACTATAAGGAAACAGAAAACGAGTATGAAAATTGAACAAAATTCAGAAACCAACATTTCACCCATGCATTTGAGTGTTGGAAGTGAAATATAATGATGGAAGGGCATTTTTCATGAGGAAATAAAACATACATTGCCTTCCATCGCTATAGTATTTGGGGCGCAAAAGTTGAAAACCACAAACTTAGTCTTTTGCATTCTTAGTGTAAGGCATTAATGTGCTGTCTTGTCTCACAAGTTGGTCTGATAATCAAATGGAACCAATTACAGAGCAACGTAAATGGACAGTGCAAAACATAAACACTCGAGGCATAACTAAAAGTGGGACAGAAGCTCTGCCCAAACTAAGGTTGAGAGATGTCTGACTTTTGATCGTAGTATTATAGTGGCACAGTGCAAAACAGTTTAATGATGCAACTAGGCTGAGAAAGAAAGCCAAAATGTAATGAGAATCTCATTACCCAATGATGTGGATGCATGCCTGAAGTCATGTTTGTAGTTTGTTGTGAGGAATAGATGACGAATAGTGTATGATCTAAAATGGGAACTATTCACTGTAGGTGAAGCCCATGATTTTCAAAGCCCAAACTTGACCTAAACGACATCGTCCTCCTCTCTTTGGTTGGTCGTCTATGTAAAGCAGTAAACACGAACGAAAACAAATTAAAAGAAGACAACTACAGAAAGAAACTGGAAGAATTACAATCCAATGGGGATCAGATTCGTCTTGATGGTGAACAAACAGGGTCAGACTCGTCTTGCCCAGTACTACGAATGGCTCACTCTCGAAGAACGTCGTGCTCTCGAAGGCGAAATTGTCCGCAAATGTCTCGCTCGCACTGACCAACAGGTTTCATCTATTTCTCTGTTTCCTTCTAAATTTTCAATTTCTTTCAAATCGGTTTTGCTGTTGAAATTGATCTTGGGCTCGGATCGCTTGATTGATTTTTTTTTCCAAACTCAGCTTTCCCTTTAATCAAATTTTCTGTAAATCTTTTTGTGTTGGTTTTTTTTTTGGATTGACAGTGTTCGTTTGTGGAGCATCGTAACTACAAAATTGTATATAGACGATACGCATCTCTGTTCTTCTTGGTTGGGGTTGACAACGAAGAAGTAAGATTTATCTTTTTCTTCTTTTTTTTCTGTTTTTTAATCTGTGAATTGAATACTTGCAATTCTGATCCTGAAGCAAGTCTTTAGCATTCCCTCATTTTGCTTTTCAATGTTCTTTCCCTTTCTTCATGCAGAATGAGCTTGCGATTCTGGAGTTCATTCATCTCTTGGTAGAGACCATGGATCGGCATTTCGGGAATGTGGTAAGACCTGAACTAATGCATTTTACCACCTGAACTGGGTTGCTAAACTTTGATCTTCTTTCGACGTTCCAATGATTTTGATGTTAAAGTTGATAACTTTTCCATTGGGTCTTTGTCCTTGTTCTAAATCGTGATTCCTTTTCGTCAGTGTGAGCTAGACATCATGTTCCATTTAGAGAAAGCACATTTCATGCTGGAGGAGATGGTCATGAATGGTTGCATTGTAGAGACAAGCAAGTCAAATATCCTGAGCCCAGTACAGCTCATGGAAAAATCATAATGAAAGGACTGATTAGGCTGTCATTTCACTTGGTTCGGTATATGTCTGTTTTTGGATTCGTGTTTCATACTAGCTCAATTAAACAGAGCTCTTCAGGCCTGATGAAATTGATCAGAAAGTTCCAGCTTTACTTACATTTAACTCAGTTTTTCTTCTACTTCAATTATAAAACGTGTTAAACTTCTGCTTAGGTGACATGGGACTTACAGTAACTCAAATATTTTCGTTTTATAACTTGCTTCGAGTTTTGTATTACAATTATATATACTAGAAAACTCATTTAATTTAACTTGCACCACTTAACGAAATCACGAGTACAACTTAATCATCCAACATAAACTGATCCCAAGTCCTAAGTATTTGTTTCATCTCGAAACATGGGCATTATTAATTAAGTTTTTAGGTTACTTTATTTTATTTAAATATTTTGAATAACATAAGAATCAGATCTTTACCAAGATTTAATTTCGGCATATAATTAAGAACACATGACATGACATCTCATCTAATGTAAACCCTTGGAACTATGTCCAAAGTTGGACTTTTCAGAAGACGCGTTAGGGCAGGTTCATCTGGTGAGCTTCTACTCTCATTCAATCATTTTACTTCCACGCAACACCTCTCATTCAAACAATTTCAAAATTTAAGCAGCAGACCTGTGCAATTTCAAGCTATAATAAGCCGTATGAAAAGAACTAGATAAAGGTGTCATGGTTTCAGTTAAATGTGGCTTTTTATATAGCACTCAAATCATTTTAAACTCTGTAATACAAAGAAGAAAAATAGGTAGTCTTTTTGTAAGGTCAATATGTTCCAAATTTACATTATGGTTAAAAACAATAGGGGCAACAACCAAAACCTGAGCTATATATAATTAGTTCACCAGTGAACACAAGTATGTGAATATATACACTCACTGTTCCCACTTAAAAACCACGGAGTAAACAGTGAGATTGATGGGCTTCCCAAAAGCCAGTGCAGAAACTGGGAAAATCACAGAGATTTATATCAGAAAATTGTAACACACTTTGCTATGGTCAAGCGTAAAGTTGCTGGTACACAATTTATTAGTTTATACCTACTCAAAGAATGGCCTTCACGATCGCCAGAACACGTCAGGATCGTTGCTGTACAGGGAGTGATCCTGAATTTCTTGGTTAGCCACATGACAATCAATTAGTCGCGCTTGGATAAGTTTACATAAAAGTAATCCAGAAGGAAGCATCCACCATTCACTTTCATCCCTGCTCGAACCACGAACAATGTATAACTCAAATAGTACATACCAATAGCTATAACTAGCCTAAGTGACAAGTGTAGGCTGAGCTGCTGCTGATACTTACATGCTAAAATTCCATGACTGAACGTTCAAATGCTTCCTACTCGAGTTTGCTTTGTAATGAACAAATCCACACACGAAGGAAACTACCTGTTTAAGATTGAACCAGAGAGATGATTTACTATTCACTGATGAAGGGCAAAGTAAACTGAAAGCAACTGTGATTTAGAAGTTTAAATCAAGTTTAACCAAAAGGAAATTTGAGCCGTTCCAAGAGTTTTTTGCAGTTTATACCCAAAAACTCGTATAGAAAAATATAGCTCAATATTCATTCCAGCAGTCTCTTAACCCAATTACGGTTAATACTAGATATATAGTCCCTCCTTTATCAGCCCTACCGGCAGCACCCAGATGTACATGTCAATGAAAGAAAAAACAAAAATAAAAAGCATATGAATCATGAATGATATGCATGAAAGATGAAGGCTTTTAGAGCCACGCACATGTACAAATTCCAGTATCGTAGACAAGTCCTGAACCCCCCATAACTTAAAGGCAAACAAACACCATTACTAAGCTCACTATATTTTTTACTACCTCATAAAGTTCACATTCAAAATACAGCTTGATGCATGATTAATAACTGATAGTTATTGGCATAGAATTAACTCCAGATATCGGATGAAGAGAATCATGGATATTTGGTTTCATCGTCACTAATTAATTCGACAAAGACATGCATGATGTATGAAGGTCAAAGAAAAGGCAGCTACACAACTTACAACGTTGATCAAGGATGTTAAGTTCCACAGAGCATATACACGTGCCAGACCTGCTGATCGCCTAGGTCCATGACTAAACAATGCACTGATTCCAGCTGGAAATGGAAACAGTATCCCAAGAGGAAGGACGAAAAGAACTAATAGGAAGGTGAGAAGTGAAATAGAATACATCTGCAGCAAAGTAAGTAGGACTAAACTAACGTCTCCTAGAAGTAGAATAGACATGAGAAGACCGACAAGATCCTGCAGCAATGGCACAGAATCAAGAGTTAGAATCACGCTTCGATACAGTCATGCAAATATATTATTGAAAAATAAAAAAGAAAATGTTAACATAACTATAGTCCAGTACAAGCACTTCCATTACCTGGTGACCAATAGGTTTGGTGTTATAAAGTAACAAAGAGAAGGGAAAACATATAGATCTCCTAATTTTAAGTGTTCTCAAGCTCTTTGAATGTAAGATGCCTCCAAAAGTCCTTTTGTGAGGCATAAGATGATCACCATTGTTCAGGTATTCTAGTTGATTCCCCTTGCAAACTTGGCGTAAACTGCAATTTACATGATGTTTAGCAGTACATTAGAGGTAGGAAATATGATCTGATAGTGTAGGTATACTAAAGCAAGAGATGCTAGCCTTGAATGTCGCTCAGGAGGCGAGGAATGATTTTGACCTTCAATTGACTCTGAAATGCTCTCAGGCTCGACAGCATAAATCACCAGACCAAACTGGCAGTACCCAGAAGATGTGGGCTGAAACCAGGCAAGATCAGCACGTATACCACATGTACTTAAAGTAGGGTTTCCATGGGTTTCGAGCCAGCTTATAACATGAACAAAGGTGCTTTTCAAGTGTCCACATCGGACCAAACGGAGTTGAGCATTTAGACCTGCTACTAATCGATACCAAATGGTTGGTGGAACAGCCTGGCAGCATTTCAATGTACCATCAAAAACTTTTGCATTAAAAATAAAAACAGAATCAGAAATGTGTGCATACTTGTTTCCGCATATTGAAAAGAAGGATGAAAAGGTGTATTTTGAAGTATTTACACAGATTTTTAAACGTAACAGCAAACCTGGCTCATGAGGCTAGTGACTATATTATCACTGTGAAGGCAGAAGGGAGTCATATAGCTTCCATCACCTCCAAAAACAAAAGATATGGGAAACCTTTGATGGAGACGAGGAGGAAGATCAGCTCTTTTCTCATCTCCACCAAGAAAAAAGTCGATATATGCAAGCATTAGATCTGGTGTTGCTGCCACCTACAGAACAAAAACATGAATGTTAACTTGAACACTAAGGCCAAAATTAGAGGTTCATCAGTTTAACTTGCACATCACTAGGGGCCAAGGTAATGATTAAAAGTTATTTAACTTTTTGTTAATTAGGAAGCTTGCTAATGCATCTCTAATACTCATCCGCGAGTTATAGTTTTACCAGTTTTCCCTCTCTCTATGTGCTATCCATAAGCATGCATATCCAAGTGTAGTATTTCACGCTAGGAAACAGCCTAATATATATGGTAAGATACCCTGAAATTTCTCCCCCTCTATGGACAACCCTGCTGCCTTCAATATGATAGCTACAGCTATCATTGTAGAGCAATGCAAAAGAATTGAAGTTAGGTAGTAGAATTACTGAAGTAGGATTTATTTTGATCTACTTTTAGTTTAAAAAGCTTCTTATCAGCCAAAACTATTTTCCTAGAAAGATTATAAACTTCCAGGTAATTTTAGCAAATCTATACGTCCATGGTAAATCTTATCATTATGGAGCCGATGCTTACTTTCTTTCTATAGAGAAGTGCATATAAGCATGGAACAACCTAGGGTGACAATGGTGAAACTATCAAAGAACCAAATGAGCATTGTTTTTTCAAGTCTTGCCTCCTGTTTTATACTGTAATATGCTCTCTGATCAACATTTCTCTCATAATGGATGAACTGCTAGAAAATATGAATACCCTTAGTAAATTCAGTGCCAAAAATGAGCAGAGATCTAATGAATACTGTTCACAGGAAACTTTGTAACTCAAGTCACCGAGGTAATATGATCAAAAGTGAAAGTAAAATCCACAGAAGAGTAGAATCATACAAGGAAATTTCTGGCAGATATCACCTCATCAGGAATTATTCACAAGCAAGCCAAGTTCCAAGAATTTTAAAATTAATCACAACTCGACAGACATTTGCAATTCTGTGAAAGAATCTAGTACAAAACATAAAAGGCTGCAAATGAGACTGAATTACCACAGCAGAGTTATTGATATCATAAAACCCTAATAGGATCAAATTCATCCATGTTCATGAATGCTAGCAAGCAGATACATATCTACAAAGAATAGTAAGTAAAGTGCACACACACGACAAAATTAATAGGAAAAACAAGAAAACATAAATGAACCTTGATCCCTTCATAAAGGGCACGTGAACGACAGGAGCGCAGGCAAGCGTGATCATACTCTGACCGAACAAAATCACGAAGTTGTTGCAACTTTTTTTTGCGGCGCTGCTGAAGCCAAGACCATGCAACTGGATATGCAAGAACAGAAAGAATGCTATATACGGATCCTTCCCACCATTGATAAGCAGCTAAACCATTAATCTCATCCACAAATCTATTGAATGCATCCTCAAATCTGTCATGTTGATGTCTCATTAAAATCGATTTGATACAAGAACTCGCTTGTTATAAAATTACATGCTAAACTTTCGGCAGCTCTAACGAATGGGCATATCTTAGTAAATTAATACATTTCTCAGGAGATTCCAACTAAGCAATTGGAGAAGATGGCTTACACTATCTCAACTATCTGCTCTGGAGGATAGTGAGGTAGCTGCCAAGGTTCACCAAAAGTATTTGACCCCATAAAATACATCCTATGCACATGACTTTGAGATTCCTCTGTTCTATTTGTTTCCAGTACCTGAAAAGCAATTCATCATCACCTCAGAACAAGATGTGTTGCTAGCATCTCCCTTCAGGCTTTGTTTATTTAACACCATATGAAAAGTGTTGACATAGTAAACAGAGCAATGAAATTGACCTCATTCAATGATTCCAAGAAAGGGAACGAATGATCTATGCGAGAACCATGCCGAGGAGGTAAAGGTGCCAGTAATTCATCACCCGCAACATATTTCATCCGCGCAACACTAAGTACAAGAGCTAACACAATGAGGAGACCCAAGAGAATAAGACTGAATAACCATGGTCCACCAAAAGTGTATATCAACTCTTCAAGGGCCGTATAGCAGTTTGGCATGTGGTATCTATCAGAGACACATTGGTATGGACAAGGTCTTTCAGTGACACCTCCTAACAACAATTAAAAAGGGCTGAATGAGATTCCAAAATAAAAAGACCGACAATAGCAAACACATAAATCTAGCAAGTTTTAACATTCAAAGGAATTTCCTGAATGAAATAAAAGTAGTATGGTAATCAAAATTTGAGCAAGCAATAAATTTGAGATAAAAAGAAGTAGGGAAAAAATGAAACGGTCATCATGTAGCATACAGAAGCAGAGAAAGGTTTTTTTTTATGTACCTCGAACAGCAACATACATTGCACGACTAGGAAGCTCATGGGGTGGGCATTTATGACAAAGCATCCTATCAGATCCACTAACATTCTTGAAAGTTCCAAGAGGACATTCCTGTAGCACAATTTGCTCAATCACTAAACTAGAAGGTATAGAAAATGTCAAACAGTCTATATGGAAGCATTGACAACAATTTGTTGCTAAGGAAAACACTCAAACAAATCAATGGACATGATGATCTTGTTGGTCGACCAGCTTAGATATGGATATCGACATCTCAGTAAGGTACAACTAAATAAGCTTACTTGCCAATGGAGGTTTTACAATACTGAACAAGATATTAATTTAAGAATAGAACTTTAGGTCCATGCAATCCTAAGTGTTCATTCATCCTTCGCTGTTTGCAACTACTATATGGATAAGGATCAAACACAAACAACATTTGTTGCATGATGAATTTGGACACCAACCATGCAAAAGATACCATAAAGTCCCTTTGGGCATGGTTTTCCAGTAATTGTTCCATTTCCACCAGCATGTCCTTCACCTTTACCAGATCCTCCCCTGGGAACACAAAAATAGAAAACAGGCTCAAAATTCAAATGATTTTACGGAATATATACTTAAGCATCTTTTAAAAGGGAAAAAAAGTCAATATGTATTAAGAAATTATTTTGATGACAAATTGCATGACAAATATTGACAGGAAAAAGGGTGTTGGGAATTAATTATGGGCATTGACAAACCAATTTGATTACAGACCTAGTCTGGATGCTTCCATTTGCAATTGCTATGGGCTGATACTCATCCCCCTCTGGAATATTTGACCAATGAAAGTGAACCCTTCCCCCACCTCCACCTCCACTGCCCTCTGGATTACCATGCCCTCCAATGGTCGAGATGGTAGAAGAGGAACCTAGTTCCACCGTATGTATAAACAATAGAATAGTCCCACCAGAACCACCCCCAGGACCTATGTTCGATGGTATCCTACCATCAGTTTTTTTAACATCTTCTCCAAAGCTTTGCCCATCAGCTCTAAGCGAACCATAGACAGACAAACTTGATAGAGGATGTTCAATAGAACCCATCACTGTTCCAAGGAAGGAAAAGTTATGCAAGTCAAAAATACAGGAGGAAAAAGAATATCACACCCAAAAAGTTAATGGACATAAGCCTAAGAGAGGAAAAAATGATTGGTGGGTAATCGAAAGACACCAGAAAAAACAAGCTATCACTGGACTCAAAGATTCAATTAACAGAGGTTTGGTACAGAGATGGTTCAAAAACAATCAATCATGATGGCCATCAAGCCCTAGAACTACAAAATCAACCACCACTCAATTTTAACCTACTCCAAACATGACAATGGCATAGTGATAGAAACGAAGGCTACAACAAAACCATTGGGTAAGTATAGACATGGCATAAATTCAAAGCTCTGCATCAAGGTTGTGACAAACAAACTGTTCGAGGACATCATACATGAGGGTTCATAATAATAATTAACCTGGTCGACTTACCAATTACACCACCACCTGCTGTAGTACCAGCTAAACTATCATTTCCACTACCGCTACCAAGTTCACAAGGCAATTCAGCATCTCCATATGTGACACCACCCTGCACATAGCTACCATCATAATATCCATCACCACCTCTGCCACCATGCCCACCACCACCACCAACACCATTATCAGAAACTTCTCCTCTACCCAGCCCGCCAGTGCAGCCTACTCAAGATACAGATGACAATTTAATAGAAAAAAATTGCCAGAACATATTTCCATCCAGCAATAGATAATACAGAAAAAAAGACTCTAAAACCAGGATTAACATGTTTTTAAGATGAAACTCTCCCTGTAAGTGGTAAGATCTCAAAAAGTGGTAACTGATGGTGCCAAAGTATACATGGTAAAAGCAGCAGTCCACATACCTAACCCAGATGCACTGATCGTTCCAGAGGAGTGCACAATAACAGTTCGAACCCAATGAAGATGAACAACAGACCCTCTCAACAGTCCTTCAACATTAATATATTCAACTCGACAGATCTGCAGCAGCAACACAGTCAAGCATTCATAAGAGAATGGGATCAAGTTTACACACCACAATCATCAATCTGATAGTCTGACCCTGAAAAGAACTTGAAAAGGTTATCTATCAAATGACGCACCTGAATTGTAAAAGACAGTGAAGAGTTCACATTGCAATCTTCAGGCGGATGAATTAGCTCCATCGGGCAATTTTGATCACAGTACAGCAGTGGCGTCCTAGCATTTAAAAAGAAAAAAGGGAAAATGAAAAAGTAAAAAGTTAATGTCTCACAAACTAAGAAATGGTACGGTCTCTTTGATTTATTATTTGTAACTCACATATCACTATCATCAGCATTCTCCAAGGGACCTCGTAGAATAGACCCAGGTCCAGCCTTCATGTTACAAAGAAAGATTCATGACATAAGTACAAGATTAGCAAAACATGCGATGGATGCAATTTCTATTATCTCACATATTTAATGCTGATACAAGTTATAAAGACCATTTTGAAGTTTTTGTATTCAATTCTAGGAAACTGAGTTTTGTACGATCATACTTATCTACTTTCCAATAATACCACGGCAATTACTACATTATGATTTCAAAGAGACCACAACTAAGAAGCTTTAGTCCACAAACATTCCTTTCAGAGGAGTATTTGTTTACAACTAATTTTCTTAAGGTTACAATAACAAGTAAAGGCTCTTCTGGATCCTCCATTTGGAATTCCGAGACAACTTTCTAATTTCATTTCAAAGCAAACCGGAGTTGCAATTTTATTAGATAGAAGATCTCAAGTTGCAAAAAACTAAAGAATTAAAAATGCAATTGTAGAGAGAGTTGACACTTAAGAAATAAGTGATGACCAGCCTAGAAAAGAATTCACAAAAATTCTAAACGAATCCAACTATGTAAACCTAGAAAAGAAGGAAAAAGAAGAACGGAAACAATCAATCCTGACCAAAATTGACACTTTTGTCATTATCTTATACATAGAGTTTAACTAGTTACTAAAACAACAATGACTTGCATAAGATTTTTCCTGCCACCTTTTCCCTCAGTTCTCACCATGAAGTCCATTATACGCCTCTGGATTAAACAAAGGTCCATCAGAAAATATGGGTGGCAAACCATGCCATAACCTTGTTAGGCACTGGTATATGCAGTCGTCATGTAAATTGTAGATAAAAAGGAAAAATCCTTTGAAGGAGAATATACACATATACCAAAGTAGAAGAGGGTTTATTCACTTACATAGACACTAAAGAACAATGATAAGAACAGGCGTTGTGCTTCAATTATATCTCCTGGTCCGGATAAGTTCAGAAAACCTTGCCCATGAAGTCCCAAATTTGCATTAGAATGTATTACAGAAGATCCCTGATGGAAAGAGAAGTGAAAATCATTGTCATGTGAGGAGAACACAAACCAAAGTCCGAGCTTAATGAAGAAAAAAGAAGTGGAAGGTCCTATACCTTGAGAATAAACAGGTTGCTGGCCTCAAGAAAGGATGTTTCCAAGATTGCATCACCACCTCCATCTATAAGCATTGTGGCATTCCACATCAAGTGTATTTTGACAGACATTCGAAGTGCACCATATATCTAGTTCATTGAAAGTATACAAGTGAAGAATATTATCAGCATAAGAAATAGGCAACTTCACTGCATAGAATCACATAGTGAATTGTACAAGTAAAGAGAAGCAAGCATGAAAAAGTTACATCACTTAGGCATCCAGGTAGAAACAATGCCACAACCAAAAGTTCAAGCTACAAAAGCTCTGTAGGAACAAATATAAGAGAGGCAAGGTGCCACTAAACCAAAGACATGGAAGTGCGGAAACTATCGCTGTTAAATCAGCATGTAATATGTACAAATAAAATTCAAACACAGAGACTGGAGTAAGATAAAAGACAAAAGATAAGCAGCCACCTTTCAAACAAACCAAATCAACTTTTCAGCAATGCAACACGACGCCCTTCATCACATATGATTAGAAAAGTTGTTCTAAAATGTATGGTAATAGAAATGCAGTTACAACAGTACAAGGTCACAAGGTGGCAATTTACATGTATTAGATTATGTACATGAGTGCTTCTGAAAAAACTTATAAGGGATATTCCTTCAGTGGCTACGTATATAATGAGACCATACAAAATAATCAAGCGTCAAAAACCACGCCCATACATTTTTTATTTCCCCCTCAGCTTATGCATACTCAGAGAGTAAGAAGAGCCAGTAACTTGCCTTAACAACTGCATCGCTCATTAGAAGCTCCTCAGCCATCAACTCAAACTCCGATGAGGCATAATGTGCAAGGCCAAAGCTTAAAACTGCATTAGAAGATAAACTAATCTGTCCTCGAACCTATAGAGTGAAAAGGATATGATGTAAGCATGGGAAGTGACAAAGATTTTACCGAAGTTGTAACCCTGAGAAAGCAATAGTTCACTTGAGTCTTGACAAGATATATATGACAAGGAAGACAACAAACAATTGCAATCTAGGCCAGAGACGGAAAAATTCCAACACAGAGACAAAAAATTAAAGATTTCTAGTAAATGAGACCCAGAAACATACAACAATGAGAGAGATCCTGCACCCTCAGCACCTAAAAAAGTATTTGTTTCTATTTTTTCAGTGTCTCTTTTCCCGTAGTAAGTGTTAACACCTAAATAGAAGTTACATAACATGTTCAAGAAAACACAAGAATTACTCCACAGCCAAAGTACACACAATATTTCAATGTGCATAGCATGCTAGTTGTCAATAACCTGAACCCGACTCCAAAACAAAGGAACAGAAGCCTTTGCACGATTCTGAATATAAACATTTGTCCATAGACGCTGTTTAGGAAACTCTAGTAGAATTGTGTCAGTACTCGTGGACATGTTGTTATTGCTAACTGTTAGACTCCGAGGAACAGCATCATAGTAAGTTCCTGCAGCCCCTGCATTTTCAGGACACCCCAAACTCCTTCCACCTGTAAAGAATGCAGATATATTTCATGACTGCAATGTTTGGTCAAGTTACTACTTACGAATGAGAATGTAAACAAAGTAGAGCTATAACACCGTTTACTCTGTTTTGTGCATGCGTGATAAAAGAGTAAGGGTGAGGGTTTGGAGAGACCAAGACCTGTGTACCAGTAATAACAACAACAACAGCAATATAAATGGAAGAGTAATCCTAATCATACCATGAACAAAGAACTCTGTGTCATCATGCCTACTGAAAACATCAATGGAAATTCTTCCACCACCTCCTCCAGCAAATCCATTACCACCAGAAGCACTTATATTGCCACTTCCTGTCCTGCTCTTCAAATTAAAATGCCATCAGTAAGTAACAACTCTAGTCCATTTGTACTTGAAAAGCAAATGATAGAAGCCATTTCTGCATAAAAGTTAGTGTTCAGTTTCATTTTACATCCCCGCTCTTACCTACCATTCCATAACAGCAAGTTATACTCATGTACAAGACACATTAAGTACTTGACATTATATACAAATTAGGTTGAGTCCTTCAAGATAACAATAATCATTTTGAACACGCATTGATAGATATTACCCCAAACCACTCATTGCATTAAATTGAAATCAAACAAGAAAATTTACATTCGACGAGCCTTGATATAGATGCTTCCACCGGAACCCCCACCGCCCCTTATACCTGCATCACCTCCATGAGCCAACAAATTACAGCTAACCTCAATCGAATTCACGACGTCAAATCCTATTCTCCCACCTCCCTCACCTCCGAAGCTCTCTTCCTTACTCGTAGTGCCTCCTTTACTCCCATAACTCCACGGCTTATCCAAATCCGACCACGAATACGCATCCCCTCCCCAAACATCATCTGGAAGCTTCGTATTATCCTTCATGCAGCTCGCGCCTCTCCCGCCATGTCCTCCCCCGGCTCCCTGCACTCCAGACGGTGTCCCGCTGGTCTGCGACGGCGGCTCGCCTGCCAAACCAGTCACATTGATGATTGAGCCTTCCTTCAGCGTCACGTTATACGCGCTCACAAAAACGGTTCCTGCTACTATAACCGCCCTCTGCTGTAAAGTGAAGTCGCTACTCGTATTGATAAGAACCGAGCAACCTCTAACAGGGCAGCGCAAAACGACGCCGGGGAGAACATCCAAGGTGCCGTTTCCTTCTATGTACACATCGTCGGTAAAATTCAAGTTAGTATCAAGCTTACAGACGGTGTCGAGATTTCCGATTCCTAGAAGATCCTCCTCACAGGACAGCGACGGAGGGTGCGGTGGCGGAGCAGGAGGTGGCGGCGATGGAGGCGTGTAATCGCCATGAAACGACAATTCATCGGAGTTGAAAATGGAGAAGTCGTCGTTTGGATCAATACTGCTGCTGAAACGAGGGCCAATCGCTATCAAAAAGTAGAACATGAAGTTACAGACGAGAGCCAAGGATAAAGCCAAAGAAAGCTTCGCCATTCATTAAGGAAAACGTCAAGTCGCTTTCAACGAATCCAGATTTGAAACGATTGAATTTGTGTGCGTATAATTTGGACTGAAAGGGTTAAGCTGAATTTGGAGTGGGTCTGTGCTGTGCATGCGAGCGCGAGGGAGAGAGAGATGGGTTTTCGGAGTTGAAATGAAATGATGGCTACAGTTGGTAGAGATGGTAAATAAGAGAAGTTTGAAGCCCTTTTACCAATGAATCTCGGTACTGACGTAGAGAAAAAGAAAAAAGGAGAGAGAGGGGGGCTTTTCTACTAACAAAGCTTCTTAATGAACATGCTTTGTATTTGTGTAAAATAACCACCCAACCAACCATCGACATTTAATGATTAAAAATTATTTTCTGAGATAGAATAGAAATACGGAAATCGTAGTCAATGGGTACCGTTTTAAGGAAAAGTTAGGAAAAGACGTTAAAACGGAAAGCGTGTAGGTGTAATGAAGGGAACGGAACAGACGTACAGAGGAGGAGAAGAGGAGAAGCCAACAGATGGAAGGAAAAGCAGCACGTGTACGGGGCTTACTTAATATTCGTTGCATGTCATTATAATTGACTGCTTGTTGTCGGTATTATATAATAAATAATTAACTCTGGTTTTGGAATTTGGAGGGCTCAAAATGTTGCCACGATTATATTTATTGGAGCTATTTCGATCTGGGCCTTATATTGCCAAAACACTGCGTTTAACTCGCAATACTTGCATAGTAAAGCGACCGTTGATATAGAGTCCAAGGGCCTATTCGTCGTGAGCTTACTTTTGTGCACACTTTAGGGCCACAGGTATTGGATAAGCCCATTACAAGGTAAGTCCAATACATCAAATGCTTTTGTTTTTTCATAGATAATTGAGTATTAATCTAAATTTAGTGAGACTAATCTGGTCCAATCTATTAAAAAGATAACTCTTGAAAAGACCAAGTTCACCGCTTAAACCAGTAAAAGATAAAGACACTGCAAACAATAATATCTTCAAATTTTGCTTACGTCATGTATCTATCCATTCTTCTAGTCTTTAAGTATATGTATTAACCAGACTCCTTTGGCTGTATCCCCCTAGTCAATGTACATTAACCTCGTCAATAAAAGAACCTTTTGTGTGTAAATCATTTATGACCAATCTGAATAATTATAATTATCACGAAATTACGGGATTGGGTTAGGTACACCTGCACCGGGTGCTGTGGGTTCAGACGTTCATTTCATGGACCGTAGAGGCGGAACCCCTGACAAGGTTTCACAAACAACAGCCCGATCTGAGACAAAAGGCTCGATTATCACACCAATTAGGGATCCCACAGGCTCGGCCCAAAGCTAACTTGATGCCTACTTGGTGCTAAGAAAGTTGCTGTTTGTTGTTTTCGACGATTGGTTAGGCGGAAAGGTATACGGTATACCCAAACCCATCCTCTCTTGCCCTTTTACTTAGTTTATAAATCTTAAAAATAAAAAATTCAAACTCTGTGATGGGGTTGGGTTCCCAATGATTTTGTTTAATCAATGATCATCAAAGTGGGAGGCGGAAGTGATTATTATATGGCAATGCACTAAGATCTGTCTAATCACACCAACCTTATCAGTTCCAACACTTTTTTAAGAAAAAAAAGATTTTGGGGTCCCATTTGCCACAAGTTTGTTCCCTCCTCCACTCCACCGGAAGTAAACAAAGAATCGTAGAAATGCGTCAATCAACACACATATATCGGACGAGACTTAATGGGACAGTCATAGGGTGAGGATTGCACATCACCAGAGAATATTGTACCAAAGCTATAATATTTCATTTCAGTCTGTGTGGAATTCAACGGCGGAGAACATCTTCCACGTCAATTTTGGCCGCTTTGATCGCTTTTTGTCAATTTCTAATTTCGTCGCCAACGTATGATCTGGGTTGACTATAGTTACAATTTAGAACCACTTAGTCGAAAGAGGGAGTATTTTAGTCTTTTTCATGTAGCATTTCTTTTAATATAATAGAATGATGAATCATTATATGATTTAGGATGGCAATGGCTTCAAATGTTTTCAATAAGTAAGACTTATTTGATAGATTCTGACCGGTTTGAAATTTAATTATTCTAAATAAAAATAACATTATTTTTTAGAATAATTAAGTCTCGGATAAGTTTACGCCTAAATAATTTAAGCTCGAATTGAATTAAAAAAAGTTATTTTATACTTTTATTTTTTTAAAATTGATAAAATTAGTCCATGAATCGACCCATTACTATCCTTATATATGATGCTGGAAATATATTGATTTCATATCATAATGTAATAATTAACAAAAATATTAAAATTTAAAATAAGCATTTTTTATCTGAGTTAATTTTGATCTAAAATAAATAAATAAATATGTCAAAATTTGAAATTAAATATATACATTTAAAATTTAAATTCGATCAATTTTTACTTAAATTTATTTAAGAAATTTTGAGTGACGATAATATCTAATTCTTATAAGGTACAATCTAAATTATGATAAAAATTTGAGTAACATAATTTGAAATTAACTTTAAATTATTTAAAATAATATTATTTTACCGTTAATATATATATATATCTTAAAAAAATCTTAATCTTAAAATTTAATTTAATTGAAAATCCAAAATTAATCAAATCAAGCGGAAATGGGCTTTGGACTTGATGCCATCCTCGTAATACTTGAATTTGGTTATATTATACTGTAGAGGACAGCAATTGATGACGATGAAGTAACCTCCGAACCAGTCAAATATTTCTCTCTCTTGTTCAAGTCATTTATTGTCAGTATCAAAAGACAGAGCATGGTGAAACTCTTCCTCAATTTTGTACTGACTGGTGTCTAGCTACTCGGTTTGGCGTGTACTGCGGTTGCTAGGGAGTCGAGGCCATTCTAGTCCATTAACAAACATGTCCCCAAACCTTGTGACAGTCTTTAGCTCAATTCACCCGAAAATTAAATCCATGACAATGACTCATTCGGATTGAAAAAACATATGATGGGTACAAAATAAATGTGTTTTAGTGGTTAAAATAACACAGTAGATTTTTTTTACTTTACTGTAAAATATTAGTGACGGTATATTTAAAAAATACCCAAAAAAAAGATAAATATTAGTGACCTAATTGATTTAAACCCCTTATTTAAAGTTCTCTTCTGTAAAAGGTCTTAAGTTCGAGTCATTACAAAGAGAGAAAAAAGGGAATTTTTCTTGTTGATAATCCTCTAGCTCTTTAGGTATACTCTTAGATCGGATCAATTATGGATGTCTCACTTCTAACGACAGTATGAGAGTTGGAACTACTAAGAAATTTAGGGCTGATGGGAACTTGATGCTAAGCAGGGTCAGTGATCAATCAGTAGCTGATTAATCAGTACATAATGATTCCTTGTGAACATAAGTGTACAGGCTACGTAAGAATTTAAGGGGCCTTAAAATTCTAAATTTATTTTTTCTAAGACTCTTAAAATGGGATCTTAAAGACATAATTAATCCGACAAAATTGAAATACCTCACATATATATAAAAAAAAAGTATCAAAAAGAAAATTTTTTGTTTTCCATGTGCTCGTCGTTCTCAGAAGAAAATCACAACTCCTTTTTCAGATTTTTCAAAGATCACGCAATATTTTTCAAAGACATGTGGGAGTTTACATTTACCATTTCTCTTGAATTCGTAGACACGGACCTGTCAGTCACTGGGGGTAGATTTTTTATTATAAGGATCACATCTTGTGGCCTTCATTTCGCTTTCTGTCAGGACTCGTCATAACCCTCGACAATTCATGGTTTCTGAAAAGTTGTCCACCGTGAATTATTGTTAGACCCCTCCTCTGTTCTTTCTCTGAGAATTTGAAGCAGTAACAATGCGAAGATGGATGCTAGTTTGGGAGCTCTAATCTGAAGTTTCCTTTCCATTTAATCTGAAATCAATCAAAATTCACAGCTACTACTTAACTTTGAGATTAGTTGTAAATAACCATATTCTGTGAAAACTACAAAAAAATCCTGATAAATGTTAGAACTTTTTAATATAATGAGACTCCATATCTTGGTATCTGAAAAAGCTGGTGAAAACACGGAGAATTAAACTCCGATATATCAAGTTCTTGGTACTTGAAGTAGAAGTCGAACAAACCACATGTCACATGAAAAGAATGCATGAGCATGTCGAGTCATAAGGCTTGCATGAAAAGGAAAATAACAGTTCTTTATGTCCTTATGCACACACGTCCACGCATCGAGAATCCTACTCTGCCTATCAACATTTAGTAGTTTCACACAAATTAACTTAATTCGTTGCCTTTCTACTTCATACATTGAGAACCAGATCCTCTGTACCTACTATGGTGTACCTATTCTGTTCCACTCAATCTCAGCCATATAAATATGTGGGACCCATGTGAGTCCCATGTGAATCTCACACATTTGTATGGCTGAGATTGAATGGAACAGAATAGGTACACCATAGTAGGTACAGAGGATCCCAAGTGCATACATTGAACCCGGACCCAGTATTGTCAGATTCTAGGACACAAGACCTTAATGTTAGTTAAGTTTTTACGAGAGAACAAAATATCTTATTAACCATCTCACGAAAAGATTTATTATTATTAGGGATTCTTTTGACTTTTTTTAGAACTCGAGTATCTCAAATGTGTCTCTGTCCTTGATTTTGGTCAGCATATTACGAAAAAAATATAGCGTATGGTTAGCTTTATATTGAGACTATATATATAAATATAATTATGAAATTCACTTTTTTTGGGAATTTTTTGGATTATTATTCCATACATTTTTAGAGATGGTAGTATTATGAGATTGTAAATTTCTTCACCTTTTTGTTGTGCCTGCGAGCTCTTTGAGAATTCTTGTACTCTCTTTTCATTACAATAGATTTTTTCGGTTTGTGGTCGCTTATTATTATATAATTAATAATAAATTGTATATAATTAATAATAAAATAATAAAATTTTTATTATTTTAAAATAGGAAATATATAAAAATTTTATTTGTCATGGATATACATGACTTTTTAATTGGACACGATTTTTGTTTTAAACTCATAGCGTTAAATCTCTTGCAACAACTAATTTAATATCAAGGGGATAATAATCATTTATTATACATTACATTATATTCCATCTATCTTCTAAACAATGTTTCACTACGTTATATTATGAACCATTTCATTCCTGTCAAACAACTTTTTACTATATTATATTCCATTCCATTATAAATTATTCTCTTCCGTTCCATTTCATTCCGTTCTATTAATTAACATCTAACTAAACAAACCCTTTCTTCACACCAAAAGTCTTCCACATAAGTTTGGCATGTCTTTGATTATTATTTTCGCTCTTTACTTCTCTTATTCTCTTAATTGAATTGGTCTTGACATTTTCGCTATGCACTAAGATATGAACAAGAGGTTTAGGAGTTTTAGTTATGTGCTAAAAATCCTTACATGTGGTATCAAAATATTATCATTTTACTTAAAAATGACACTATTTTAAGTAAAATAGTGTCATTTTTAAGTAAAAAAGTGGCTATATGGCTCTGATACCACGGCTAAGTGGCTATATGGCTCTGATACCACGGCTACTCACCAACGGTCCGTTGTTGGCGGAGACACAGGGAACTATGACCTTTTTTCTGGTTAACCTCTCTTAAGGCTAACATTCCTCTCAAACCACTACACTGGTTGACAGCATCGACTAACCAAAGTCAGATTGGAAGTGTGTTCACTACACAGATGTTCCAGTTATCGCAGTCTTACAGCCCTTCAACGCCTTTCCCTCAGCTAACACGGGACTTATTGTTGTCGCCTCTTAGGAACCCTACTTCACTTACACACTCTTACTCGTCATTCCCCGTTAATGCTTCTGTCAAACAAACAATTAGCAGAAGTAAGAAGCAACAGTTTTCCAGACTGTCATAGATTTTCTGATACACAAGATCCTTATGCAAAGCAAGTGTAGAGCATACTCATCTCTGCAATCCTTAACAAGGCATAGAAATCTATTTCAGGATAGAGAAGTGTTTAGAAGAGATATGCGAAGAAAGAATTCTTCATTTTCTGATAAGATACAAACTCTAACTAGAATTGAACTTGCTTACAATGAAATACAAACCTTGCTTATATAGAGAAAGCTAAGGCTAAAAACATAAACTAACCTAGAGACATAATGATGTAGCTTTAACAAAAGCTTACCTAACCTTATCTCTAAGGAATCTACTTTTACAAAAGCAGAAAAATAATTCACCTAACTTTTACAAAAGTTAAAAAGTGAACAGTAAAAAGCAAACTACTTTTTACAAAGGTCTTAAAGCAAACAGTTTCCACTAAAAAAGAGGAATCTTGGAACAGTGGTTGTGGGGACCACAAAGAAACCTTTAATGCCAAAGTCTGTTTTAATGACAAAACCTCCTCGATCGTAGTGTCTCCTGATGGAAAGAGGATCCAAGGCTCATCCATAGGTTACTTGTCATGAATTGATTCGTGCCATGATTGCAGATTAGATGGAGAATCTGGATCACTTGAGCTGGTAGATTTATGTCGTTTAGACTTAAGCTCACACTGTAGGAATTGATCTAACTCTTTTTCAGTAAGATTAGGATCTTGAGCATCTTGGAAGACTGAGTAGTCTAGTTGAGAAGGACCTGCAACATTGGAGACTGTATCTTCTGTGTCATACTGAGGACTATTTGGACCAGGCATATCAACTTCTGGTGCTTCTGGTTCACCAGATATAAATTCACCGGGATATGGTCCAATAGATGTAGTCAATACTGGTGTGTCAGGACAATGATTGATCTTTTTGAGAAAATCTCGAAGAGCTAAGAATACTTTATTCTGACATCTTGGCCAATAAGTGATGTATGATAATGGAATACATTTGGCTCTGTATAGAGTTCACCAGTTGTATGTTCACGGTATAGACGATGTATGATGAAGAAACAACGTGACTGTTGTCTTCGTTCAGAAGAAATTTTGAGACGATGTTGATTAATGATAATTCCACACTGTCGTTTCCACTGATCTAATGGTAGAAACCATTCAAGAAATGTCCATAATAGAGAACTCCCATTATTGATGTCACAGAGATTCTGGTAAAGATCAAGAGGAGAAAAACAAACGACACAGGCATAAAGAGAAGATAATGCCCATAAATACCATAATGTATTATCAGTGAAAGGTTCAGAAGGAGTTAACACATGAAGGTATGATGCCTTAAAATTAAACATAGCAGGAGTACCTACAAGGTTATGCTCAACAAGAGAACGATGTAGATAATAGAACAGACTCATACGACAGAGAGAAAACACTTGTTCTACAGTTCTAGGTCGCCGAAGAATAGGAGGAAAAGACTTCTTTGTGAAGGCAAAGAGTGAAAAAGAACTAAATGAACTAGCCATGCTGCAAAATTGTGTAGAAATCAAAGAAGTAAAGCAAATCTTTTGTGATTTTGCAAAGGATAAGAAGCATATTTATAGGCAGAAAACTTATCGGGAGGCCATGGTGGATGTTGTCTAAGAAGTGTAGATAGGTCGGAGATATCTACGTTGGCCTGACTGACATCTGTCTGTAAAAGGTGATTCTGTTTAGACACCTTTATAGGTGAAAGATTCTGACAGAGCATTTTTAGATGGTAGACAGCTGTAGTCTGTTCTTTTCCCCATTGTGGTGGATTCTTATGTAAGAGCCTAGATAAGCTTGAAGTGTAGGCTGCCACATGTGGTAAGAAATCTCTGACATAATTGACAATTCCAAGGAATTGCTGAATTTGTTTCACAGTGAGATTTTCATCTGGGAATTGTAATAACTCTTCTACTATATGTGGGCCTGGCTGATAGAATCCATCCTTGAAATGCATTCCTAGAAATTCAATTTCTATTGTACCAATAGTACTCTTCTTGGCCGAGAGCATGATTCCATACTGTTGTGTAAGGTCCAAGAACTGTTGTAATAGGGCCTGATGTTCCTCATTGGACTTTGAGAATAATAAGATGTCATCGATATAGATCAATGCACTATAGAGGATAGGCTTGTAGATTTTAGTGATGGCCTTCTGAAACAGTGATGGAGCGACTTTAAGCCCAAATGGCATAACAGTCCATTGGTACTGAGCATTTGGAATGCAAAATGCAGTCTTGTATCGTTCTTCTGGGTGAATACCCAATTGCCAAAATCCTGCCTTTAAATCAAACTTTGAAAAGATTGAAGCTTCCTTAAGAAATAATATCTGAGTAGATATTTTAGGCAGAGGAAACTTATCATCTTGCAGGAAAGCATTCAGTGGTTTGTAGTCAATGACTAATCTCTTTTTTCCACGTTTCTGTTCTGAACGCTTATTGACATAGAACGCTTGGCAAGCCCAATCCGACTTTGTGGGCTCAATCAACCC
>JANZXP010000008.1:2884266-2905764 GCA_027576715.1 Erythroxylum flavicans | reverse complement strand
CAACTGTACAATATATCAATATGGACTATTTTGTAAATTTTAAAAATTTTAGGGACTATTTTATAAATTTAAAAAATGATCCGAAACGGTATCCGGTACTGACCGGTACCGGTACAGTTCCGTTCCAAAACTCAATCCGGTACCGAATCCGGTACGGTATTCATAACTTTGAACTGTATGCTCACTTCTATGTTATAAAATTCTGCCTCCTATAATTGATTAACTTTTAGCCTATTTAATCATATTTTTGTTAACTATCTTCTATCATTATCTCAACTTCCATATTCTGCTCTAGTATCTAACTTCTATTTCATTATTCTATATTTCAGTTAACTACCTTCCTACACTATTTTTTTGAAAGTACATGTCAGTTATGTTAGTTTGCAAATTTTGAATTTTGGACTTCTCTATTGATCCTTATATGCATAAATTCTTTGGCCAAATAAATATTAAGATTTTTAAATTTGGGCCCTTTTCACTTATGGGCCAAATGGATTAAATTTACTTTAGAATATTAACCCATATGTATTAATTAACTTGTTCGCAACCTTGTTCCAAAATCTTCTGTAATAGCTTTTTAAACTTTTAATGCGTGTTTCCGGCACTAAATTATACTCCACTCCACCATCACGATAGATTATAGCTTTACAAATTTGCTAGGTTTGAGTACATGATTAGTTGAATTATTTTATTGATGATAGTTTTGGTCGACGGTGCTCCGGAATTAGACCACTTGGTCATTTTCATTATTTTATTATTCGTTTCTTTTCAGTTTCCTGTCAGTCTTATGAAGGTCTGAACTTTTCCCAAGTGTGAACATGGCCCAAAAGATCGTATCAACATGTACTTGCGGAGAAACAACCCGCTCTTTATTAACCTTATTCACAGGTTCAATGGTGGTTACTTCTAAGGGCGTTGGGAATGAAAATACAATTTTGATTATTTAATTCTTGCTTATTTGATTGCTAAAAATAAATATAACAGAGAATGATAGGACTTAAATAAATTTTAGATTATTAATAAATAAACAGTTGCGGAGAAAGCTAAGAGTCCAAAGGCAAGCAAGTTCAAGCACACCCCTCGAGATGCAATCTCCGAGGAGTTGTTCTCATTGAGCTACCGCATAAGATCTTACGAGGTAACGGTATAGAATCCCTAATATACCCCCCGCTCTGAGGCCCACATTTATGACTGGGTACAGATATCACCGCAGTTCAAGTCGTTTCTGGGACTCGAACCCGCAACGAAGGGCTACTAGGGCTGGCTCTGATACCATTGCTACTCACCAACGGTCCGTTGTTGGCGGAGACACAGGGAACTATGACCTTTCTCTCTGGTTAACCTCTCTCAAGGCTAACATTCCTCTCAAACCACTACACTGGTTGACGGCATCGACTAACCAAAGTTGGATTGGAAGTGTGTTCTGCTCATCGGTCGATCGATTAAAAACAGCTAAAAATTGCCATCCGTATTGACTACTTAATATGTCGATCGTCACAAAGTTTGACATAAAAAAGTTTGAAGAAAAAATTAACTTTTCTATTTGTAGAGTTCAGAAGATCGTTTGTACATAAACCAAATTGAATATAGTTTTGGAAGGAACATCCAATAGGTCAGGCACCATAACTGACGAATAATGGGAGGAGTTAGATGAAAAGCACTCGATGTCATACAACTTTGCTTGTCCACGGAGGTTCTACATGAAGTTGGAAATGAAACAACCACTGCGGGCTTGTAGCAAAGATTTGAGTCTTTGTACAAAACCAAAACCTTGTCAACATGCTTCATCTTAAGGAGCATTTATATACGATACGCACGATTAAAAGTATTCCTATCCAATTTCATATTGATGAGTTTAATCCTATTATCATGGACCAATAAAATATTGATGTGAAAGTTGAAGACAAGAAACAGGTTGTTTTGTTAGTATCTCACTCCCTAATTCTTACAAACACTTAAAAGAAATCTTGTTGTACGGAACTCATAATACCTTATCTTTTGAAGATGTCAAATCTAACTAACTATTCAAGAGAAATTTCGATCTTGAACTTCGTTATGACGATAAAGTTGAGGGCTTGACGGTGAGAGGGAGACCTCAAGAAAAGGGTAGTAGTAGTATTTCAAAAAAATCTAGGTTCAAAATTAGAGAAAGTAAATCCAACAAAACTTATTGCTACTGTAATAAATTTAGACATGAAGTTTCTGAATGTTACATGTTGAAAAATAAGCAAGAGAATCAGGAGAAAATAAGCAAACCCTAAAAATTTATCGAAGCTAGTGTTGTTGAAACTAATTCTAAATGTGATGTTTTATTATCTGTTACTTCCACTAATAAGAGGAGCAAAATTGAATGGATTATTAATTATAGATGTACTTTTCACATGTGTCCTCGTAGGGACTTGTTTCTCACTTTTGAACTTGTTGATAGTGGTGTTGTCTTGACGGGCAATGATGCCTAGTGCAAGGTAAGTAACATCGGTAATATTCATATCGAACCGATGATGATGTTATTAAGACTTTATCCAATACTCGTTACGTTCATGACTTGAATCAAAACTTGAGTTCTTTGGCACCTTTGAACCTCTTAGGTATAAGTACACAACTAAAGGTGGAGTTTTAAGGTTCTCTTCAACTGGTTCCTTTCCTATGCCTAATTCTAATGTAACTAAATTATGACACATGCACTTGGGTCATATAAGCGAGAAAGGCATGACACTTCTGAGCAAAAAGTGTCTCTTTAGACATCAAGGCACCAATAAATTGGAGTTATGTGAAAATTGTGTTTTTCAAAAACAAAAAAGAGTTAGTTTCTTTAGTACAACTAACTATACCAAAGTTATTTCTTGTAGAAGAAAAGGATATTTCATATCTATCATTGATGATTTTTCATATAAAGTTTGGGAAGATTTCTTTAGGCAAACAAATGAAGCCCTCTCCACATTTAAAAGGGGGGAAATTTATGTCAAGAACCAAACAGGAAAAAAGGATAATAAGCTTATAAGGAACAACCAGTTAGAGTTTTATGAAGGTGACTTCAATTAGTTTTGCTTAGATCATGGTATAGTCAGACATAAGACATTTGTTGGGAAGCCTTAATAAAATGGTGTTGTAAAATGGAAAAATATGACTCTTTTAAAGAGAGCTCATCATATGCTCTCTAATGTTAGCTTATGGCATTGATGTATTTTTTGGCCGATGTAGTCTCTACTATTTGTTATTTCAACTGATCTTCGTACTCTTCTATTGACTTCAGAATCCTAGAGGAAGTACGATCAAGTAATCATGTTGACTATTCTATTTTGAGATTTTTTTTGATGTCCTACATATGCATATGTTAATGATTGTAAGTTTACGCCTAGAACTAAAAAATACATATTTCTTAGTTATGCATTAGAGATTGTTCTGTTACTTGTGTTAGACCAACGATACAAATTAGAAAGCCTGTCAAATATATTGACAAAGATGATGATTTGGTTGCTTATATATTATTAGCTGCAAAAGACATTGGTGAAGGTATGGAACCTTCTTATTATTATAAAGTTGTTTCTTATGATAATTCTTCTAAATGGTTAGTGGCAATGAATAAAGAATCTGAGAGCCTCCATAAAAACGGTACATGGGATTTACTGGGGCTTCCAAAAGGCAAATAAACTTTGAGTTGTAAGTGAATCTAAAAGAAGAAGGATGGTATTATTGGGTTAACGATGCAAGGTGGAAGATACACTTGGTAGCCAATGATTTTGAAAAAAGAAAAGGTATTGACTTTAATCAAATCATTTCTCTGGTTGTATGTCAATGGTATTTGCAATTATTGCTCTTTTTGATTTGGAGCTTGAGCAATTTGATGTAAAAACTTCTTTCCTTCATGGGAATTTTGAAGAAGAAATTTGCATAAAGCACTCCAAGCGATTAGTAGTTCCTAATAAGGAGAATTGTGTTTGCCACTTGTGTAAGCCTCTTTATGGCCTTAAGCACGCTTTTATACTTGATCAAGGCATTTCAAAAAATAGAGATGAGTCTTTTGTATACTTGTTGTTATATGTTGGTGAGATACTTATTGCATCCTACAACAAGTCCTTAATCAATAGTTTGGAAGCTCAACCTAGACAGGAGTTCGATATGAAAGACCTTAGCGTAACTAAGAAGATACTTGTGATAGCAATTCAATAGAATCATCAAGCAGGTAAATTATTTCTTTCCAAAAAGAATTATATTAGTAAGGTTCTTGAAAGGTTTGTTTGACTATAAACATGTTTCTACACCTCTTAATGCACATTTCAAAATATCTTTTAATATATGCCAAACAACGAAAGAATAAATAGAATGAATGTCTAGAGTTCTTTGTTTTAGTGCAATTGAAAGTTTAATGTACGCGATGGTGTGCAATAAACCTAATTTAGCAAATTTTGTGAGCATGGTGGGTCAATACATCCGCAATTCTGGTAAGGAGCATTTAAATGTTGTTATATGGATCCTTCGGTATTTGAAGGGTACTTCTAACTTAGGTTTGGTGTTTGATGATCACAAGGCTACATCTAATGATGTAATTGGTTTTGTAGATACTGATTGTAATAGCAATCTTGATAGACAAACGTTTTTCTTAGTTATTTTTTCACTCTTGGTTATGGTGCTACTAGTTTGAAATCATTCCTTGAATCCATTACTGCACCATCTACTTGAAAAGTGGACTATTTTGCAGCCACTAAAGGTGTGAAAGAGGCTATTTGGTTGTAGGGTCTTGTCATTGAGTTTGGCGTTTTACATAAAGTTATAATTGTGTAATGTGATAGTCAAATTCCTATGTATTTGACTAAGAACCATATGTATCATTCAAAGACTAAGCATATTGATGTTAAGCTTCACTTTATTAGAGATGTTGTTGCTGTATAGAAAGTTGTAGTAAAGAAAGTTCATACTTTGGAGAATTCGGATAAGCTCACCAAACCTTTTTCGATTACCAAGTTCCAATATTGTTTATGAATGATATATATCATTCAAAGACTATGCATGTTGATGTTGATCGTCACTTTATTTAAGATACTCTTGCTATATGACAAGTTGTAATAAGGAAGATTCATATTTTGAAAAATCATGCAGGCATGCTCACCAAAGCTCTTCCTATTACCAAATTTCAATATTGTTTAAACTTGGTTGGAGTTCACAACATTTAATTACCCTTTGGAACTTTTTGGTGAAGACAAGTTTTTGTAGAATTTGATTTAAGGTGGAAATTGTTGAGAATATTGAGGCAAATCTTCCTCTACCCTTGAATGTTACAATAATTAACATGGTCCACTAATATTTGAGTAATGACCATGTTTGTTATTAGGAGTGGGGGGCTAAGTTTATATTAAATTCACATATACTTATGTAGTTCACCATTTTTTATTTGGCCTTTTGAGATCAATATTTCATATTACTTTCCGCCAGAGGGCGGTACCGAAAGATTGCAAAATTCTCTAACTATTTTTTGTGCTTACGAAATCTTTGGAGATTCTTGTAATCTCTTTTCACTATAGTATATTTTTAATCGACTCATCGTTATTTGTAATTTTTCTCTCACCGAAAAAATTTTCCATGTAAAATTGGTGTGTCTTTGATTATTGTTTTTGCTCTTTACTTCTCTTATTGCCAAAATTGAATTCATCACGATCTATTTTTTAGTATTTTTTTATTTTCTAAAAATAAATTGGTTTTATTTTATAGTTTTTATTTTTACTTGTCAGTTTTATAATTAATAAAAATCATACAAATTAATTTTTGTCTGTTATTTTAGTATTTTTTACACTGCGGCATTTTCATTTGTTACTAAACATAGTTGACTTTTCCTTAATTCTACCGTCTTCACACATAATGCAAGTTTTTGATTATTTGCAACAGAAATGTAAAAGAATTCGAGTTAATGATTTGTTGTTTACATGAATTTTATGGTGCAAACCTGGTTAACAGGATGTCGCCTTTAATATGTAAGATAGACCGCGCTTGTTTTAGGTAATGGAGGCAGCGGTTAAACCAGGAGCACGTGATGGTCGAAATCATAATTACTGAGCAAATTGATAATAATAATATCATTTTTAAAATAAATATAATTTTTTAATAATAATAAAAGAATTTCACGTAATAAAATGGCAAGTTATACGGTTTCAAGTTTCAGGAACAATACTTAGCTGCAAATGAAAGGGTTCCACAAATTGAGATATCTAAGGCTTGATTTAGAAGAGTGGTAGTAGTTAATCATATGTTAAAATCAACCTGCTGAAATAATAAGTACTTATTCTAATAAGTACTTATGTATTTGAAATTGTTGTTTTGATAACTGTTAAAACGTGAAAACAAGTATTTAGCAAGTGCGGTTGCAGTTGCTGAAAAGAGATAAAATAACTAAAAAGTCTATTGATTTAATAAACTATTAATTGTTGTATAAATAAGTAAGAAATATTATTATTCATATAAATTTAAAATTATAAATAATAAAATATTAAATTAAAATAAGAAAATATAAATAAAATATTTTATAAAAATATATTATTAGCTATATAAATTTAAAATTATAAATAATAAAATATTAAATTAAAATATAAATATAAATAAAATAAATTTAGTGAATAAAATATTTCATAAAAATATATTATCAATCATATAAATTTAAATTATAAATAAGAATAATTAATTGTTGAGGGTATAATGAAAAGTAATAATTATCATAAGGTTATTAATGAAAAGTAGAATTTCTACCGCAGAAGAATTTTCTTGCCGTAATTCTCTTTTTGCTTATCGATTTCTGCGGTGACATCGTACTTTCCTCTAATCTCTAGTTGTTCGCCTGCAAATCTAAGCATATAATTACGTTTGAAAACTGTAGTGAATAAATACTCATCTCCATCGCACCGTAAATCCAATCGCAACCTAAGAGTCTGTTTGGTTAGATGTTAATTAACGGAACAGAATGAAACGGAACGAAACGATTTATAATGAAATAAAATGTAATATAGTGAAAAGTTGTTTTGGAGGAATGAAATAGTTTATAATATAATGTAATGAAACATTATTTGAAAGATGGATAGAATGGAATGTAGTGTATAATAAATGGCTATTATACCCCTAATATTAAAATGGTTGTTGCAAGAGGTTTAATACTATAATTTTAAAATAAAAATCATGTCCAATTAAAAAGTTACACATAATAGCGACAAATAAGTTTTTATATTTTTTTATTTTAAAATAATAAAATTTAATAAAATTTTATTATTAATTATATACAAATTATTATTAATTATATAAAAATATTAATATTAATTATTTAATACATTTTATTCTATTATATGTGATTTATATTTTTATTTATATAGAATTATGTACAAATAATTAAAGAATAATTTATATATATATTTCTATTTTTATTAAAAAAATTGTATTAATAATATAAAAATATTATTATTGTGATAAGGAGAAATAATATAAAAACATTATTAATTATATAAACGGGTTAATATTAGAAAAAATATTTAGTATTAAGAAAAATTATTGAAGATATATTAGGTAATATGTATTTATTAGTTTACATTTCATCCTAAACTTTTTGAATTGAAGGTTTCTTATTTTCACTGCTTATGATCAAATGAAACGTAATATGAAACCATTCGCTTCTATCCCATTTTGCTGCATTCTATTATAAAACTCCCAACAAAATAATAAAAATGTATTACATTACATTTTATTTTCTCCGAGTAACAATACCATAAGAAAATTGAAAAAACAAAACAAACAGCGAGAGAGAGAGAGAGAGAGAGAGCAGGCCAAATTTCACGGGAATCTCGATGTTTGGAGGTCATGAATATTGTTTACACGTGGGAGTCGAATAAACCATAGATGACCACATAGGTGTGTCGTGTCATTGGAAATAGAATAAAGACAAAGCCACGTGTACGGTCAAAGGGGATGGATAAGATAGACACGTAGAGAGATACTCCGTACAAGCGTCGCTTTCAGCGGGTGAGAGAGGAGCAGCAGCATAATAATACTTACCTCGTACGACGGGCTTGGGTTCTGTTTTGTCGGCTTCCAAAGTGGACCCACACACCACCCACTGTTCCCGGTGCTCCATTTTGAGCCACGTGTCCCACGCCATGCGTGTGTGGCACTCTCCTAGCCCATGATTCTGGTGCAGCGTCCACGTGAGACCAACTGCCTACCGTGTTTATGCCGGAAATTGAGAAATTCTATCATCCCCCAAGTCCAAGATATGAAACTTCAAAGCGCCAAAGGATTTTGGATAAGTTAGACTGATCCATAATAATAATAATTATTAATATTAAAAACAAATTATAAAAAATAAGTCATGTTTCAATAAAGGAAAGGTTGCTTGTTAGCCAGGGAATAGAGTTGCAAATGATGTTAATGTTTTCTATTAGACTCGCGTGACCGGAGTTGTTTAAAAATCCAGACTTCCCTAGTGCACAGCCTTTCTATTTCTTTTACTGTACGATATCGACATCTTCTTCCTTACACTGGTATTGGACTATTGTTTTAAATATTTCCTTTTCAGCTAATAGACTTGTGCTTGTTAGAGAGGATCAGGGTTGTTGTGCCAGCCAGATGAAGAAACCGTGGATTACGAATTGATTTTCAAGAAGTAAATATAACTTAGAGAGTTCCTCGGCATTCTTGTCTGCGAAGCATTCTGTTTCTGTCTGAGTCTGCTTTACACACAGCGGAGGGAATATTGTGATTGTTTAATTAAATACAAAACCGTGTTCAGTTTCTGTGGATGAAAAAAAAGTGCTTTCTTCGAGAAAACAAATCACCGCAGAAGCTATTACCTCTTTACTCACTATAATAATTGCATATGTGTTTTCAATAAAAGCAAAGCTCCTTCTCGTAACGGATATAAAATTTACATTAATAATCAATATATCATATATTATAATTAAATTACTTAACAACTAACAGCTTTATTTTAATTATTATTGATAAATTTCAAGATATTAGTTTATGGCAGTCGAAGAATATACAATAATTGTTTAATTCTGTATTTGGAAGTTGGAACTCAGGATATCTATTGCTTTCTGCAGTTGTCCTTAAAAGTGGAACATTTACCTTTTCTTCGCGCATACGTTAAAATGTGGCACTGGTCTGGAACCCTCGAGAAGTATTGTTACATTATTATGCACAAGTCCTTTAACTATACCTACACTCAAAAAGTGAAATCGTCCAATCTCAGGCATTTTTACACCCCGGGTCGATAGAATAGTGGAAGGATAAATCACGGTTTAATATCACTCAGTTCTTCAGAGAGGGGGCCTCATATTCGGTGCGCATAAGAAACCACCACGTTAAATGAAACTCCCACACTACCGTTGCCAGGATTCGAACCTAAGACCTTGCATACAATATCCTCCCTGAAGACCAGTTGAGCTACCCATGCGGGCTTCCTTTAACTATACCCTGTTAGAATTTAAAATAGGCCTACGAGCCCATACAAGAAGGAAAGTTAAATTACATACAAGTCTAAGTGAGGTTCCATCCTAAAACTAATTGGTAATAGGTAGAGCAGCTCACTAGATTTATATATTAATCTTCTTTCCTCTCTTTCTCCAATGTGGGACAAACTCCCACTCTTTATATTTCAACACATCCCCTCACGTGTGGGTCTAACATGTGACATAATCTATCATTTCGAGGTGTTAACGATTAACATAAAAGCAACCTGCTCTGATACCATATTAGAATTTAAAATAAACCTACGGGTCCATACAAGAAGGAAAGTTAGATTACATACAAGTCTAAGTGAGGTTCCATTATAAAACTAATTGGTGATAAGTGGAGTAGCCCACTAAATTTATATATTAATCTTCTTTTCTCTCTTTTTCTAATATGAGACAAACTCCCACTCTTTATATTTCAACATACCCAACTATACCCAACTCTATAGATTTGTTTTCACACAAATAATCATTTACAATTAAAATTATACTGTTTTAATAAATAATAAAATTATCATAATCTGTATTTTAGAGCATAAATGATTGAAATAAAAAATTAGTTCAACCCCAGAAGCTTATGCTATTAAATTTTATATTTTTATATTTTTTATTTCAAATTTTCAATTAAAAATGTAAAATTCCATTACAAAAAGAACCAAGCTCTGGAAATTACGTCAAAGATATTTGTCAACTTTTTTGAGAGAGAACAGGCTTTATTTGCGGCGAAAAAGGAGTGCAGGCCGCGAGGGGGCTTGGAACGTTATCCACAACCATCCAAGTGTCCAGCCTTAAACGACACATATGGATTCGTTCAGTCTGTGTCAGTTGCACACAGTAATTCGTATATTGTTTGTGGAAGATATTTTAAGCTCTGTGGCAGAGCTTTTCATGTTCTTGACCTCAAATTCCACTTGCCACTTCGATTCGCACATGCCTTCTTTACATCGCCATCCACGTGTAATATACACTCATATGTATATATATACACACTACTGCTACTAGTAGTTGCAAAAGTTAAATGGCCTAGCCCTTATCGCCATTTTACTAAACTCCTGCTCTTCTTAATTTATAATCAAACTTGACTTTTTTGGATAAGGATAAGGTGGGATTTGGACAAAATGTGTCTTTCAGGTCGCTAGGACTCTTTAATAGCCTCAAGTTTTATTAATACTACTTGTAGTTTAGTTTTCGCCTAATATTATCATCAGTTAAGATTTGTCACTGGTCCCCGTCTAAAGAATTATTGATCTTGGGAAGTGTTGAGTGGTTTAGTCTGTTGAATAATGTACTACCCTTTAGGTCTGCTAGATTGAGTTTATCAGTACTGCCTATTATTCAGTAGTTTGTTAAGTAGTTTTTATTTCTTTTTATCCTATCTGTTGTACATAAGCCTAGCTGATTGATTGCATAAATGTACTGATTCATCTTCCTCTGTTGAATATTATCAGTTTTATCGTGTGTCTAATTTTGCTCTCTCTTTTAAAATTGTTTTAATAGTGGCATTAGAACACAAAAAGGGACGGGAACAACTATAAAAAAAGATATCCTATGAAAACTTTGTCCAGTAAGCTATTTCTCGCGTTGATGGTCACTATGATTATTGGAGCATGTTAATAGAAAACTTCCTAAAATCTAAAGAGTATTGTCAAGTTGTTAAGTCTGATGTATAAAAACATGTATCTGGTGTGACAAAAATAGACGGACAAAAATTAAGATTGGTAGCACTAAAGTTGAAGGATTTAAAAGCGAAGAACTACCTCTTTCAGGCAATTGATCGATTGATCCTCGAAACTATTCTCAACAGAGATACCTCCAGACAGATATGGGATTTTATGAAAAAGAAATTCCAAGGCTCTACTAGAGCAAAGAGGCAGCAACTTCAAACCCTTCGTTCAGAATTTGAAATGCTTCGAATGAAATCAAGAGAGTTAGTTTCAGATTACTTTTCAAGAACAATGGCAATTGTCAATAAAATGCGTGTTTATAGGGATAAGATGGAGGATGTGATGATAGTTGAAAAAATTATTCAATCAATGAAACTAAAGTTTAATTTTGTGGTATGTTCAATTGAAGAATCAAAGAATGTCAATGGACTTTCATTAGATGAACTACAAGATTCATTGATGGTCTATGAGCAAAAGTTAGTCCAGCAGGACAAAGGGGAGCAAGCTATAAAAGCCTTCATCAACAGCAATACTTCATCTCTAAAGAAAGGAGATAGTGGAAAAGGAAGAGACCGTAGGAACAAGGGTCGTAAAAGCTCAGATGATGATCAATGGCATTACTCTCAAGGCAGAAGAAGAGGTCCAGGAGGCAAGAATTCATCCTTTAACAAATTGAAGTCTGTAGATAAGTCACAAATTGAATGCTACAGATGCCACAGGTATGGACATTATCAATTTGCATGTCGTACAAATTTGTCTAAAGGACATGGTGCACAATCTAACTTTGCAGAAAAGGAGGAAGAGATTTCTTTACTGATGGCTTATAATGCTAAAGAGCTAGTAAATTTAGAATTATGGAATTTAGCCACAAGGTGCAGCAATCATATGTGTGGAGATTGATCTGTATTCTCATAATTGTACAAATCCTTTCGTGACATAGTGAAGTTTGGTGATAATTATAAAGTTGCCGTTATGGGAAAAGGAAAGGTACTAATTCAAACTAAGAAAAACTCAATTAATATTATTTCTAACGTGTCGTTTGTTCCAGATTTGAGAACAAAGTTGCTTAATGTTGGTCTGCTTCAAGAGAAAGGGTATGAAGTTACTATCAAAGGAGGAGTCTGCAAAGTATTTGATGAAAAATTGGGCTTAATTGTCCAAGCCAACATGACAAAAAATCGAATGTTTCTACTACATCTCAATACTATTCCTGCACAGTTATGCTTCAACGTAAAATTAAAAGAAGAGGGATGGTTGTGGCATCTTCGCTATGGACATCTAAGCGTTGGAGGATTAAAGACACTACAGCAGAAAAATATGGTGGCAAGTCTTCCCCAGTTCACAATTCCTCCTCAAATTTGTGAAAAATGTGTTGTTAGCAAACAACACCGTGATCAATTTCCAAACGGAAAATCACAGAGAACGAAACAAGCTTTGCAGTTGGTTCATTTTGATCTTTGTGGTCTAATTAAACCTACTTCTAATCGAGGTAAAAGATATATAATTACCTTTATTGACAAATTTAGTCGAAAAATTTGGGTCTATTTTTTGCAGGACAAATCGAAGCTCTTAAAGCCTTTTAAAACTATAAGGCATTTATTGATAAAAAGGCTCGTTATTCAATAAAAGCTCTTCGCACCGATCGTGGAGGAGAATACAAAAAGGCTCTTTATTCAATAAAAGCTCTTCCCACCGATCGTGGAGGAGAATACAACTCACAAGAATTTGAAAATTTTTGTGAGACCCATGGAATTAAGAACCAACTAACAGCAGCATACTCCCCTCAACAGAAGTGAAAGAAAAAATCATACTATTTTTAACATGGTGCGTAGTCTTTTGAAGAAAAGCTGTATTCCGAAGAATTTCAGGCCTGAAGCAGTCAACTGAACCATCCATATATTGAACATAAATTCTACTTTGGCTGTCAAACATATGACACTAAAGGATGCATGAAGTGTACAAAGATCGACAGTAGATCGCTTCAAAATTTTTGGGTGTGTTGCCTACGCCCATATCCCATATGAGAAGAGAAAGAAATTGGATGCTAAAGGAGAAAATTGTGTTTTTCATGGTGTTAGTGAACAATTACGAATATAAACTTTACAACCCTGACACCATGAAGATTGTAATCAGTCGTGATGTTGTTTTCAATGAAGAAGAAATCTACCCATAGTCTATAAGCATAGTCAAACAGCAAATTCCAGCATATTTAGATGGAGATGATGACATAGTAGCAGACCAACCCCACCAATAACATATTTCAACATCTAATGGTCCTGAAAATAGAGCTTCTACAACCTTTAAAATTGCACCAGAAATAACAAAATCTAGTGCACAAAATGAAGCAACAAAGATGGAGGCCAAACGTGTGCAAAAGAGACCAAACTGGATGACAGATTATGAGGTAACTGAAATTGGTGAATCAGAATTTTCCCTCGCTCACTTTGCTATGTTATTAGATTTTGACCCCACAACTTTTCAAAGTGTTGTCAAAGATCCAAAATGTCGTAAGGCCAGGGATGCTAAAAGTGCTGCAATTGAAAGAAATAATACTTGGGAATTGACCGAGCTTCCTAAAGGCCACAAGACACTCGGAGTAAAGTGAGTGTACAAGATTAAATTGAAGCAAAATGGTGAAGTTGACAAATACAAGGCACACTTAGTTGTAAGAGCCTATAAGCAGGAGTTTGGTGTGGATTACAGTGAGGTTTTTGTTCCAGTAGCACGACATGATACCATTCGTTTGCTATTTGGTATCATTTGCTAATTGCAACAGCAGCTCAAATCATGGCCTATCTTTCAGTTGGATGTGAAATCGACCTTCTTGTATGGAGACTTGAAAGAACAGGTATTTATTGATCAACCTTTGGGTTATATTAAGAATGGAAATGAGCATAAAGTATATAGATTAAAGAAAGTCTTCTATGGACTAAAACAACCTCTACGTGCTTGGCATAGTCGCATTGAGGCTTATTTTTTGAAAGAAGGATTTCACAAATGCCCATAGAGCACACACTTTTCGTTAAAATAGATAATGGAGGAAAAATGATTATTGTTTGCTTATATGTAGATGATCTTATAGTCACTAGAAATGATGATGTCATGTTTGAAAGGTTTAAAAGATCCATGATGGTTGAATTTGAAATGTTTGATCTTGGTATGATGCCTTATTTTCTTGGTATTGGAGTAGTTCAATCTACCGCTGGAATTTCTATTTCCCAAAAGAACTATGTTGGAGAGATTTTAGACAGGTTCCAGATGAAAGATTGCAATTCTGTGGGTACATCAACTGAGTTTGGATTGAAGTTAAACAAAAATCATGAAGGGAAAAGGTTGACATCACAATCTTTAAGCAAATAGTAGGTAATCTAATGTATTTGACTACAACAAGAGCTGACATTATGCATTATGTAAGCTTGATTAGTAGATTCGTGAAGAATCCATCAAAGAAGCATCTTTTAGCTGCCAAGAGAATTTTTCAATATTTGCAAGGAACTAAAGATTTCGGGCTGTTTTACAAGAAGGGTACAAGGTCAAAATTGATTGGATTTACTGATAGTGATTATGCAAAGATCAAGATGATAGCAAAAATAGTTCGAGTTATGTCTTTATGCTAGGTTCAGGAGTTGTATTGTGGTTTTCAAAAAAGCAACCAATTGTCACTTTATCAACCACTGAAGCATAATTTGTTGCTGCAGTTTCATGTGCATGTCAAGCAATTTAGTTAAAGAAAATTCTTGAGGAATTGAACTTTAACCTGGAGAAAGCTATTACAATCTATTGTGACAACAGTTTAGCTATAAAACTCTCTCAAAATTCTGTTTTACATGGTAGAAGTAAACATATAGATGTGAAATATCACTATCTAAGAGATCTTAATAAGGAAGGAGTCATTGATCTCATACATTGCAAAAGTTAAGACCAAGCTGCAGACATATTTACTAAAGCCCTCAAGTTGCTCTCTTTCGTACGATTGAGAAGAATGCTTGGGGTTTGCTCAGTAGAAAATTTAAATTGAGAGAGGGTTATTTGTTTACACATCAGTTTAAGGGAGAGATTGTTGAATAAATCTTTCAATTATCTGCATATCTTATTTGTCCTAGTCTTTAAGTCTATGAGTGATGCCCATTATTCAGTAGCTTGTTAAGTAATTCTTTTTTTTTGTTTCTATCTATTTTACATAAGCCTATTTAAAGGCTAGATGATTGATTGAATAAATGTTCTCGTTTTATTCCTCTGTTGAATGTTATCAGCTTTATCTTGTGTGTAGTTTTATTCTCTCTTTTTATTTTTTTATGTAACATAGTCTAATATGGATAATAAGCCGTCTTCCTTTCTTGGTTAGCCCATCTAGTGATACACAATACTGTTAGTAGAATGACTTACTAAACTACGAACCTGGTAACGGAACCTTTTTTAGTGCTTTCCCTACTTCCACATTTTGGGGATAACTGTGGAAATTATGGGGTGTTTGGTCCAGATATTGGAAAGCAGTTTTGAACTCCTGAAAGTTCATCACTTGCCTTGCCAACTTTGTCAATACAAATCATGAATCTTTGAAATTTCGGACACCATCAGACGAAGGTTTTGGGAAAGAAAGAGACAGGAATTGCAGGAATTTAGGAACAAGAAGATAAGATAATCTAGTTAGTAGAAGAAGAAGATTGATGTCACGCTCGGGGAATTTGATAGGGGCTTTGGACAATTCCGACAATAGTATATATCGAAGACTGGTTCAATACCTGTTAATTTATGGTAAGGTGTAATCCTTACCAAAGGTCCTCCAGACAACAATAACCTGTTAAAGATGTAATAAAGTAATGAGCTCTTTAAACGTACGGTCAGATTTTCATGTTACTTGCTCAACAAGTAACACGATGAATTTAACTCTTGTTACTGGTATTAAGTTTGGACTCGCAGGCCGTTTTAAAATTTTTATTTAGAGTCTACCCAAACAACGTGGCAATGACCCAGAATTTTATCAACTGTAAGAAATATCTTTTCCATAGTCGGTTAAGATGTGTCATTTGACCATTTACCAACTCCACAGTCTTCAAATGAAAACGTAAAGACTAATGATATTTTGTAACCCAACCCAAAAGAAAAACGACAAATAGGGTGAATTAACTTTTCATCTTCATCTTCCGGATCTTAGGCAGACGGTAACGAGAATACCTATGACTCCATAATTTAAGCAGACAGCCCCGTGATTATCATCCTATCATTGTCAATATGAACTTGCCACGTGGAAACCGTATCTGATTACCCAAGATGTGCAACGCTTTTGTTATACTTTCAAACCTGCTATGTAACCAACCCGTTACTCGAGTGTCTCCATTATATTAACCGCACTGATGATATATCTCAATTCTCATTCTCATACAGAATTAACCTAACCAGGGTTAATATTTGACCCAACCAGAGTTATTTCCCCATAGCCCACTCCTTTAAAGCAGTTTATATACAAACCAAACCTTGCCGGTGATTTGCATACACATACCTAAATAATATAAGCCAGCCCACCTTATAAACTCCTGAGAACAAGATGATACTCGGTGAACGACATCGTCCAAATCCGACGGTTCATGTTCCGCCGTGGACACTTGTCGACGATTCCAATCCCGAGTTCTACACTTCCAACTCCGGCAATGTCTCCGCCGTGTCTGACTACAGTCCCTATTACCTCCAAGAAGCTTTGGCGGCTCTTCAGTGCTATCTCCCGTCGAACGACCCGGAGCTGGACTCTGAGTCCGAGATTTCTGTTCTGGAGCCTGACTCTCCTGTGGACTCGTACTCATGCGATCAGTTCCGCATGTTCGAGTTCAAGGTGAGGCGGTGCGCACGTGGCAGGTCACACGACTGGACCGAGTGTCCCTACGCTCACCCGGGTGAAAAGGCCCGACGGCGAGACCCGAGGAAATATCATTATTCGGGTACGGCCTGCCCTGAGTTTCGAGAAGGAAACTGTAGGAAAGGGGACGCGTGTGAGTTCGCCCACGGAGTGTTCGAGTGCTGGTTACATCCGGCGAGATACCGGACTCAGCCGTGTAAGGACGGACAGAACTGCAGGAGGAGGGTGTGTTTCTTCGCTCACACACCGGAGCAACTTAGGGTTTTGCCTCAACAGAGTCCGAAGAGTCTGAACTCGCCAGAGTCTTATGACGGATCGCCCCTGAGGCAAGCTATTGAGGCGTCGTGTGGCAAGTCGCTGTCGTTCTTGTCCTCTCCGCTGTCGATTTCCCCACCGACTACTCCGTCCGGCGATTCACCTCCGATGTCACCAATGACTCAGACGCTCAGTCGGTCACTTGGGTCTACTTCGATCAACGAAATGGTGGCTTCCTTGAGGAACTTGCAGCTAGGTAAGGTCAAATCTTTTCCACCTTCATGGAATATGCAGGTTGGTCGATCTGTCGGCTCACCTAGGGGGTCAATGCTTCGACCAGGATTCAGTAGTGTGCCGACAACTCCGACCCGTGTAACAACCCGATCTGGACCTGCCTATGCTGATTTCTGGGATAAAGCTTGTGAGGAAGAGCCTGCGATGGAGCGGGTGGAGTCTGGTCGTGACCTGCGTGCGAAGATGTTCGAGAAGCTGAGTAAGGAGAATTCTCTTGGTCGGACCGATTCGAATCAGACCCGATGCACCAGTACCCCTGACGTGGAGTGGGTCTCGGATCTAGTGCAGTGAGCTATTGACAGTATGAATCCGCGAGGTTTACGAAAGAAATTGTTAAAAATGATTGCTTCCGTTAAATCTTATTTTTGCGTTCGTTTTGGGCCTCTCGTTTTTAACCCGTGTATATAATCTCTGAGAGAGGGGAACGAGGACATGCTTAACGTAAGATTTCTGATGATAATATATGTGTACATGTTTCAAGACAAAAATATGAATAGCAAATATTAAGGTTGTTAGTATGGGGTGAAGAGGACTCTCTGTTTTGGGGAGCTCGGTAAGTTGATTCAACTCTGGAAGAATTTGGACATAACTTTTGTTGTAGGTACTACCTGGGCAGACTGGATTTCTGTTCCCTATATTCATGTGCTTCTGTTGATTCATGTTTTATTTTCTTGTTAATATATGTAATTCGGTGATCTTTTGATATTGTAAGAGAACTTCAAGACTCCTATGTAATGTTTTCTCATATTAATGCAATGTATATCTCTTCATTCTACTATAATCGTTTCTAAAGATGTATCTTTATCAGGACCTCAAATAATATCATCTTTATTTGTTTCTGATAATACGATAAGTTTATCAGATCTTGTCAAGCGAAGACTTATAGCGGTCAAAATGTCTACATTGAAGGGTACAGAAAGCTGAGTCTGCCGAAGCTTTTGTGAATATACATGTAAAGAAGTATGGGAGGGAAGGGTGGCCGGTTTCTAACTTTACTTTTGGACTTGGATTTAACCCCCCCTTCATGAGCTCTTCAAAAAGTAATTTGTTGAACGCGTTTCGTGACTTATACTAGCTGTGATCAAATTTCCATCGTTGGATTAGCGGTTCTAACTTTTGTGGCGTTCACCCTCACAAGCTAAAGCTAAAAGCCAAACGAGACATAATCCTGATTGGGATAGCCCTGCTAGCTGATGTTGAACTACTGATGGGGATTGCTGAAATTATTAGTAGTTTAGGTGGGGTTAGTTGGGGGTATTTGTCTTGGATCATCGTCGGACCATACTTACCCATAAAGGAAGAAAAAGTAAATCAAAAAAACCATTTGTTTGTTTTCCGGATCTCAATGTTTGTTCAGCGTATGAGTTCTTCTACCCACCGTACCCTGATTGTTCTTGATGATCAATCATCGACATGATTGTTGATGGGTGCTTTTGCAATCATGTACATGATAGACTATCGTCCGAGATAATGTTAAGAAGGGCACTGTTTTTGTCTTTGTGTCAAAGATCAAAAGTTAAAGAGGGGTCCAGCCTTATTCTATGCATGCTCTGTTCAAGATTTTTATCGAAGAGACCTGTTGAAATTAACTGATAATCAAAGCTTGAGGTCTTAAAACCTTGTTTTTATAATTCTATTAGAGAGATTTTGCAACGGAGAAAAAGATGGTCCGTGCTTTAGAATTGAAACCAAGATATACAGCACACATATTTGTCAAATGGTAGGAGCGTGATGTAGTGCCACTTCCCGGCAGATTGAGATCACCGTCAACTTAAGTTACTGAAGCCATACCCTGGATGCGTCATCAGGTCGCTATCATCATATCATATTTGGCTAATTGGTTACAATGGCCAACCTTTTAGTTGGGGAACTTATCCCACGGTTTAAGGTAAGAGTGTTTTGTCCCAAAACATGTGGCCTTTTCACTTTTAACTTGGAAAAAAGCACACAACAAGAAGCATAGCCGACGAAGTAGTTGGAGTTCCACATTCTCACATCATATAATGTTGACATGTTATTATATTAAGCTAAGGATTTGGTGATAGTTATCAAAGTCGATCCTATTAAACCCGAAACCTTTTACAAGACCCGGCACCCATTTAATCATCAGAATATGTTTTCGCCAATACTAATGTCGATCACATGAAACTCATCTCCATTATTTGGATGTTCAACTGAAGCTTCAAGGACTACAAGGTTAGCAACCATTAAACCAAGCCTAAAACAAAAAGATGGGTCCAACCGTAATGTTCCTTGTTATAATTTTAATGACTTCAGCATGTAATTCAAAGGTCTCTCCTCGGAACTCCTTTTGGGATTCGAAAACTGAGATAGATTTTGATTTTCCCTGTGAAATTGTCGATGCATATTCGACAACAGCCTGTTTCGAAAAAGTGGGTATTGGATTCGTCACCAATGTTGTGGACGAGGACGAGGACAGTGACATCGGGGATTGAGTTAATGGGTTAGAACTTGAAACGCTGTTGAGACCGTTCATGGTTTCCGATCCCTTCCCTTCCTCGTCGTTGTCTTCCGACAACCCTTTCTCTAATTTCTCTAGTTGATTTATCGTCTTATTCTGTGTGTTCTGTCCAATAATACTGTTTCTCCTACCATGTTCTGGTTTCGGATCGGAAAGCCTGGTCTTGGGAGTGAATGCTCGGTTGAAACCTAAGATTTACAGATAGGGGTCTGAGTTGTTGAAGAGGCGGAAATCCATAAGAGTTGTTGAGACGTGTTAGCCGAGAACTCGAAGGGCCACAAGACATAGTACAGATTGGAGAATTGTGCTGATACATCATGGGTTCATTGACAGGAGAAGAAGCCCATTTAGTGCCGAATTAAGGTTTGGATCTGTTTCTATCCCCCCCGCGATATGCATGGGGCATTGAGCTTTGTAATTGAAAGCAAACTGGAAACTCTGAGAGGCTTGATAATGGATTGGGCTTATCTTTGTTTAACTCAACTTTTGTAGTGCAATTCAAATGGATGGGACTTGAAATACCAACCTTAAAATAAGTATTATGCTAAGTAGATGAGTATCAGAAGATAAAGTGTGGCGAGTACTATGATATGTAAATGAGTTTGTTCTAAATAGAATAGCAATAATATGAGTCTAAATTTAGGAGTTTTTAATGGGCCGATTTATAAGTTAAGATCAGACCCAGTCGACTCAAAATCTAAATTTTTTTCAGTAAAACGACATTGTTTTTTTAAAAGAGTTAAATCTCGGACAGATCTGAGCGTGAATAGCCCAAATATGAACTTAATTAAAAAAAAGTTGTTCATACTATTAATTTTAAGAAAATTATTTTTTAAAAAATTGGTATAACCGACTCATTGTCATCCCTAGTTCTAAAGAGATTTTTGTCAACTTAGTAATTCACTACACACTCTACTATTACTGAGTTGAAATTAAAGACAATTTAATAAGTAGTTGATCTTGAAATTTTTCATAAAATACAATTTTTTTAGATTATTGCAATATACAAAATTTTAGTAAAAATAATGAAAGGATGGAATATTAGTGTTTTTATTCTCATAAATATATAATTAAACCCAAAGTTGCGAATATCGTATCAGATTTGGTACCGAATTGAGTTCTAGTACGGTACTGTACTAGTACCGGTCAATATCGGATATCATTTCAGGTAATTTTTTAAATTTATCAAATATTTCCTTAAATTTTTAAAATATGCAAAATAGTCCATCTGTGTATTGTACAGTTGTACTGTATACTTTACTACTTTATTGTTTACGTCGTCCCTGTTTTTAAAAATCATAATAATAAATAATAATCACAATTAATATGAAATAACAATAATTTATAAATATTTCATATATAAATAATAACCACAATTAATATAAAAAAGACAATCATCATACAAATATAAAATTAAGAATAATACAAAGTATTTAAAATATTACAATAATACAATTTCATCATTTTAAT
>JANZXP010000008.1:2856786-2875463 GCA_027576715.1 Erythroxylum flavicans | reverse complement strand
ATAATTCAACCATAAATTAATTAATCTATTTTGATATTAAAAAATTCAATTTATAATATATAATCCAATTTATAATATAGATTAACTTTTCATTCAAAATTTAAATTATGTTCAAAATTTTATGTCCTTAAATCGCTTAAACTTAAAGACAATCAATCCCATTCATTTCTATGATAAACTGCAACATCCTCTTGAACAAACTGTGAACAACCAATTAAACAACTCATTCATTATTCTTCACCGTGATATACAACAATTTCCTGAAAATTCATATCGCAACAAATGACAAAAGTCACAAAAACAAAACACAACAATTCAATTACAAATTTCCAACATTCCAACTAATTCAGATTTCAGATACACTCATATTGTCATGCACCCAACCAATTCAGATACACTATGCGCAAAACATTCATCACAAAACCAACACTGTAGATCCATCATCCAATAAACAATTCTAATCCAAACAATTCCAATTCAATAGAAATTGCAATTAAGCATGAGAAATTCAAAAAAAAGAAAAAAACACACCCAAAAATAGATGAGTTGCTTCGGGTCTTCTGGTTGTTGGTTCGGGTTGGTGACAGGTGGTGCGATGGACCGGTGTAGCGTTGTATTTGAGCTGCGACGGTGATGATGTGGTGTGGTGTAGCGGGCAGTGGCGTCTTTGGGTCCCTTTGGAGGAACTGAGGAATGTTGAAGACGGTGGCGTCTTCAACCGACGCTAATGGAGGGAGGAGCCGAGATCGGAGGAGGATGAGGGAAGGAGGAGAGAGTGAGACAGAAAATTGGGGTCGGGGAGAGAGTGAGGCGGCGACAGTGAGAGCGCAAGACGGCGGGAGTGAGTGAGAGGCGAGAGTCGAGGGAGAGAGACGTAGAGTCGGGGGGTGATTTTAGGGTAAATTTTTTCAAATTTGCAATTTGATTCTTGACATTTCAGAAAGTTACGATACTGGTCGGTATTTTCCAGTATTTTTCATACCGGGCGATACTGACCGAAAAACACCGGTACCGACCGGTACCGATGTTACAAGTACCATTCCGTCGTATTAATATCCATTAATACAATACTTTTTTAAATCATAATATAATGATAAAATTATAATTAATATTTTTTAAGAATTTATTTACACTATAAACATTTATTTAATGTTACAATATTAAGGACTTATCTATTAAATTTTGAATATGTTAAAAACTTATTAGTACTTTTTATGCCTCTTAGGTCCTAAGGGGTGGTCGAGTTGGTGGAGTGGGAGAGCATAAGGTCAAAAGGTCCAATCTGCTACTGCAGGTACTCAATCAAAAGAATTTTTTTTATATTTATCCTCAAATTTTACGAGGACTTGATTGCCTTCCTCGAATTTGAAAGAAGGAATAGCTACAAGTGAAGTTAATGGATATGCTTGTTAGGAAGTCGGCCCTATCATTTGAAAGTTCGATTAAGAACTCAATTTGCATAATCTTGTGACCTTCCATGTTTTTTCATCCTATTGTTTGAGATGTTTCTGAGCAAGTAATCAGTCAAAGACATCATTTAGTTTTAATGTCTTCTGTTTCCTTAAAAATCATAACATGATGTTAGAAGAATTGGAACTCTGGATTTTTACTTTTCAACAAACTGAAAAAGAAAATTCTTAAAGTTGAAATCATTAGTGTAGGGAGGGGAAAGCAATTACAATAGCGGTTCGTTTCTCCCTCTCTTCTACAAGGTACTTGTTACGAAACTACAATGCATTGCCCACCCAAGTGGCTCCAGGACCTGAAGGTCTAAGGTTAGAAAACGCGTTTAAAATTACTTACCATATTTGTGTGGTGGGAGCACAGCTACTTTCCCACATTCAGGAAAAAGCTGCCATGCTCTACTTTGAACATTAGCGTTGACTGGTCACTCTTTCGTACCAGGTATCTAGAAACGAAGGAAGTGTATTGAGCATTGAGCAAGGTTTCAAACGTCGAAATCTAGTACATTGTTTATTACTTAAGTGACCAACTAAGTATGAACACGTTATTTGGTTAATCATAGATAATAGAAAAATGTTTTGTAATTATGATAATTGTCATTTGAAATTAATCATATAACTATTATTCAGTAATTATTAATATTCATCCACAGCAACTCATTACACAAGACTCCTCGCATTGTAAGAATTGGTCCGTTAAGGATGGATATCGATTGGAACGAGTATTAGTAATTATTAATACTCGTCACAGTTAAATAAAATTTTATGTATTATTTTGTTATTTATGATATTAACTACTAAAACTCATCATTGGTTTGTTCTTGTCGTAATAATTTAAAAGTAATGAAAAGCTCCTAGCTCTATTTTCCATTTTTCTTCACTTCAGACTAGCAATAACTCGTTATTTAATAACCTTAGCTTGGAATAAATGGAGGCAGTCGGCAAAGTCAAGCTTTTTAAAGTTTCTTATCCAACTTTAAAAACCTGGATGCACATGGTCATTTGGTGCTCCTTGATCTTCAACAATAGTTCCGTACCTTAAGTCTCTCCTCTCCTCCTGCTTCAGGCGTAGCATTGGAATTTTGGGTTGCTATGGGAAGAACTCCATGTTGTGACAAAGCTAACGTGAGAAGAGGACCCTGGTCCCCTGAAGAAGATGCCACTCTCAAGGAATATCTTAAAAAACATGGCACTGCTGGCAATTGGATTGCTTTACCTGGCAAAGCAGGTCTTCAATTTCTCACACTTTCTTCACTAATTCTATACTCTGATCCTCTAAAGTACAGCTTATCTCTATCATCTGATCCTATATATATATGTAAGATTTTGTTTCAAGAACTTGAATTTTCTTTACTTATGCCTGTGTATAAGATTTGCTCCACTCCCTGTCTTATTCTTTCACTGCTGTACGTGTACATATGAGCTTATGAACGTGCAATTAAATTTGATCTTCTCTCCTTCAATGAAACGTTATACTCTTCGAGTGTTTGCATTTTTCAGGTCTGAAGCGATGTGGGAAGAGTTGTCGTTTGAGGTGGTTGAATTATCTCAGACCAGACATCAAACATGGAGGTTTCACAGAAGAAGAAGATAACATTATATGCAACCTCCACAGGAGCATTGGGAGTAGGCAAGTCTTTTCAAATGTGTATATCAATTTACTACATATACACACAAATCCCTTTGTGCAATAGTTTCACTTTCTTTTCATTAGGTGGTCTGTTATAGCTTCCAAGCTCCCAGGAAGAACTGACAATGATGTGAAGAACCACTGGAATACCAAATTGAAGAAAAAACTAGCGGATGGACATATTGGTGGGAACAGAAGTAACAGGGAAACTCATTACGGTGACAGCTATCAAGTTATAACCATTAACAACATCAGTGACACCGAGTTGGCCCAAATTTCTTCCTCAACTCCAGAATTTGGAGACTCTGATCCTGGAAATTCACCTTTTTTGGCCACAAACTCGGGTACCTTGCCACCCCTGATGGAGGTGATCAGTTACCAGCAGCACTACGAACCACAGCATCTCACTTGGGACCAAAGCCAGTGTCTTCCCAATCTTGGCACAAGTATTGCATGTAACAGCTGCAGCCCATCATCACTCCATGAAGTTTCAGGTCTTTCTGCAACGTCTTGTCCAGCTTTACAGAACAAACATACTTCATGGTCCAGCAGTGGGACTGCGGTCCAGAATGATGAAATTGCATTGGATTTTGGATTTGAGTCCTTCTATGACCTTCTAAGTGAAACTGATCAGGAAAAGGGCAGTGAAGCTAGTTGATCAGCTCTCTTATCTTTTCTAAAAACATAACAGATGAATATCTTTTTCTAGAACTGTTTATCAGATATTCCACAAATTGTAGGGGACTTAAAATCAGTGAAGGACGCCAAAGAGGATATGGCTTTGCTGTCATTAGAATCAAAACGTTTTAAACTATATATTGCTTTTTGTTGATGGTAAAACCTATAACTTTGTGAAAACGTGCTTTTGTTTCCGGGGATTGTACATACGAAGTAATGAACCAGTCATGTGGGTGTTTTAGTTTCTATACTGGTTTTAGAAACTTGGCAGGTGAAGACTTGGTTCAGTGTTTCCTCAAGTGGTTTAAGTGAAACTTTGATAAACACAGGATCCCGGTTGATGTCACCAATGTTTGCTTTGCTTCTGAAAGTCAGTAGTCACGAAACACGCATTGGCTCTTCCACCATTCAAAGATGAAGAAAAATGCCACAATCTGAGGTGGCAATCAACGACTCTGTTCTGTGCATCTGTTTGTTTATTCCTTGAAAATTCTTCCCGAGTTGGAGTCATCGTAAACTACTGGTTTTGGATTTTACATTCATGATCCTATTAACTCATAACCGCCATAACTTAATATAATCAAAGAAACGTCAGGATATCTCGACCTTGCAGAATATCAGCGGCCAAATGAATCCTGAGGGGTAAGGACACACCCTCTACTTGGCAATAATATTAAAATGTGTATAAAGAGGAATTAGCTTGAACAAGATTTCCTGGGATCTCATTCAAGCTTATTCTATTAGAAACTTGTGGGACCTGTGGCCAAAAATAAAGGCAGAGAATGAAAATGTTCCAACTTTTCGATCTTGGTCAACAATCGAGTCAAGAAAGCTTGCGAGAAAACAATGGTAAAACGACTTTGGAGAAATTGTTTATTGTCCCCAAAACAAGCGATCTCCCCATACAATGGACTTATTGTCGGAGAGGCTGCGCCACCACTGTGGAGGCCAATGGTCATAAGTGCCGATGATAGCAAGCATAATTTTCAAATGCGAGACAACTACTTAATGTAAGGAACGGCGGAAGTTGCAAAATAGCTATCAAAGGGCGGTTAAAATGGTGTCCAATATATTAAAGAATAGAAATAGATATAATTATTATAATTATTATAGTTAATTAAAATTAAAAATGATTACTATTATTGTTTACAGTCGTTAGTTTGGTTAGTTGAAAATTTTGAGAAGAAATTTTTTTATATCAAATTTTAATATATTTTAATTAATTATATTGTTTTATTAAAAAGAAAAAAATTATCAAAATTTTGTTTTATTTCAAAAGTTAATATAATTATTTTTAATATATTCTAATTAATATTGTTTTGCGAAAAAGGAAAAAATAAAAATTAGTAAATTTTTTATATCAAAATTTAATATATTATAATTAATTATATTTTTTAAATATATTTTATTTAATTATAAATTTGTTAAATTTTTTTTCAAATGTTAATATTTTGTAATTAATTATTTTTAATTTTAATATATTCTAATTAATTATATTATTTTGCTTTAAAAATTGTTAAATTTTTATATCAAATGTTAATATATTCTAATTAATTATATTATATTGTTAAAAAAAGAAAAAAACAAAAAATAAGTGCCACAACTCATGACACTCCTGTCACGCCTGTTGACAATTTTCTCACGGGTATTATAAAGACTATCACGTTCATGACTCTTGAGTAATGACTTTTATTCTCTCATATTTGCGAGGTATAGAGTATTCTCAAAACTCATATATCAAGATATTGTTTATACAATAATAATATATAATAAACCAACGTTTTTCATTCTTAAACTATTGATATTTTCCAAACATTAATACATAATGAACTGAGCACGCCCTATCATTTTATTTAGGGGGCGCTTGGTTTATAAAGGGCAATAAGAATAGGAATGAGAATAAATATAGTGAGAAATGAGAATGGATATAATCATTATACTATAATAGTTGGTTAAGATGAAGGAATAATTACCATTACTATTAATAATGTTTGGTTTGTTAAAAATGTTGAGAAATAAAAATTTATTAAAATTTTGTTTTATATTAATTTTTAAATATATTTTAAATGATTATTTTTAATTTATGCACTCTAATTATAATAACAAAATGTATAAAATCAAATATATTGCGATATTTTCTTTCCAATAGTTCTTAAAGAAAAAAAAATCTAGTATTTTCTTATATCAACATATCATTAGTTACATAATATCTTCAAAATATAATTTAATCATCCAAAATATTATGCAATTCATCAACACAACCATAATATCCACCAATCCATTATTATAGTAAAATCAAATAATATAGTTTAATACAATTTGCATTTCTCTGATAATGCAAATGTTGTTATATTTTAAATAATTAATAAATAATATTTTAATTAATTACATTGTAATTAACTAATTAATTAATTACATTTTAATTAATTACATCTTAATTAATTAATTACATTTTAATTAATTACATCTTAATTATATTTTAATTAGATTTTAATTAATTAATTAGAATTTAAGTAATAATTTAATTAATTATATTTTAATTAACTAATTATATTTTAATTAATTAATTAGATTTTATCTTGATTAATTATTCTAATTAATTAATTAGATTTTATCTTAATTAATTTAATTAATTATATTCTAATTAAATATATTTTAATTATATTTAATTAAAAATTAAAAAAATATTAGTATTGGTAGGAATCAAACACATTCCTCTCACGCATGGAGGATATGAACCATTACCTAAAACTTGGATATGAAAAAACAATTCAATCAATCATAATAACCAACCAACTTTTACCATTCATTCTAGTCCCATTGATTTATTCCCTTACCCTTTAACCACGCACTCCCTTAAAGTTTAAGACAATTTTGGTCGTTATTATTGGTAATAGTTGGCGTCATAAAACTTATAAAATTGTATAATTTAAATTTAACGCCATTAATTTTATATCAAAATTTCTTTACAACACTATTAATTTGTGACATGTAACATTTCAGTTGTGTAATTTTAATCAGGCGAACGCTATTCTAATTATTATGAAATTTTTTTATACACTCCCTAATGCTTTACATAAGGTCTAAGGTTTAGTTTGGGGACACAGTGGTAGTTAATAACCTGCTGAAATGATAAGTTCTTATTAAGAATAAGTATTTATATGTTTGAGATTGCTATTTTAGTAATTGTTGAAACGTGAAAATAGGTGTTTGACAAGTATGATTGCAGTTGTTGAAAAGAGATAAAATAACAAAAAAGTCAATTGATTTAATAAATTATTAATCGTTGTATTAATAATTAAAAATATATTATTACTCATATAAATTTAAAATTATAAATAATAAAATATTAAATTAAAAAATATAAATAAAATAAATTTAGTAAATAAAATATTTCATAAAAATATATTATTAGTCATATAAATTTTTTTGAATCGATATTAGTCATATAAATTTAAAATTATGAATTATAAAATATTAAATTAAAATAAGAAAAATATAAATAAAATAAGTTTTGTAAATAAAATATTTCATAAAAACATGTTATTAGTCATGTTATTAGTTATATAAATTCAAAATAATAAAGACGATACGCTGAACTTGCTTTCTATTAGTTCCAGATACAATGAAAAATAATAATGATCAGAAGATTATTAATGAAAAGTAAAATTTCTATCACATAAACATTTTCTAATCGCAACCCTCTTTCTATTTATCGATTTCTGCAATGACATCATACTTTCCTCCAATCTCCAGTTGTTTACCTATAAATCCAAACACGTGATTGCTTTTGAAAACTACAGTGAATAAGTACTGATTCTCACTGCACTGTAGATCCAAATGTAGCCTAAATAGCTTTAGTTATTATCTATTATCAGGCCTACCTTGTTAAGGACAGGAAGGACATCTGCCCAGCACCAGCTTTCATAAAAAATAAAATAAAACTCACTTTTGACTTTAAGAACAAAATAAAGTAAAATAAGACTCACTTTAGACTTTTGTAAAGAAAAAAATGAGATAAAATAGAGTTCAATTTATTCTTAATACTCCTAAAAAGCAATACTTGACAAATCTCTTAGTTTTTTTCTTTACATTTTTTCATTTGATTTTTCCTAGTTGTTTTCTTATTCTTAATGTTAAGAATTAATGCAACCAATTAGATTTTTCAACTTCGAGGGACTCAAGGTAGCCTTTTTAATAATAAAAATACGTTTTAAAAATTTATATATTATTGATTTATGTAAGCCCTTTTTTTACTTTGTTCAAGACCCATAAAACCTCAAGAACGACCATGTTTATAATATCAATTTACACTTTAATATTTATAAATGACATAATTTATAATGTTATTAAAAAGTAATTGATATTGATTTAGTGTTTATAACTTTTTCAAGAAAATCGACATGAGAGAAGTTAATAAAGAAGTTAATAAAAAATTGTAAATACAAAATATAAAAATGTAAAATATTTTTGTTTTAAATGATTAAATATTTACAAAATAATAAATGATAAAATTCATAACAATAACATTACTATTCACGTGACTAGATTTATATTCATTAAAGCTTAAAATTTTTTAAAAATTTATTAATTAAGAGTAAAGATATATTGATATGAGTTTATAACTTGATTTAAAATTATTATTATTATATATATTATTAATTTATATAATATACGCCTTAAAAAATAACGAACCACAAAAACCTACCTACACTTAAGAAGTCTAAGGCTGCGATTGGATTTGCGGTGTGATGGGAATAAGTACTTATCCAGTGCAGTTTCCAAACGCAGTTACATGTTTAGATCTGCGTTCAAACAATCGGAAGTTGGAGGAAAGTGTGGTGCCACTGCATAAATCGATAAGTAAAAATAGAGTTGCGGTAAGAAAGTAATTCTGCGGTAAAAATTCTACTTTCCATTTACAACTTTATGATAATTATTATTTTCTATTAATAACCTACCGATAACTTTATAAAATATTTAATTTAATAAATTTATTTTTTATTTTAATTTAATATTTTCTTATTTATAATTTGAATATATATAATTAATAATGTATTTTTTACAAAATATTTTATTTGCTAAATTTATTTTATCTTATTTATATTTTTATTTAATATTTTATTATTTATAATTTTAAATTTACAAGACTAATAATATATTTTTTAATTATTTGTATAACAATTAATAGTTTATTAAATCAATAAGTTTTTTAGTCATTTTATCTCTTTTCAACAACCGCAACCGAAACGCACTTGTCAAACGTCTATTTTCACAGTTTAACAATTATCAAAACAACAATCCCAAATATATACATATTTATCGAGAATAAATACTTATCATATTAGTAGGTTGATTTCGTAAAATTATCAACTGTCACTGTTCCCTAAATTCAATGCCGGCCCTAGGTAGGAGCAGACAGGGCACATGCTCAGGGCCCATAGAAAAAAAGAGTTCCCCTTAAAATTCTAGACCACTTGATCCGTATTATATATTAGCTAGGTAGATAAAATATATATGTATATATAGCCACCGTCCAGTACCCCGTAATAAGTAGCTGCTAAGGATATTACATCTCTGACTCTGATAAACAATCATTGAATCATTATTATTCTACATATGTTACTTCGTTTTATTATTCTACTTATGCAAAAGTGGTCTAGAATTAAACATCTGCATTTGCATATCATGATTTATAGTTTCACTTATAGTTATTGCTGCATTTCAATCTATGTTCGAGGCAGAGAATTTAATAATTTACATACAAGCACATCATCCTCTTAATTCTTTAATTGATCTCATTTATCAGGAATTGATTGTAATCCCTGATGTGTGTAAATATTGCTACATTATTTTTGTAAGGGACAAAATCCTGAAAGTAATTCAATCCGTGACATGCTTGAGGACAAATTAACACTGATATGAGAGCATTTCTTTTGTTGCGAGCGCTTCCTAATACGAGCAAGAAGTTTCTTTTTTTTCTTCTCTCTGGATATTTATTTGTTAATGCAATTCTTTTAGTGTTTTACATTCTAATATTGTTGTTTGATGCTACTATTACTATTTTGTTATTACTATTACTAATTTTAGTGGTTTTATTGTTAATGATATTAGTAAAATATTATTAGTAGATATTATGATTATTTAATATTTGGTTGAGTATGTCGATTTATAAATTGAGTCATTTATGTTTCATACAAACATGTACACTTTAAATTTATATATTTATATATTATCGATTTATTGAGACTCTTTTTTTTATTTTGTCCAGAGCCTATAAAACGATAAGAACGACCCTGCCTAAATTAAGCCTAATTGTAAGATACGTATGTGCTATAATTTCAACTCACCTTTACCCTCGGTTGTTTTTGATTCCTTGTACTTTTCTCGCTCTCATGATTTTCTTCTTCGTCACAAATTTTAAAAGCAGGAGAAATTTAAGCCCAAGTTGGGACTAGCAATAGTGTTCGTTGGCATTGTTCAAGGCATCCTAGGTGATTTCCATCGCGTATTGACTGATTGTAATCACCAAGCAATTAAGCCAATGCTTGGGTGGATTCATTCAAGATTAATCGAGTTTCCCTTATCGCTATCACATGAATAAAAAAAAAGAATAAATAATAGATTACTAATAATAAATAAATAAATAAATAATAAAATAGACATAAAAAAATTATAGATATAATATTATAAAAAGAAAAGAAGAAGAGGATGATTTTCAAAAATGAACAGAGAGGCAAGTCTTGGCGCCAAGTGAGGCGGTGGACGTGTGGAAAAATTAACGCTGGAAGCTTCTTGCATACAAAAATTTCCCATCGGGAGAGAGTGAAACTCACTTGTGTTATTCACGCAGCTGTTTCTTCTTCTTATCTTCTAAGGTGAAACGACTTCGTATTCGATATCGTCCATGGTATTCTCTTCTCTCAAACCCCTAGCCCTTGGTTCCGTTTTCAAGTGGCAACTGTTTCTTCTCTGTTTAATTTATGTGGTGATTCAGTTGATAGTGTAATGTACTAGAAAATCTGTGATGGCGTGTTGTTCCCGAGCTTAGTCTCTCTTTTTGATTGAATCTGAACGCAGTCTAAGAAACGAGGACTGTCCTTGGAAGAAAAGCGTGAGAAGATTCTTCAGATATTTTACGAATCGCATGACTTCTTCCTCGTAAGTTTACGTTATATATGTATATATATATATGTGCCTTTTGTTGCACAATTTATCTTTCAGTTACAGTTTTACTAGTCTTCGTTGAGTTGTTGCATTTCTGTTCTCTTCTAGAAATTGGAAATTATGGGGAAAAAGATGATCATGACTGCAATTGAATATTTATTTCAACCGATTGCTACATTTATTTCGTTAATAACAAGAAAAAGGTTACATGTCTTTGCTCAATGATATGCATGGACTCCCTTTTAAGTGCTATTTGGTTTATGTAGTGATGTTTAATTGACTATGGCTTAGTGGTCTTTGCCTAGTCCGACAGAATGTTGCTATGATTGACAAAGGAAAACCGGTTAGTCTTTTGACAATAATTTTTCAGTCACTCCTGTATCCTAAACGATGCATCCTTGTAGAGTGATATTTGAACCACTTCATCATGTTTAACCAACCAACGAACAAACGAAAATAATTTAGTATACACCATCACGAGTGTGAAGTTTCATATTCAATTTTGTATATTTTAAGCATTCTGTCCTTTGGGAAATCCTCATTCGTACGGTTTGTTTCGTAAAATAATTTAGTATACACCATCATGAGTGTGAAGTTTCATATTCAATTTTGTATATTTTAAGCATTCCGTCCTTTGGGAAATCCTCAATTCGTACAGTTTGTTTCGTTTCTTCAGCTCAAGGAATTAGAGAAGTTGGGACCAAAGAAAGGCGTGATTAGTCAATCTGTGAAAGATGTTGTCCAGAGTTTAGTGGATGATGACCTTGTTTTAAAGGATAAGATAGGAACTTCAGTGAGTAACCTTTTCATGATGAATCCTTAAGTTAGATTTAATTCACCATGTGCTTATGGGCTATGTTGCAAACTCAGTCCTGCTTGCATTTGTGTGTTTGCAAAGATGTGAATTTTCTTTTCTGGTGTCCCATCCAACAAGCTATGTTGGCATATGATTGGGCTCATAATTTTGAATCTTCAGGTATACTTTTGGAGTCTTCCCAGCTGTGCTGGAAATCAGGTATGGGTTCAGATGCCTTGTTTTGGAATATTTTTCCACAAGTTTTCAATAGTTCTTCTGAAACGCTTTTGTTTAATTTAAAAGTTGAGAAATTTATATCGCAAACTTGAGTCTGATCTACAAAGCAGTAAAAAGCGGCATGCAGAACTTAATGATCAGTGCAATGCCTTAAAGAAGGGCCGTGAAGATTCTGTGAGTATGACAAGGTTTATTAAATTCACCAGATTTGGCGATATTAGATAGTCTTCAGGCTCCTCATCTAACTTGAATTTTTAATAGGAAGAACGCGAAGATGCCTTAGCTGAGCTGAAATCCATTGAGTTAAAGCATAACGAACTGAAGGTAAAACACAATCATTTTCATCTACCTAAGTTGATATCAACAAGAATTTCTGATTCTAATTGGTCTAATTGATCAGGAGGAGATGGCCCACTATGCAGACAATGATCCTGCTACTTTTGAAGCAATGAGTTAAGGAGCTGCCCATGTTCTTATGTTTATTCAAATGATTTTAATCTTATCTTCTTATGCATTTTGAACACCTTGCATAAATCTGAGAATGGACACTTAAAAATAATTAATAAGCTCATTTTGATTCCTCAATTGTATGATGCAGAGACAGCTATTGAAATTGCCCATGGAGCAGCGAATAGATGGACAGGTTTTACCATCTACATATTATAAGTCTCCTGTCCAATTCAATGGTAGTCTGAACTCAAGCATTTTATAAAGTTAATTAACCCTGCAGATAACATCTTCACATTGCGACAGTGGTGCTCAAATAACTTTCCTGAGGCCAAAGAACAGCTGGAAAACATGTATAAGGAAGTAGGTTTTATTGTCTTCCATCATGTCAAATGCCTTTGTTTAGAACTTGCCCACACAGTTAATTCTATCTCTTATGTCACAATCATTGCTAGCTCTGCTGACTGGTGTATTCAAGTTCTTGTTGGCAGTCATCCATCTTGACATTTTACATAATCTGCTTGATTGTTTCAATTCACAGTAGCTTGGTACACAAACCAAGAAAATTAAAGTCTTTGCTAGACAGGATTATTACCATTGACAGTGTAGAGGGGTTTGCTAGACAGGGTTGGATGCATAGTTGTCTCTCTCTTGAAACTTACACTGGATTCACTTTTATCTTAGTCCCTCCATGCAGATAAATATACATATATACAAAAACAACTATATGGTCCTTTAGAATTTGTTTCTTTTTGTCCAGATGCTGACATTTTGCTCTTTCTATCAAATTGCAGATAGGAATAACAGATGACTTCGACTATTTGGAACTTTTGCCAATGATTCCATTAGCCTCAACTGGTGATCAGATAGCCGAAGGGAATTCTTAGGCGATATAGACTCGTTTTTCTGTTTACGTATTCATAATACTAGGTACAACCATTACAAAAAGAGGCACATCCTAGCCATTAGAAAAAAAAAGCTTTTAGGTACTGTTGGGTATTGCCATTGTTGGATTGTGTTCCATTCATAAATCACAGTGGATCTCCACTCACTATGTTTGTCAATCTCTCCCATTTTCTCTGTGCTTGGTTCAATAGTTATAGTGTTCCGAATTGGTGCTTTAAAATTTGAATCAAATTTGTCAACGATCTTCTTCAGGTCCACTCTGCACAGAGAAGGAACTGAATAGAAAGACAATTCCTGGTGAGTGATCACTTACGTGTAGTCCATTGAATATAAGACTCGAAGATTGCAGCCGTTGTACGGGCAAAAAGGCAATCGTAGACTTGACCAGATACCAAAGTGGGATGAATGATTTCTACACTTTCAATCGTTATTGCGATCATATATGAGGATAGTGTGCATTGTAGTACGCATGGCTTAGGTTCGCCAGAAACATTTTCTAATTGGTTCACGAAGCCCTACAATAATGTGGCATTTCCCATGTCGTGGCACATCTTTTGTTAGATTCTTGAATTGATGATGTGATCATTACCTTTCACTTGCCGTCCTCAAATAAATTGTTTTTATTTATACACAGTTGCCAAACTTCACGTCATATCACCTAAAGTTCCCCCTCAATCTGAAAGTATGGCTAATTATTTCTCAAATTTTCTCATCTATTTACTTTCCATTCGCAGTTTTTTCAGTTTCTGAGATATATTTGGCAAGTTTTGGAAACGATAAAGCTTATTCCTTAATGGTATATTATAGTTGATGATCAAGTCGGTCGGCAAATTCACGATTTAAAGCTGTTGGTTTTTTTTCGTGAAAGCCGCAATATTGAATTCAGCTTCAACAGATTGTACCGTTTTAGGATCTTTTCTTCCACTTGCACGTGCAGAGGATGAAAATCGAACCCAACCTAATGTTGAAGCAGAAACCTATGTTATACCAACCTAAAGTTCAAGCAGAAAACCTATGCTATCCCAACCCTACACCCATCATTGATACAGCGGACACAACTCTCCAGATTCCAATAAATGCACATTTGATTAGTAAAGGTAAAATCAAAAGCATATTGAACTCAAAAAGAAACGTCGGTTTATTCACCAAGTAGTGCTGACTTACCGAGTTGGTAGGTAAAATATAGAATAGAAGATAACATTAGCTATGAAGACCCCACGCAACAGAAACTTCTGTAATAGGACAAAAGAAAAATGATGGCAAACTCAAAGCTCCAAACGCACAGTACAAATATTGAAGGGGACTTTGTTTAGTTCACCCAATATTTTATGTACATTGTTCAACGCACAAAGGAACGCCTTCGAAAGAGTAGTTGGTGCTCCGTTGTACAACACTGGCAATCTTTGGATGAGCCCTTTGTCACTTCCAACAATAACACCTGCAGTTGTCCAACAACAAATCAAACTAAAAACACTAAAACTAGGAGCAAGGAGCACAAAAGCTAAAAGCTACAGCTTTGCTAATATTTCCAGAACTCAACATTAAAGCTTAAATTGATAAAAGAAATGGCTTATCTTCATCATAGAATATAAGCACAAGTTTGATGGATCTTCACTAAGAGAATGCTCAATATTTTCCAAAAATTGACAATAAGGCTTAAGTGATCTTCAGAAAGAAAAAGCTTCATATTCAAAACTAAAAGAAGTTGCAAATACAGTTACAAAAGGCTAAAAATCCAAACCTTTTCAGAGTGCCATCTCAGCTTGTAGGGCAGCAAGTTCCTCTTCCTCAGCAGTACGCTTTTGAGGAACTGGACGAGCTGGTTGCCTAGCTGGAACTTGCACTGGAGCTGCTGGAGCTGTTGTTGCTGGCTGGAGAAGCTGCTCTTCCAACTCAGCACCTTCTAATTCTTCTAGCTCTGCCTCCAATTCATCCTGAAACATGAATAAGGTTAAGGCACTCCAAAAAATGCTCAATTTGAAGTAAATTGCATTATAAAATAATCCAGTTGCATCAATTAATAACAATGACCTCATCAAAATCAGCTGCAGCACCAATGGGAGCTGATAATGCTTCTTGAATCTGTCTCATGTTCTCAGTCTGCTCATTGATCTCATCCATAGTTTTGTCCACATCGTCAATGTTCCTGAAAATTTATTCATTTCCCAATTAACAATAATCACCAGATGCAGTTCATGCACCTACATGAGGTGCAAATCTCAGTGTTTCAATATGATTTCATAGAATAAGTTGGTTATGATGGAAGCAGATGAAAGTAGATGGTAAAAGGAACAAGTATGTTTAATGTAAAAACCACATGGTTGTACGATATAATGAATATATCCTACAGAAAAGCATTAACTTAGGAAGATGAAAAGTACAAATAGATGACACATACGTTGCTTTTTGCATTGCCTTCATTGCAGATGCTCCTGTTCTCAATGCATCCACAGTTTCAGTAGTGGCTTTTGCACCTTCTAATGTTATCATCTGTCACATAGATATTTATGTTCACAAAAACAGAAATATAATCAATTTTAAACACTTCTTCTTTAAAATACAGTTGTTACCATAAAAAATGGTTGAAATACAAACTTACCTGATCATGGATCCGCAGCTGGAAATTTCCTAGCTGTTCTATTTGTTGTTCATATAACCTCTTTCTCTTAAGACATTGAATGGCAGCTGTATAGAGAAAACATCAAACAGTATTTAACAGACAAGAGAGGAAGACTTCTACGAATACCGTGACAGATAAATTTGATTTGGAGCAAAGAAGAAGCGAAGATGTAAATTAAGCGACAAGTGAAACCAAGTACAATGCCTTAAACAGGAAATTCAGAATAAAAATCTGAAAACAAAAGGTGTTTAATTTCAAAGGCATTTGTCACCAAGCCATTGATACGGAAAATCTTTATAACTGTTAAAAGAAAAAAAACTCTGGCTATCTCAATATGGAAGTTAAAATTTACGAGCAACATTTCCATGTAGCAAGGAATTTGTTTAAAACAATACCCCTCTTGTTCTTCGCTCTAGTGAAATCCCGGGCCTTTTCAACTTCTTGAGACGCCTTTTTCTGGAGGACCTTTTCCTTCTTCTCCAGCATTTCAAGTGTCTATAATCCACACAGCAAACGATTTAGATATAGTTTTACAAGAGAAGAACAACAAACACATGATCAATAGTGTCAACGCAAGCCCAACAAATCAAGTAAAAAAATTAAAGCAAAATAAGCGTTAGCCTTGCCCAAAATTGCATGATTCTCAATAAACATAAATCTTGGAAGAGAAAAGGCCCGAAGCATATAGATAAAACCAGATAAGAGCGAAGAGTTGCAACTTTTCCATGTTAATTGCATAAGGTATGGAAAAAAGTACCGAACAACGGTCTCACTTCTTCGAAATACTACGTCAAAGACCACAAATCCCATATAACTTATGGACTAAAAAGTTCCCGGTATATTTTCTTTCAAAGGCGCAACACAAGTTGAACCCAAATTCTCGGCCATATCAAAATCAATTTAGATTGAAGACATCGGCAGCAAACCTAGAAATAATTAAGGCGCGGAAAAATGAAAAAGAAATAGCATATAAATACAAGCATCACAATCAAATTAAAAGAGAGGAAAGAAGTCGTAAGTTAATCTTACCTCATTTAATTTATCAATCGTGGTTAAAGCATTGGCTTCTTGCTTGGGTTTTCCAAACAGCCGGTTAAACATGGTTGCTTATTAGCTCGCCGACTAAAGAATCCTCCGATCTCCTAAATCACAAACGAATTCAACGTTATAAGATCAAATATAACCCTAATCATAATGAAGACGCCCGATCTGTTGTTATACAGTAGAAACTAGAAAGAAACGATTATTGAATCAGGAACAATCAAATAGTTGGAACAAAAGCATATCTAAGACACGAACCTGTCGAGTTGATAGCTTAAATGATTCGAAAGATCGAATCGAATTAAGCGATTAGGGTTTTTGATGACAAATCGGAGAGGGAGAGAGAGAGAGAGGGGAAAAAGTTTTCTCTGGGAATTTCTTAAGCGTGTTGTTGACGTGGTAGACGTGAGAAGCTGCCTTGCCTTTTCTTCAAGAGGTTGAACTGTTGAACTCTTTTAAGTTTTAACACGCGTCAACTTTTCATTTGATATCAATCCAGGGGTCCCGCATATTATCACGACTTGTAAGTTGTAGAGTGGAGGTTGAGGATAACCATATGGCTGTCCGCCAGTTCAAAACGCGGTCGTGTTGTCTTTGTCTTTTTCGGTTTTCACTTTTGCTTTTAAGGAAGCTCAAGCTCTTATTATGACCAAATAAAACTATACTAAATTGATTAGATCAAAGTAAGTAAAAAGTATTTTAGACCGGAGAGGTCCGACCTATAAGCTCCAATCCGAATTTGAGTTTAATTTATGACATGAATTTCATTTTAAATATGAACAAAAAATTTTAAAAAATTAGATTGGCTTAAATTTTAATTGATAAGAAGAAAGATTTAAAATTTAAAATTTAATTAAATTATTATATAAAAGAAATTCAAAAACTTTTCATAATTAGACCATTGTTATTAATTTAAAAGAATTCTAGAAGTTGCATTCCCTCTAAAGGTGTTGGAGCACCCCTTTTTTATGAGGGTGTTTTAACCATGTGTCACTTAATTTAGTCTATATATTTGTGTGAATCTCATATAAATATGTGAACAAGATTTAATAAAATATAGTAAGAACTGCCTAACCAGAACTGATCATTTGATCTTTCTAAAGTCTCCCAAGTCCCAACTCTAGGTAAATATTGTGGTGTCAATATTTTTTTTCAAAAAATACTTCCATCCACCATTTTTTCTAGTTTTCGATTAAACACTCATCAAGAGTTGTACTTTCGACCAAGACTCATCCTACCTCTCCAGAAAACCCCTCCCATCACTGTCCATTTCAAGTTTTTAACTGAATATATAGTGGGGATCATATCTCTTATTCTGGTTATAGTGTTCTTATCATATTTTATTAAATCTTATTCACACATTTATTTAGATCTCACATAAATATATTGATAAAATTTAATAGAACAAGATTGGAATACTTTAAACAGAAGATTTCATGTGTATATATTGATGTGCGGATAACTTTTCAGTTAACTTATCAAACAAACCAAAAACTAACCTTCTTTTTATAAACTCCTAAACCTTTACATCAGAATTTCTGATTAACATCTGTTAAATCAACGAACATGCTTTCTCATTATTAACATGTTTGGTTCAACTGCAAGAATAGATAAGGAATATAATGGTTATTTTTAAGAATAGAAAAGATAAGGAAAAGAATGAAATGAGTATTATTTTGTTTGGCTTACTGT
>JANZXP010000008.1:2845970-2856686 GCA_027576715.1 Erythroxylum flavicans | reverse complement strand
TCATTCACTTTCTTTTTCAGAATCATAATTGCTTTCACTTAGGGGAATGTGTCATTCCCATATTTGTACACTCCCCCCCACCCCTCAAAGCTGCCATAAATCACACATCTATTAGGCCATTTGTTACTTAATAAATGCTGCCATGTGTTATTAAATGCTTAGTCCACATGTCACTTAAAGATTGGTCCACTTGTCACTCAACTAATAGTGTCAAATGTCAGTGTATTAGCTATCCAAATGTCAATAACTCATAGGCTTCTATTAGGCCATTTGTTACTTAATGAATGTTGCCATGTGTCATTAAATGATTGGTCCACTTGTTACTCCAAGATTGTTCCACTTGCCACATAATCATTGATCCATTTGTTATTCAACTAATGGTTCCGAATATCATTCAAAATATAGGCTTAGTCATACTAATTTTCACGTACCAATTTGTCTTGCTAGTTGACAATTTTCCTATTCCAAATGTCCATTTTAATACATCGATTCCCTAATGGTATTAATTAATTCCAATTCAAAATATAATCCAAAATTCAAGACATATGCAATTCTCAATCATATCACAAATTTTAACACCTATCATACATGTATTTTTATGAACATGTAACATTCTAATTAAGGTACAATTTGGAGCCTTACATATAATACTACTATATATATCCCTTTACTTGTGTTTGAGACTATGTACTGCTATATATTCCTTACATTTATTTCTTTTCAACTTTAAGCCTTATTCTTTATTTTCATATTTAAAAACCAACAACAATTTATCAATGCTCCAACAAGTTTTTCGAGGATGAAATTCTATTAAGACCAGTAATAATCTTCTCTCTGAAGATGATTAACAAATTTTCCTATCTTCTACAACATGAAGATAACGCAGGGAACCAATCTCTCCAACTACATTCATACCATATATAGCCTATTGAAAGAAATAAAATTTTTTTCAATGGCTAAATTCATTCACAACCAATTTTAACTACCAGTGTTTGCCTTTTCTACTTTTTGCTCTAATGGAAATCTATCTGGGACCAAACTCTTCTAGTCAATGTTATAACCCAAATAACATAGACACCCTACAATCCATATTAATACCACACAGATAGCGCATCTTCAATATAATTCATACCACCCAGATAACTTAGACACCCTTCAATCATATCAATTAGCAATTAACACGTCCCAAACAATTAAGATGATTTTTCACTCCAATTTCAAACAAGTTGATGCAAACACATTTAAACAAATTGACCCAACTGCTTGACTACTACAATAGAAAGACTCGCACAGATACAGGGAAGAGACGGGAAGCAGATAAATTCCAAAAGAAAATCAAGTTGATTGGAAGAGACGAGAAGGCCAAATAAGCATTACAAAAGCTATTTGGCTGATGAGGTAAGTCAAACAACCACCTTGATAGCCCAAAAAAAAAGGCGACGAAGTTAGGTTTACAAGAAACATACCTAATTCGTGCAACTGGTAGAGAAATGTTGAGGAAGACGTGAAGAGCGAGAGAGATGAGAGTTTGAAGACAAGAGCGTGAAGATGAGAGCGAGGAGGACAAGAGCGAGGGAGACGAGAGCGTGAAGCGTGAAGACGAGAGTGAGAGAGACAAGGATATTTCGGTCCTCAACGTCGTAAAGTTTATTCCGACATACCCAGAATAGGTAAAGACAAGGGTATGTCTTCTTTAGCTATTCCCCAAGGTCCGAGAATAATTAAACCTGAGAATAACTACTATAATTCTCTTTTTCTAACCAAACACAAGAATATGTAATTGTCAGGAATACACTAGGAATAAAATACTTATTCCATTGAACCAAACATGCTGTAAGGTGTCGAGTAAAAAAGCACATCCGAAACCCGACTTCACAAGAGTTGACTCCTTTGATGCCTCTGCTGATCCTTTACCCTCCTGAAGAGTTTGTCCTCATCATCATTTGGTTAACTTTTTGATTATTCCACACATGTAAAAGAATTAATTTGACACATCTTCACACACCGCGAAAACATTGGTTGTGGATCTGATGGCAACCTCCCCCAGCGGATTGGGTCAAAATCAACACGGATGGAGTGGCGAAGGGGTCACCTAGAGCTTTGGCTTGTGGTGGCTTGATTCGTGGTTCCTTGGGGCGGTGGCAGGGAGGATTCACACGCAGGATAGGCGTTTCTACTGCTATAGTGGCTGAGCTTTAGGCAGCACTTGATAGGGTGCGCTTGGCAAAGCTTTTGGGGATCCGCCAAGCTATCTTAGAACTGGACTCGAACGCAGCATTCATCCTCATCACGCAATCTGCGGTGGGCTCACACCACACCAGGGGACTCCTTCGGGCCATCCAGGAGGCGACAAGTAAGGATATCGTCATTCGCGTACTGCATGTATATCGCGAAGGCAATAATTGTGCAGACTGGTTGGCAATTTATGATCTTTTCTTATAAGGCCACTATGAGCAGCTTCACCAACCACCAAGGGGCATCGTCTCACTCCTCAATGGAGATATTTTTAGGGTTTTTGTACCTCACTTCTGTGTTCTTTAAGTTGATTGTTACTAGGCCATTGGCCTCCTATTTGCCGGAAAAAATAATTCATTTGACAAAATAATAGTAATTTAACCAATTTTCTAATAAATCAATCAATTATATATGAAAATTATTATAAAGAATTAAATCAAAAATTAATCTGTTCACAATTGTTTTAATTAAACTGATATACTTTAATTTTTAAATTATTGCCTAAAACTTAAGTCTAAATTCATAATCAAGTAATTGATACTTGACATATTTGATTTATTCTTAATTTCACGCCCTCCTTCACAGCTTGATCTCACGAAAATATAATTACTACGTCCACATACTGATTAAGCACTCAGTTTATCAGTCGATTACTGACATTAATTTGGTAAACTATTTGTTCAACAGTCACAATAGACATTACTGGTTATGATATACGACAATGGAACTTGGTTCCCATTCTACTGTTATCTTAAGGGTGATGATTCCTTTTTTTTTTTTTTATACAATGGAAAACTAAACAATAAAATTGAACATCCTATCTAACGCAGGGATCTGCGGTACTGAGTGCCGTGCTTGTCACGGTGGAGATGGTCTATGACTATTGCCGGAGGCACTTGTAGAATATGAAGGTTTGGGCTGGATAGCATTGCAAGCGCTGCAAGACTGTCGGCACACTGATTCCCTTCACGATACACGTGATGGAGCTTCACCTCAGGGTGATGATTCCTTGAATCAACACAAGTGAGCCTAAGATTTACTTGGCAGGTGGAAAACTGCGAGGATCACGGAGGTGTTAAAAAGATTTCACACGACACTCAAGATCCAAACACATCGGCACATGCGTTTCCAAATCACAGACTTATCATGGGGCCACAGATCCCCTCCACCCAACATCCTGTTCCGTGCCAAAAACAAGTCATTTAATATCTATTTATACCCAAAACGACGCGGAGAACAGGATATTGGTGACAGAAAATCTGAACCCTATCATTGGCTCGACTTTCATTATCGACGGGCAACGTAAGTTCATTCAACAGTCAGTTACGTTGCCCGTCGATGATGAACCACCAAAGACACCGCCTAGCAAAAGAAGCTAACGTGGTTCCCTAAGCTTTTGTTACTTCACATGTTTTAATCACAGGTCCAAAACAACACAAATAGTCCTACATTGGATGATCAATTGCACGGTCGTCTTAAATCTCAAGTTGATATGAATCGAGAAGAAAGTGACGAGATCCTATAAAACCATTAAGATCTTTAAGCTAATGAGTAACTAATCATATACTTTTCAATTGTACACAAACACTAGATCATGAATCCTCCACTAACTAATCATATACTTTTCAATTGTACACAAACACAATATATCATGAATCCTCCACTGAAACATTATCATAAATTTATCAGAAATGAAAATATCAAAATTTAAATTCATGACCTTTTGATTGCTTTCAATAAGCCATTCAAAAGCTTAAGATGAGTCGCATTAAATGGATCATATCTAATCTTTAACAATTCTCTCTTTGCTTTCAGTTTATTAGTCAGATAAATAAAGATGTGACAAAAACATGTCCAGATCATTCGCTGAATTCATCTCTATATCACTTCACAAAATACTTAAAAAGCTTATTAGGAAAACCATGTCAAGGATGAAAATGCTTGTCCTCACCGCTAAAATTTCTGTACATGATATCCAGAAAATGCAAAAGTGCACAATTGCATCAAGAATTTACTGGATTGAAGTGGAGATAATCCCACAACATTAACAAAAGAGTAACATATATGTAAGAAAATCAAGTCATTCCTTGTTAACAAAAAGAGCTAGTGCCCTCAACAACGTTTTAACACTTATAAGTCACTGAAAATAATATAACAATACTCGGAAAAAAAAACAAAGGACGATTAAGAAGGCACCCAACAAAACCTTTCCCCTACATGACTAACAGTAATTCACCATTCTCTCGAGCTTTACTTATCAGACGAGTTGGGTCCTCTCTTCTTCCCGAATCCAACAACTGCATTATCAAAGAAAACAACAAAAACGTTAATCCACCATCAACATCGATGATCAACCATTATGACAACGCGTTTCCAAGAACTGTAAAAAGTGCTCAAAACATAATCCGCAAGCATCATACGATTAAAGATAAATTGTACATAAAATCACGAGTGTTTGATGTAGGGGTGTAAGCTTTTATGTCCAAACCAGAACTTAACCTGTGAAGATACCAACGTATCTCCCTCTGAGATTATCATGAAATTCGTATTCAATGTCTCAAAATCAGAAAACCAATTAATTTAGTAATACTATCCTTAACGTATACATCGTAGTTCAAAAACCATAACTATTTTGCAACCGGTATTTACAAATAGAAAATATTGCGACGTAAAGAAATCAACAAGAGCAATCTAAAGAACAAAGCAGAATTCCCCATGTGAATAGATTATACTCAAATCGATAATTAAATTAATCAGAGTTTCGATCTAGAACTAAAAAACACGTAAAATAAAAAGAAGCCTACCGGCGGTGACAAATCGGCGGTTGTATTGCATCCTCTTGTGAGCACGGCCGCGAGGCTTCTTCTTCTTATCTTGCTTAGCGACTTTAGGAGTTTGGCCTCTCACCTTTCCAGCACGAGCCAACGAGCCGTGAACTTTACCCATGTCTTCTTGTTGGTGCGGCTTTAAGTTAGGGTTCTTCTGCAGCGTCTCGTGTAATTAGGATTAGGTTATTATATTTATATAAACAGGAGCTGAGGCATGGACCGATTTCTGTGTGGGCTCTTATCGGGCTTCCTTTTGCATATATTTCATTACAATTTATAAATTTCGTGATTTTGTAAAAAAATAATTAATAATTATTTGAATTTAATTTGATTTATTAAATGATAAATTTTTAAAACCTAATATATAAGCACTTAATTATATACTTAAAAATAAAAATAAAAATAAAATTAAAATTAATTTATTAAATAATTTCTTTAAATATAAATTTTTTAAATAATTTTTTAAAAATAAAAATATGTTGTTGTCTCCTCGTATTTGTTATCCTTAATTATAGATGTTTTCAATTATGTAAATAAAATCATTAAACGGTAATTATTTTAAAGTTATTGTAAACTTTTTTCAATACTTTAAAAATTAAATTGAAAGTTAAACTAGTAAGATAAAAAATTTAAAATTTAGAAGATTTAACGGGTATTAAACTATTATAAAATCAGCTAAATATTATAAATCTCGTTGATACTCGAAATTTGGAGAAGGTCAACATTACAGACCTTACCCCAACAATAACAATATAAGATCAGTAAATACTGAATAAAATTAATGAACTTTTGCTTATAAAAAATTTAAAGTTTAATTAAAAAAGATATGGTTAATTAAAAATTAATTAATTTATTTTAACTTATAAAAATTTATTAATTAATAAAATTGATTGATTAATTAAGTTTTTAATAATAAATTGAAAATTGGAAGGATTGAATTTTTTTTTATTAAATCAGATAAATCGACCAGGTGACTGATATTTTTTATTGGAGTTGTGATTTTAATTTTTTAAAGCCAACATAATGCATTAGCTGTTAGCTTAATCTATCAGCGGTCAGCTGATTGCTGGTTATATTAGTTGATTTGATCAGCAAATAGCATAAGCTCCTACGCAGAGAAAAGATTGAAGAAATTAAGGTTGTACCTCCACCAAATCCGAATGCTGGGGAAGACAAAATAAAATGGAGGTGGACAGCATCGGGGCGATTCACATGTTCATCTGCATACGAAGCTAAATTCAGTGATGTATGGAACCCGATTGACCCCAAATGGAAGCTTATTTGGGGTTTGAAGTGTCAAGAAAAAGTCAAGCTATTTTTGTGGAAAGTGGCTAAAGAAATACTATGGACAAACGCGGAGCATGCTCGAAGGGGAATAGCAGATACACCAACCTGTGTTTTGTGTGGAGCTGTTGAAACAACACTACACTTACTACGCGACTGCCCGAGGAGCTCTCGAATTTGGAAACGTTTACAGCCGGATCTGCCTTTAAGCTTCTAGACAGAAAACATACTATCAAAGTGGCTTTTTACTAATCTAAATTGTTTAACTTTTCAGGGAATCGCTCAATGGAACATTTGTGTGGCAATCACATCCTGGAAGTTGTGGACAGCTAGGAATCTAGAAGCCTTCAAGATCAAGCAACCACAGAACAAAGCCTATTCTTCTCCATACTAGCATCAATTAAGGAAAATCAAAGAGCTTTTTTCACTGAAGGAATGCAGCACACAGATAACCATCGAATAGGGAACATTCCTAACCCAATTCAGTTACTGGAATCAAGAGGCTTACCAGATATCGAAACTCTTCACCATGAGCAACGGAATTCCATTTTCACATTAAGAACGGATGGCGCTACTTGTCGAAGCACTGGTTTGGCTGCCGCTGTCGGAATTGTAATAGATGAAGACGGTCATTGGTTGACAGGCTTCTCGAAAAAAGTGGGTAGAGCAACCCCTCTGATGGCGGAGCTCTAGGCAATTCTATTAGGTTGTAAACTAGCCTGGGAAAAAGGGGTTCGAAGAATGAAAGTCTTTTCTGATTGTAAAGAAGCTATTACCCTACTATCTACAAGCATTGGGGACCTACCGATTCCGGCGCTGGCTCAACGAATCCGTCAGCTTTCATCAAATTGGGATGAATTGTTGTTTTTCTTCATTCCCAGATCTGAAAATACCCAGGCAGATTGTTTGGCAAAAGAAGGGCTTTCCAACTCCAACTTTGCAAGGCATGCCTTTGATTCCTCGCCGTCCTTTCTCTGCCACAACCAATTGCATATCGATCGGACTTCCCAGCAAGACATCATTCCTAGCTCAATGTCTCCGATAAGACAGAACGAGCAACACGCTCATCGTTTTGTTGATAGAAGGGAAATCATATTCGATAGAGATGTCCCAATACTCTCTAAAAGGCAATTTACCCTGATGGAGGCTCACCTTCTACAGTATCAAAAAAAATGTATATATTCAACAATATGAAAAACTCTCCATTCATTACTGGACATTGGCCGTATGTGGCCTGAGGCCTGCTAGGATATGGCCGGCACGTACATGATGCTTCAGTGAGGCATAAATATAAGGTTATGCACGTACATAGATGAAAATAGTGGCAACAAAAGAAAAAACAAGTGAAAGCATGGAATGGTTATGGAATTATAGAAAGAAACACTGAAGAAAAGATCACCAAGTCACAAGAATCCATTTAAGTAGTAATTTAATGGGTTCACGTGTACGCTTTCCACATGCTACAACCACAAAAGACTTACCTCCGATAGCCTCAACCAAACCTCACCCAAACTTAATTGCCTATTCCTATTGCTGTGCACAAGTAAATATAAGGTGCTCTGCAATGTGTGTATTTATAGAGAAAAAGTTGATCAAACCTTTTGCAATTAATCCCCAGGTCAGAGGAAATGGCCGTCAAGAAGCCTAGAAAGCACACCAATCTTCGCAAGTTTGTGAACGCACCAGTTAAGATCTTGGTCATGGCCAGGAACTTGTACGTTAAAGGCATGAATGAATGTTCCCAGCATCTTGGAGCCGCCTCCTTCGGTTGTCCGACAGGTCACCTCAATGATCTTAGTCGGAGTTCAAGCCTCAGTTCTTCAAAATCAGGCAACCGTGACGATGATTACAGGGAACTTGTCAAAGCCGCCGTTTCCAAGCAGGTGGTTGAGTTAGATAATCTTAAACGGCAGCAATCTCGAAAGTCGGCAAGAAAAGTTGGTAGGACTCTTGGTGTGGGTTTTCCCATCATTGATGAAGAAAAATCTTGTCATTTCGAATATGTGAAGGTCAATGTCGATATTTTTGCAAGAAGCAGAAGCTATCCTGCTCCAAAAAGAACTATTGGAACCGTTAAAGTTGGGTGAGATAGAGAACAAGGACAGCTTTGTCTCATAATCTATCTCCTTTTCTGTTTCTTGTCAGAACTTTTTTTATCTGTTGCAGCAACCGATGTTCATCAGTACCTCTTTCTAGTTAAAATTTGAAGAGTATAGACACAAACTGGCCAGGAGTATATGTTAGGAACTCAGAAGCACATGTGACTGCCAAAATTTTCATACCTAATAAACTCACAATGTTCGAGTTTTATCCGAACAAGTCTCGAACATGTTTGATCGAAACCTATCGTAAGGATTAGACTATAGCCTTCATAGAAACTCCCACAATTCGGAAAACCAATAGCAATTTCACAAGGTACTATAACACAGGTCAGGAATATCAATTGCCACATCCAAATTAAAATCTTGGATTGCACATGGATACCTTCAATGAAGGTAAGTAGTTTGGTATCCATATAAATATTGTGACTTGGGAAGTGGCAAGTCAAGTTTGTTGCTTGCAAGGTCTGGATCCATTTTCATTTCTGAATATTTTAGTATATTCTCAAGTTGGATGGTTAGGCATTAGTTGGCTGCTTTTAAGTAGGTAGGTGCCTCTTCAGAAGAGTAGTTAACGCAGGGCCTATTCTAGTAATAGTAAGTAAACTTGAGAGAAGAGGCCATTGGATTTTCGCGACAAAGCAAAATTAGTGGGATCTACTTTCAAAAAAAAAAAAGTTACTGTGACCCTTCCATCCAATTAACAGTTCTGATAGTGTTTAAGCTACTACAGCACCATCTCTTTGGAAAGTGATGCACGATTAACCCTCTTCAAGGTGTTGGCACGTACAAATTTCTTATATTTCTATAGTAAAAGAACTGAAGAAGGGCAGTTGAATTGGTTAAATTAATTTCATCAAAAAGCTTGAAAATTTAAACAAGATATATTGACTTGAAAAGAGAGCTACAATTTATTTTTCAAAAAAAAGGAGAGAGTTACAATTTATTTTAAAATTAAAGAAATTGTAAAAAATTAATTTTATTATTTAGTTATGATAAATTAATTCATTAAGCGATTTATTTGAATAATATAATTTATATAATAATAATAATAATATATTTATTTGATAGTTCATTTAGTGTACATTTAAAATAATAAATGTACATGAAGGAGATTACATAAATAATAAATGTACATTTAATTCAAAGAAGATTACTTTATCTTTTTTTACGGATTGGGAGAACCTTTTTTATGAACACGAATGTCGAAAGATTTGATGATGGAGACGAAAAGAATTCGAGAAAAGCATTAAAAATTTGCAGCAGATAAAGTTTACACTCTCGAGGAAAATGGGGTTTTGAGTTCCAACCAGCTACTTGCAAGCTATTAAAATTTATAAACAGTGACGTTTTCACTTGATTCTGAACTCTTTAGAATCAGTGTAATCATTTAAAAAAAGTCCCTGGCTATAATCTAAAACCATTTTCACGTTAAAATTTAATAAAAGAGTTTAAACAAAGTAATTTAATTTATATTTAATTTTGAATTTTTAATCTAACTTCTTAATAAAATTTTAATTAAGTGTATTGATGAATACTGTATAAATTCTCTTTTACTCTTTTATTTACTGTTTTGGTATAGTAATTATCATTCATGTATAAAAATTTTGTTATCATTGAAATTATATTACGAAACCTTTGGATCCAACACTCGTAAATGAGTGCCATGTTTTCTTGTATGTAGTTCTTCTAAATGCTTAAAACGATGGTCGTGCTTGCATCATCAACATTATTCCAAAATCCTCAGAAGAAGCTAAACAGCTTTTGCGTCGATCAGATATGATGACATCGGAAGCTCAGTATTTAACCATCTGTAGGAGGATGCACGTCAGCAAATGCTAGCTAATTTACAGAATTAGTTAGGCTTGGTTTGGAGGTACGGTGACGGTCGATAATCTGCTGAAATAATAAGTACTTATTTTCAATAAGTATTTATGTGTTTGAGACTGCTGATTTGATAACTATTGAAACGTGAAAATAAGTGTTTGGCAAGTACGGATGCAGTTGCGGTTGTTAAAAAGAGATAAAATAACTAAAAAGCCCATTGATTTAATTAACTATTAATTGTTGTATAAATAATTAAAAAATATATTATTAGTCGTATAAATTTAAAATTATAAATATATTAAATAAAAAATAAGAAAATATAAATATAAATAAATTTAGTAAATAAAATATTTTATAAAAAATATTTTATTAGTCATATAAATTCAAATTATAAATAAGAAAATATTAAATTAAAATAAGAAAATATAAATAAAATAAATTTA
>JANZXP010000008.1:2812712-2830219 GCA_027576715.1 Erythroxylum flavicans | reverse complement strand
CTCTGGCACTCGACCTTATGTGCTTTTAATGTTTTCAGTTGACACTATAATTTACTTACATAACTTAATAGTTTTCACTATAATTTATTAAAAATTAATAGAGGTTTTTAGAAAATTCTTTAATCATTGATATTTTTGAGAATTTTGAAATTAAAAAAATTTTTCTCTTATATTTTTCAAATAAAAATAAAAATATAGACAACATAAATTTCTATAATAAAATAAAAAATATATATTATATTTATTATTACTTATATAACAATTTAATTTAATTTCTTAATTTGAGCTGAATATTAACTTTAAATTAAATTAATAATTTAAAATATTAATTAATTAATTTAATTTATATTTTATTGATTTGCCGCAAGTTAAAAATTAAATTAAATTATCATATTAATAATATTTAATTAATCCATATTTAATATTTATATTGCATATATATTTTCATTTTTAAGCAAAGTTTAAGAAAATTAAAATTTGTAAAACTATAAAATTAATCTAAGCTTTAATAGTAAGAGATATGGCTGTGTACTATGTAAGAAGGTGTTTGGTTTGGGCATAGGATTGGCTAAGAATATGGGATAATAGTAGAAGAGGATGGGGATGGATATAAAAAATAAAAAATAATGTTTAGTTTGTAACTTGGGTTCTGTATTAATACCAATAATATTGTTTGGAGGCGCAGAATAAAAAAATTCTTTCATTGATGAGACGCGATAAGACATGATGGGAGATCGTAAGGAATTGATAGATGATAAGGAAGTAAAGAGGATAGTAGGACAAAGGTTGAAGATAAAAGAGTAAAAAAAAAACGTAATAAAAATTTAGATTGGAATGAAAACTCGATACTTACCTCCCTTGGTGGGTTTAGTAAATTCTCAAATTTAATGGGACAAATCTATTCTTCTGGAATTGAAAACTTCAAAGCAAACGATGTTTTTTACAATTATTCCATTCTTTCGTTCCCAAACCCTCAAACCAAACGCCCCCTTAGACTCTTTTAGATCCAAAAATTTATACCGAAAATTATTGTTGTAGTAGTAGTATAAAATTAATCTAAATTTTCTTTAAATATTAAAATTTTAATCATTTCACTAAATCAGTTCATTGTAATCTTACTTTGCAAAGAAAATTTCATATCACGTTCCGCTTACAGGTGTCTATACTCTAAAATCTCCGAACACAACCCAGGGTTTTATAATGATCAACTAACAAACCAGACAAGTCAGGGTTTTTGTTTCAGAACTGTCTAGGAAATCCTTGTCGGTCTTTGAGGAAGAAGCTCAACACTTCAATGCTAATTCTCAACTCCTCTCTTCATCATCAACCACCCGCTTTGAACTTCCAATTTCTCCGTCGACAACCCTTCACTACTTCATTCCCGGTCGTGGCAATACCCAGTCCCGCTTTTGCACGTACCGACGTCTCACTTTGCGCTGCTAAAGAAAGTAGCTCACAATATGTGGAGGTAGAGACTGAAGAAGGTGAAGGAAAATATGGTAATCGTAGTAATGAGGATTTCGAAGGAGAATTTTCTTGGAAGGGGAGTTCCGGAAGGAGAGAAGAAGAAATTAATTATGATAAAGATCCTGAATTCGCTGAAATTCTAGGGAGTTGTCTTGAAGACCCGCAAAAAGCGCTCTCCAAAGTGAGCTCACTTGGTGTTTTCTTATACTGTCCTTTGTCATTTTGCCTCTACTATTTGATAATGCCAATTGGTTTCCACTCGTTCTGGGTTTTATTTTATTGTTCAAGTTATTAAACAATGACGATGTTTTTCTTCAGTTCTGGTTTTGGTGTCACTTAGAAATGCGAAGAGCACTATACTTCTTGTTTGAACATTGAGTTCCTTTTTTATAATTTATTTTCTGGTTTCAATTGATGGAGGTAATGTTTTTGTAGATGGAGGAGAGACTGAGGAGAAAAAGGAACAAAGTTCTACATACAAAGACGGGTTCTGCTACGCCAATGAAAGTTAAATTCAACAAGTAAGTCGGTCGTATGCGTCTAGATAGTATACTGCATTTTGTGAACTTAAATGTTAAGCACTAAAGCTCCCATATCTTTCTTTTTGTTTTGGGGTTTGACTTGTTACTAATTTACACTTTTAAGATAGGTGTTTACCAACACTGGCAACCGCTAATACAAATAGTGGGACAAGTCACCGAAAGGGAATGAAAATCGAATGATTGGTTTATGCATGTAAAGGATCTTTGTTGCAGAGTCAGCTTTCCACAGAGACTACTATTAGAAACTATTCCAGTTCGAAATTAACGCAACCATGATTAATATACAAAATTTCTAGTAGATCTTATTTATTACGTATTGACAGATCTTATTGAGAAATTTCTAGTCTATAAGCATTCATACTGCCATCTCTGTTTGCCGAATTCACCATGTTTACCTACTATTTTGGAGTTATGGATAGTTGCTCAAATCTGTGCGTCTTATGAACCACTCAGGCAATTTAGCAGCATTCATACAGCCAATTTTGGCATAAATAAGCTTTACATCCGATACTCTCTCTTATTATCAAATTCCTAGTTTTTCATGTCAAGATGCTATATCGGTGGTAATATGTCTTACTCTGATAAGGCTGCTGCTTGGGATCGCGTCACGGGACCTTGCACATCGTAAGGAATGGAAGAATGGGAAGGGATGAGTGTCACAGTTTTCCTTTTTCCACCTATGTTGTCAAATAAGACTAAATAAAATAAAATGAATGTTGAGGATTTGTTGAGTTCCTCTTCTCCCTCAATATACGTTGCCAAGCAAAACTCTCCATATCTTATTCAGGTTCGTCATACCAATTTATTATAAGCTAATAACATCTGATGCTAGAGACTAGGGATGAATACAAATAAAAAGCCTGATTTTGTGATTTTGTGGAATGGATAAGTGGAACTATCATGCCAATGGACTATATCTCTCTAGGATAATATCTCTTCTCAGGATAATATTTTACCCATTCTGTTACTGCAAATTTGAATTTGCTCCTCTGCGCCTACGGTATGAAATCCCTGTGAACGTATCATACTCCTCCTTCGTTAACTTGTTATATGGCTGTGTTTGACAGATTCGATTTCTCCAACTCATACATATGGTTTGAATTCTATAATACTCTGTTGGACAAAGATGTTACCTTAATTTGTGATGTAAGTAACTCATCTTAAATTTAAACAGTGACTTTAAATCCACCAGAATTCAGCCTTTTTGATGATCTGACTTGTTTGTAGACCATTCGATCCTGGCATATCATTGGACGTCTTGGTGGATTGAACGCCATGAATATGCAGGTGACTCTTGATTAAATGAATATTGATGCAAAAGTTGTTCGTTCTGCATGTGCCATTGATTTTTATTGCTGAAATGTCTGATAAATTAACTATAATGGTAAGTTTTAATTTTTTGCAGTTGTCGCAATCAACTACAGATAAAAGACCAAACTATGATGCTATTCAGGGAGCAAATGTGACACCAACTACATTTTACAACATCGGAGATTTGGAGATCCAAGGCAACTTGGCACGTATATGGTATGGAAATGGCTTGCAATGTTTTCTAAGTGGTTCGTACACAATGTTATAATCCTTAATATTTGTTCTTTTTCCTTCTAAATGTTGATTTAGAAATATTAACTTTGCAGGGTGGATATTGGTACCAGTGAGCCATTGCTTCTAGATGTTCTGATAAATGCATTGACGCAAATAAGCTCAGAGTAACGCCATCCTTACGCATCATTTTCCTTCTCTTTCACATGTGATCAAACACGTACACACACAACTCGTACAAATGTAGAAAATTTAATGTTTTATCATATGGGCTGAAAGCAAGCATATTCACATTAATGTGAAGTTTTAATTAGCAAAATTGGTGATTAAATGCAAGATTGCTATTTGATGGAAGCTGATATACGGATGACCTGAGTTTTTCTCAGAGCATGGGTTAACAGGACTTTGTCTGGCTCCTGTTTTTAACTCCTTTCTGTAAACCTTTGCTTCCTTTTTTTTTTTTTCCCATTGTCATTAGGAATCTATGCTTATGCATAATGATATTTGAACAGTTACATTGGCATTAAGCAATTGGTGTTTGGCGGAACCGAATTTGAAAACTGGAAGGAAAATTTTACCTCGGAAGATGCCGATTGCAGTGTCCACAAGATCTAGTATTGTGTTCAGCCTCGATGGGATGGACGTGGGAATGCAGACGGTATTCCCCTTTTTCCTGAGTCAACTCACAGAATAATAGAATTGAACAATGTGCGTACTCCTACACCATCTTAATGATGTTTGGCATAGCCATGTTAGGTATGTGGACAGGATGTGGGATTGTATGTTTCTGGATCAGAGTAATGGCTCGGAGGAGAATATGTTGTTGAGTTGAATGTTATTGTAAATAACCTATATTAATTCCATTCCATAAACACATGTTCATGGCTATGTTAGGTTGAAAATTTTCTGGATGTACTCTATTTTGCATTCAGTATTGAACATCTCATGCAGGCATTCATAAAACAAGTTAAAATTGCTCTGAAATTGCATTGAATTTTCAGTAAAACAAGTTAAACTTACTATGATATTGCATTGAATTTTCAGTTTATTCATCAACAGAAGTATGGCCCTATTGAAGTAAAAATTTTGACTTTAGCAACTCAAGTTGGAAGCGCATAACTGTGTGGTGGGAAGGGTGGAAAACTTTGTATATCCAGAACAATATGCTACTCATGTAAGGAAGGTTGAAATTAGAAGTTTACAACGCACACATAAGAAGAAGCTTCAGCTGATTGTGTAAACTAGAACAGCTGTAGATGCCTATTATGTAAACCAGTAGTATAGCTCACTCATTTGCAGTCCAGGTTTGCTTAACCCAAATAGTTATTTTGCAGTCCAGGTTTGCTGAACCCAAATAGTTATACTTAGGACTACTGTAACATCTCTAGGCATTTACATCACGAATCAGAATCACATGGAGTAAGTCATTTGAGCACGAGTTAAGTTCAATGCACCTTCTGTGCAATTAACTTTATCTCTTTGATTCTTTCATCGACCAATTGCTGCAGCTGCTGTTCTTGGTTTGTTTGATTTTCATCCATCGGAACACCACTAGCTTCACAATTCTGTGACCTGAACATTACAAATGACGCCTCAGGATCATAATCACTTGGGACTTCAATCACTTGCTTCCCGCCATTACCAGAATCTTTCCCTAATATGTCAGTCCTAATACGATGTGAAATTACTGTCACAAAATCCTCCATGAACTTCTCAACAGGGTCAAGGCCTAAATAAACTAAAATCTCCCAGCACTGCAGAAACTGCTTTTTGTTGATTTTCAAGGTTTTTCTAACATCCTCAACTGCACTTGAAGGTGGTACAAGACGTGGCACGTGAGTTCTCTTTGATAGTTTACTGTTCTTGAGATATACAACAGCTGCGTTGACAGCATCTTGGATTGGCTCAAATTTAAGCAACCGTTGTATGTCAACACATGTGCGAACATGTTGAAAGTAATCTAATGGCTCTTCTACTGTTAGGTCATAAACATCTTCATGTATGGCAATATTGTTGAGCACCTCAATTAGGTGACGCCCGTAACCCCTGTGTTGGTAAGGCGGCAACACCAAAATCTGCCATCAAACAGAGATCCATCATATAATGCTCTACGAAGAACTGAGAAAATGTGTCTGCACTTAAGAAAATATTGGAAAGTTCTGGAGAGGAACTAAAAACCATATTTTTCTGGACACAACTCAATTCAGAAGGTGGAAGCAAAATGAACCTGACCAAGTCGTAGTCGTATGCTGTCAGGATAATGATAAAAGCGATACAAAGCTGCAAAACCCAGCAACGTTTGTGGAATGTCCTCTTGCTGATTATTTTTCTTTTGAACCAGGACATATAGATCCCATCCTGGATCAGTAACATCAATTGGATTGCTACCTGGTTCAGAAATCTCACCTATCAGAAACTAAAGTTTCAAACAGCCACAGAAAGTTGTACAATATAGATTGGTTTGATGAAAGTATAACCATCAATAAGAAGAAGGGCAAGGGGAACCAGGCGACTATAAAGGTGTCCAGCGGCTGCACCATCTATGACCATGCGGACAACCTAACCAATAATAGAACATATTATCGTAAAAGCATGCCAGTTATGGAAAAAGAACAAATCCAACAGAAGAAAAAAGGAACCCAACATGGAAACGTAGAAATCATTTTTGCAACAGCATTCAATATCTTTTCCTTATTGCTATTCTGTTCCTAGGAGCTCTCTCCATCAACTTCTCTTTCATTCTAAAATATATCATGACTCAAAATAAATTTTGTAACCAACTATAGATCTAGTTACAGCCTTCTTCAAATAACTTATTCTCCATGCATCAACTCTTGGCTGTCTCAAAAGTTCATCCACATCAATATCAAGACCTAATTTGCAATTAGATCCCAGGTGATGAAAGATAGAGTTGCCCAAATATACATGAAACTAGAACCCAAAATGAAAAGCTACAAGATTGTTCTTTAATATACAAAATACAGATTGTCTAAGAAGTACCTCCAGATCTGAATTTGTTGCATCCAAATGGCCATTTGGATTATGAACTTGTCCATATAAGGCTTTTGGTGGTAACATCTCCCCATTCGAAACAAGTGATCTGATAAATTTCACACATGAAGTAAATGAAGTGGTGAAACTTAAACTGTCACCACAAATACAAATAAAAACTTGATTGGAAGATATGAATGGCATGACCACAAAAGTACCTAATAATATGAGTTTCCGTCAAAAATGTCTTAAGAAACTCATCTTTGCTCTCTACCAGAGTCTCAGCAAAAATTCTCTGTTGATACAAAATCAGTCAGCTGGTCCTCTTAAAAGAAAAGACAGATACATGATACAGGAAATAAAAGCAATTTATATATTAGCATCCATTGCGTACCTGAAGAGCAGATTTAAGATCTGTGATACCTTTTCCTCCCTTACAACATGAAACAAGGCAATCACTAAACTGAATGATAAAACCAAAGCTATAGCCAATTGCAAATAGGATCTAGGTGATAATACCAACACAAACATCAAACATGGACACCATTACTCACATCAGACATGCTCTTAAATGTAATATCTGGATATGCATGGAACGATATCAGGCTGACCCAGATGTTTATCTGCATGAAACATATTAAACGCAATGGTTGAAACTTTCTTTTGAAGTCAAAGGAATGTGCCCATAAGGTAAAAAATCAACTTTACCCCAATGATGAGCACACAAGACCATTCTTTACTACTCAAAAGAAAGCAAAAGAAATGGTACTACCTTTAGTTCTTGGTAGCCATATATCTTTCCATCCTCATCAAAAAAGTTAGTCAGGTCAACACCAGTCAAGCAGAAACCATCTGAAGCACCCACTTCTTCCTTGCAAGAGACTACAATACAAATGATCAAGTTGCATAAAAAGAACACTTAAAGGACAATAAAGTCTGAAAAAGCACGGAGTAACAATAGGAACAATCTAAATTCTCTCAAATTTATGCAGTTAAAATTTTATGAACTTCTATTTTTCATTACTGAACACAAGGTACTAACAAATGAGTTGAAGCATTACAAAATATGTGCACAAGCATGCAAAAAGAGCTAAAAGACATATCCCCTAGAGCATCAGGCCAAAACAAAGACCACCCCTTTTGCTGGATAAACCCACAATTATGCTCAAATGACGGAACAATATGCTTACTTTTGTAAACGCAGCAATTTTAGCAGTATTCCGTCCTATACCCACACAACACCAAAAAAAGGCTAAGACTTGCAAGAAGCACTATTTCAACTTGAAATAAACTTCAGATCAACTAGTTTCTTATTCACGCTAACGATATGAAAGGGAAAATCAAAATCAAAGAAATAAAGCATCCACCAGTCCTACCCAAGTAAATATTAATGCACTGGTTGGGGTCGGTTCCAGTATCTGCGTCAAAAGAAAACAATATAACAACATACAGTGAGTAAAGGCTCCAAATTTTAGGAGAAATGAACAGAAAAATCACAAGGAGTCGCCGCAATATAATTAAAGACGTAAGCTTAATAAAACTAACCAACGTTGGAGAAGCCGACGCGTCGGCGTTTCTTCGGCTCGGCAACGGGACCGGCTGTGCCCATTTTTTTTCTTTCCGGTGAGATTTAGGGCTTCGAGAGCGCGAAAATGGAAGATAGGCGGGAAATTATAGAGTACGAAAGAGGATAGCTTAGGCTTTATATATATCCTAATTCTCGCCAGTGAAGTTGACTGAGGTTACAAATTGGGCTTTACTTTGTGACTGCCCGGCCCATTAATAAATCTTCCCACCATTATGTACAAAATCAATTTATGAGTTAAATTCGCTGATCTTCTCCAATTTCACATATTATAAAAATACTTTTTAATTTTTAAAACTATCCATAGTTCGTATATAATTTAAATTTTATAATATCAATATATAATTTTAATTTTATAATATCAACTTCATTAAAAATTTTAATTATAAATTCTAAGGTAACTTTTTTTTTATACGTGATATAGCATGATGTCATTTTCAAATTCATAGTTAGGGTTTATAAGCGAAATTAACGGGTAAAGGACACATGTTAATAAATTAACAATATACAAAAACTATTGATAATTTTAAAATTCTATCAAATTACATAGAATTTAAAGAATTTTATTTTAAATGTAAATTATATTATTGAATAAACACGAATTATTAGTTGAAATTTTAAAATTAAATAATATAAACTCACTCTTTTATATAAATTTCTCCAAATTAAAAATAAGAGAATAAAACTCTCCATTTGCATATTCTTCTTAAATTAAATAACATATTATTTTTATTCAATTAAATCGCTCTTTTTTAAAATGAGTATGTACATATCATTAAAACCATGTTTTAAAGTTTTAAACAATGAGATTGTGGTATATTAGAAGTTAATTATATGGTTATTAAGAAAATTGTTAGGAAAACATTTTGAAGTAAAAGACTAATTTAAGAAATTTTAATTCTAATGTGAATTCATTTATTTTTGTTATTGTATTATATTCTACTTTCTTTTGGCAATTGGGTCTAAGTCCAAGGTCTGACCTGGCTTAACCTAAAATCAACGAGTCAGGCTTGATTGATCGAGTGTCGGAGGGTGACGAGCAATAAACAAACGACGACTCGTTGATTTCAGTTTAAGTGCTATTAAGGTATAAAATTATTAAAAGATGAAAAATAAACATAAAAAACGTGACAATTTCTGTAAAAGAATATATAAGAAAATTAATAAAGTTTAATAAACAGAAGTAAAGATGTTTTGAGAATTTCACTAATATTAACAATGAATTGAACTTTAATAAACAGAAGTAAAGATGTTTTGAGAATTTCACTAATATTAACAATGAATTGAACTTAACTTACATTTTATAAAATTTGAATTTGATTAAAGAAATTTAAAAATAAAAAGTTAAGTTTTGATTTAGATCACGTTGGAAATGAAGTTTATGTTTGGGCTGGGCCGATCTAGTCTAATTTGTTGGAATTTTTTTTTAACTTTTAGACTTCGGATCGAGTCATACTCGCATAGTTTTTGAATAAAATAATGTTAAATTTTGTAATTAAAAAATTAGGTTACGTAGAGTTGATAATCAAAATGTCCACACCAAAAAAATTTGTAATTTCTGCATTTATTCTTCTTGACTTTTCACTTGCCTTTTTTGTGTGAATTCTGCAGCTTGAGAGCAATCCTCGCACTTCAAGCCTCCAAATGAAACAGATCATAAAATACGCCTGCAGATTGTGATTCCATCACCAACTGGAACATGAGAAATTTGGATACGAGAATCAGCGGCCAGCATTCTGTTAAGTTCTATTGTAAGTTCTCTCCCCAATTTCATGAACTCCGGTGTACAATCCTCAGGTCTAGCCACCGTGCCTCCCCACAGAGTATTGTCATACACAAACGTCCCACCAACCTTCACTAACTTCAGTAGCCTCTCGTGATAGTACCAGTAATTTACTTTGTCAGCATCAATAAAAGCAAAATCAAAGCTGCCTTCATTTCCAGGCTACAAGACAAGTAAAATGTTATCCAGAAAAATTTTTAAAAATTCCAAGTTTGAAGGGTAATAAAGATACAAAAAGAAAGGTCTCCTTACAGATTTAAGTAGCTCATCAAGAACTGTTAGGGCCTCTGATTCTATGAAGTTTATCTTGTGTTCTACACCAGCCTTTTGTATAATGGGCAGTCCTATCTCGTAAGCCTCACGATCCACATCTATGGCTGTGATCTGCAGTGAAATTTGCAGATCAAGCGATTGATTGTCTACAAGAGAAATTGCAGAAACAGACACAAAGCTAGAGCAAACAGATAGGCACCTTGCCATCCTCAGGGATTGAGAGAGCTGTAAGGAGAAGAGAATAACCAGTGAAAACACCTATTTCAAGTGTGTTCTTGGCATCTGTTAGCTTCAAGAGCATAGCCAGCAACTGAGCTGCATCTGGTGCAGTCGCCATCACAGCTCTGTATACATATATGTAGTTAACAAAAGCTATAGATCACGCGTGGAGCTTGCGTGAAAAATGAACAACGGATATGGAAGAAAGAATACTTTGGATGGCTAGCAGTTAGAGTCCTGATCTCTCTGAGACATTCTGGTTCACGAGGGAAGACACTAGTCTCCAGCAGATACTAATATAAGACGTCCCATAAAAAGACATGTCACCGAGACGTGAGAGCAAGAACTGAACAAACAACGAAACAGAACAGGAGACAGGTATAGTTACCTCGTATAATGCTTCGCTCTCTAATAACGCCACCTTCTTAACGTCCTTGTCCATTCCACTCACTCAGATTAACTCTGCAGAAAGAAAAATCCCGTACGGCAAATAGTAATAACCTGACCAAACTTGACGAACTGTACAAAAAAATATCATTTTTTCCTTTGTGCTTGCTTTTGACGTGTCTTCCACCTTAATAGTAATCACTTTGAAAAAACTTGAACTGTGTAAAAAACAGCATTTTTTCCTTTGGGCGTCCTTTTGACGTGTCTTCCACCTTTGAGATTGCTTTTTAATTATTGCGGTTCGCATGGATTATCTTTAACTCTGGTGTTCCAGGTTTGGAAAGTACCTTCCAAGTTCTAACTAAAATCTCCGCCGTGTGACGCATTCTGACGGCCCCTGCCCAAGACTGCAAAAGCTCCAGAGCAGATACCCCATAACATGGCCTAAGGCTTCTTAGACGCTACTTGAGGTTCACGTGATCACGTCACTCCTGCTTCGCCTTCTAATGAGCACTCCTGTCCACATCCTTGTCTTTTTCTTTTTCGTCCGTTCTGTTTTGTATACTGTTACAGAAGTTTATAGTTCCATTTTGTATAAGAAAATGTCAAAAGTAAAAGAAATGTTTCTACCAAAAGGCTCCACTTTGCGTGAGTAAAGGGGGTAACGTCAACTGTAAGCAACATTTCTTTTTCATTTTTATAAAAAAACTATTTTTGTAATTTAAAATTGTAATTTTTTAATTAAAAAAATAGTAGCTTTACGAATTGCTTAACTCTAAGATTGGGTGACAACATTTGGTTAAATATTGAACGCCATACTAACGAGGGTTGATCCCAGTGATAAGCAACTAAGTTTTGCTTAAGCAGATTTCGAGTTCGAGTCTTATAATAGTCTATCCGAATTGGGAGACTCAATTATCAAAGTTAAGTATGCGACGTGGGTCAAATCTGGATATAATTGAAACAAAGCTCCGGTGAATCGAGTGGGCATAATTTAATAATAAAGTGAGACAAAAGAAAGAAAACTATAGAAGATAACGTTTGGGTTCTTTGGCGTAAACCCAAACGTTGTCATCTAATATTGGATGTGGAGTTCACATTTAATTTTATTTGTTGATAATTTCAATATTTGTGCCTTGTACATTGCCGAAGATGAGGATATAGTTCTACGCCAAAAGGAAGTAAAATATCGGAAACTATTTAGGGATGGCAATAGATAGGGTTTGATTCGGATATTACTCTATCTATATTCATATTTATTTTTTATGACACAATTCAGTAGTCATTTAAATTTTATCAGTTTTTATGATTTACTACCCATACCTAAATCTATTGGATTGTTCGAGTTTTTGGATATCCATCGAGTTGTATAGCACATAAAAATATAACTTCTAAATTGAAAATATAAAGAGCCGTTTTTTGCAAACGCTCCAAATCAAAATTACCTTAATAATAATATGTCAAGATTTTAATTTGTATGTCTTAAAAAATCATAAAATTGAAATAATAAAAATCATAATGCCTAGTTCAAAGACAACATATATTTTTCACAATCAAGAACTGGAATAAAGACAAAAATTTCCAAAGCTTCAAATTGTCTCTGCGTGAACTCCACAACATTGAGAACTTAAAGATCGTTGATGGAATAACTAAAATGAAGGGACTCTTTTTTTAATACATCAGAGGGTGCGTTTAAGTGCACCGATGTGAAAAGACTGGAACGCCCCTTAAGGCAGTAAAAGTGCCAACCACTCGCGTTAATTGCGATGGATGTTGTATTTCTTGGATTGTGTAGCATTGCTTCCCATTCTGCTTGACTGTCATTACTTCGTCCTGGGGGATGTACTGGCTGTTCGCCGATCTCTCTGCGTTGTTTCTCTGGGATAGACGTTGCAATATTATTCGCTTCTCCCTCACGAGTGTGGATAGAAAACACTTCCAGGTGTTGGGGCTGTTGCCGTCGGATCTGTGGTCTGTGTTGCGTCTGGCTTGGCTTTGAGAGGAAAAACAATGGAATCTGAGGAGTTGTCGCAAGCCTATGTTTGGCTAGCATGTCGGCCTCCGTGTTGTGACATCGCCTGATGAAGTTGAATGTGACCTGCTCAAATTGAGCTGTCAATGTGTTGATGTCTACTAGGAAGGTTTGAACGGCAATAGGGGTGGGTTTAGATCGGGTGAGTATTTCAATCGCCTCCTTTGAGTCAGATTCTACGTAGATCTGAGTTATGTTTGTCATTTTTTCAATTCTAAGGCCCAAAATGACTCCCTATAATTCTGCTTGCAGGACATTGCAGTGACCGACGGCCATAGCGGCGCTAAGAATCCAGTGTCCATTGGGATCCTGGAGTACAGCACCTGTTGCCCCCATTTGATTGGGGCCTTTGGATGCTCCGTCGGTTCTGACCCTGTGATATACCCCTGTGGAAGGGAGGGGCTCTCCCTGTCTTAGTCCTTCAGGTCTGATGTTCCTTTGAATTCGTCTGTGATTGTGGATATGGAATGCACGTGTGTTCTCTGTTATTGTAGTTCTAATTTTGATTTGAAGTCCAAACGCTGTGTATTCCTTTTGTTGGAAAATCTCCTCATTTCTTGCTGTCCATAAGGACCAGCAAGTTATTGTAAACCATGCTAGCCATTTATTGTTTTCCTGCAATGATAAGGAAGCAAGATTAGAAGAATCCATAAGTTGTAACAGGTAGACTCCCATAATTCATTTGGGAGATCCTGTTTGATGTATAATCATGTGTTCCTCGATCTGTTGCAGTCTCTGAGGACATGTAGTATGGTCTCCTCACTGCCACAGTGATGACAGTTTGGATCTGGGGCTAAATCCCTTGCTAGTCTTTTTGTATTTGTTCATAAAGCGCCCCTCTTTGTTTTCCAAATGAAAAGTTTTACTCTTTTTGGGACTTCTAGGTTCCAGATGTGCTACCATTCCTCATTTTCTGGGTCCCAGTGCTGACTGTATAGCTTGTTGCAAGCTGAGCGTGAGGTGAATCTGCCATTGGAAGACCACCTCCATGAAACAGTGTCGTTGCCATGTTCTTGTCTTGGAGGTGGTAATGCTAGTATCTGGTGTATGACATGTTGAGGCAGTAGTTGTTGTAGAGTGTGAATGTCCCATGTGCCTAATGTTGTTACAAAAGTGTTGACTTTGGCATATTGGTAATTGGCTGGTATAGTAACGGTGACATAGTCCTGCAAAATGATGTTAGATGATAACCATCGATCCTACCAGAAAGCGATTGTGTTACCGTCTCTGAGTTCCCACTTGGTTCCTTCCTGAATCACCTGCCATAATTTTTGAAATTGTTTGCATAGATGTGAGTGTTTGTTTGTCGGGAAGCTGTGTGGAAGGTTGCCTTGTTGTATTTAGCTTTGAAGATGTCAGTCCACAGCTTCCTTTCTCCTGAGGCCAAGTCCCATGCAAGTTTCAATATGAGTGCCCTGATTTGCTCCTTAATTTTGTGTAAGCCTAAGCCTCCTCTCTGCTTTGGTTGGCAAATTACATCCCATTTGACTAAGGAAGTTTTCTTTTCAGTGGTGTTTGCTCCCCAAAGAAATTTCCTGCAAATTCTCTCCATGTCATTGCATGGAGTGTTAAAGAAACATGTGGTCTGCATTAAATAAGTGGGGATTGCTGACAAGATGGATCTACATAATGTTAGTCTTCCTGCCATTGAAATTTTGTGTGCATCCCATTTTTGTGCTCTCTTTTGAAGTTTTTGTATTATGACTTTATAAGTGGCTGCGGTAGTTCTACCATGTATGATTTGTGTGCCTAGGTAGGTGCCTATGTGAGGAACTGCATTTACCCAGAAAATTTTGAGGAGTAAAGTGGAGATTTTAAAGCTGTTTCTCCTCAAAAAATATTAATATTCTATTATATTTAACCATAAATATTTAAGAAAAAACAAAAAATATAGTTAATAAAAAACGGGTTGGGTATGAGTTTCTATCGGTTCGGGTTGTCACTAGACCCATATCCAAATCCATATCCACATCCATTTTTAGCATCCATTTAAAACCCAATTAAAATATACTTTTTTAGCCTCCATGTCCATTTTTTCGGGTCTGGTAGTACAGATATTAATTGGGTTGAAAACATACTACCATCCTTAAACCTATTAAACCAAATTCAAATAAATCAAGCAACTCACTATAAATTACTGAGGCATAAGATAACAACACACTTGCAGAACCATGTTCAATAGCTTTCAATTGTCCAATATCATAACAACACTCTTGGAGAACCATGTTCAATAGCTTTCAATTGTCCAATATCAAGAGGGTAATACATGATTACGTTCATAAAACTTAATCTCCTTGGATATTGCCTTAACAACACATCTTTGCACATTTGATGAGGGTAACTACAATATAGTATGCAGAATAGCTTTCAGTTGTCTAGTATTCAGGGGTTTATATAGGATTACGTTAATGAAACTTAATCTACTTGGATGTTGTGCAAGATAAAGTTCACGTAGACATCTGAAAAATTGAAAGTATTAAAAGTTTCACAAACTTTTCTGTAAATTCCTTTGATACGAACAAAAATAAAATCAAGCAAAACGAAATAACAAGAACACCAAAAATTTGTTAACACAGTTCGGCACTCTTTGCCTACGTGTGCAGGGCCCTCACCTAGATTAAATCTTTCACTGAAAATATAATAGGTTTACTCAAGACTTTATAGAGCCTACTCCACTCACTCTTGAAACTATCTCTCTAACTCACTACCCGTGAAATATTTTCACACCCAATAACACGACTGACTCGTGTTAACCTCGTCAGAGGATTTTTCTAACTATTTTCGCTAAAAAACAATCAATAAAAATAACTCAAGTATTTAACCAAATAAGAATTGAACAATAAAATACTTGAGATAAAAAGAAAGACTTCACTATGTAGGAGACCCACTGTGTTTTCTCACAAAAACATGACAGAACCTAGATGAAGATGTCTTGAAGAAATTGATAAGCTGAGCCACTTCACATCTATAACATCACACACGATATTAAGCTTTTCACGTCTCCTTGGAGGTAGACTTCTGCTGTAGAAAGAAAAGATGTGGACAACACACCCTAGAGAATTTTTGTAATAGCTACTTCACGTCAACATGTATGAGACCCACGCAAACGAAGAAAAACAATTCCAATGACCAGAACACGCCAGCCAAAATGAAGCTCACAGCACAACTTCATTTCAGCCTCTAGCCACATATTGCATCAGCAACAACGAAACCCCCTCTCACCAAACTTGCCAACACCCACACGTAACTTCAGATACGCAAACTTCCATTCAAAACAAAACATCTATCGTAGAGTTAGGATAAGGATAAATCTCTCAGCTGATAAGAGTCTCACTTCAATTTAAATATAAAAGTTCCACTTCAACAGCTTCAGTAATTTTTTTACCTCATCAGTAACATCCCAAATACTCACATGTCCAACCCTTTTAATAATTAATTTTGTATGTCCAATTAAAATGTCAAAACAAAATAAAAGATATATATAATTATATCCTAACAATCTCCCCCTTTTTAGCATTTTTGTCACAACTCTTGAGCTCCACATGAAAAATCATAATTGGACATATAAAGTGTGCAATGCTCCCCCTCAATGTAATATCCAATTAAATATTACATAATCATAAGTCAATTACAGTCAACAAAACACATTAAAAAAATACAGACTTATCTGAACTATTCTCCCCCTTTGGGAAAATACATGTCAAAAAGTCATTTTCAGGAGCTACAGGGGAAACGGAGAACACATTTCTTCAAATTTCAGAGAGACTCAGTGGCTACCTGAAGAATGCCTTCAATCCTCTTAATTTTTGTAAACAAAGCCGCATGAGGATTGACCGTCGACCCTGAAGCATCCGAGGGATCAGGCGTGACGTATGGTAAGTCCACCAACCAGGATTGATGGAAAATCTGGTGATTTAGATTCATTAAAGATGCCAACTCAAGAAAACTTGACTCTACCTTGGGCACATGATTTGCATACAAAAATTGTGTTATTAAACATGGAAAGTAGAGTAGAGAGTGCGGCTTCCTTTTAATCACTAACTTCGCATCAATGATGAGCTTGCCAAGGTTGAACCTCATTCCAGTCCCGATAGCATACAGTAGCTTAGCCTGTGCCAAGTAGATAGAAACTACATGTGTACTTGGCATCCAGTCCGTCACCACCAATTTAAAAAGGATGAAATACTTTTGGGTAAGCATTGAAGAACGAAAAATATAGCTAGATGCCCAAGCAGTCAATTTGCCACCAGTTAAGATTGTAGCAATAAGATCATTTGACACAGTCCACTCATCATTATAAACCAAATCACCAATCAAGTTATCAAACCCCATAAACAAATTTAAACGAGTGGCATCAAACTGTACTACCCGACCTCGTATATAAACAACTCCAAAAGACACAATATCCACATTCAGAATATCATGAGTTAGATTGCAATAAAATTCCTTTACCAGTTTGGAGTCATAATAATGAGGTAGCGTAGAAGCTTGCAATAAGGAACGCTCCGATAATAAAACATCCAAACCTTGTTGTTGAACTCTTCGAGATTGATCAGACAATCAATAACTAAACCGACATTGTGGAGAGTTTCCCATTTATGTTCAGCCTCAGATGAATAAAACTTAAATGAAATAGCATTATCTGCAGTGAAGCGGACGGAGGAATGACATCTTGGTGGTCGAGTT
>JANZXP010000008.1:2798625-2812612 GCA_027576715.1 Erythroxylum flavicans | reverse complement strand
AAACATGACACAACCTAGATGAAGATGTCTTGAAGAAACTGATGAGCTGAGCCACTTCACATCTATAACATCACACACAATATTAAGCTTTTCACGTCTCCTTGGAGATAGACTTCTGCTGTAGAAAGAAAAGATGTGGACAACACACCCTAGAGAATTTCTGTAATAGCTACTTCACGTCAACATGTATGAGACCCACGCAAACGAAGAAAAACAATTCCAATGACCATAACACGCCAGCCAAAATGACGCTCACAGCACAACTTCGTTTCAGCCTTTAACCATGTATTGCATCAGCAACAACAAAACTTCCTCTCTCCAAACTTGCCAACACCCACACGTAACTTCAGATACGCAAACTTCCATTCAAAATAGAACATCTACCGTAGAGTTAGGATAAGGATAAATCTCTCAGCTGATAAGAGTCCCACTTCAATTCAAATATAAGAGTTCCACTTCAACACCATCACTTCAACAGCTTCAGTAATTTTTTTACCTCATCAGTAACATCCCAAATACTCACATGTCCAACCCTTTTAATAAGTAATTCTGTATGTCCAATTAAAATGCCAAAATAAAATAAAAGATATATATATATAATATCCTAACAACATCAACGAAGAAGAGAATAATCCAACTCCAAAACAATCAACGACTGATCCCAAAATCTGTAGTCGTCGACTGCTCGAGGCTCTTCACCATCATAGAGGTTTTTGTATGTAGCTACGCCTAGTCCTCTGTCACAACTTGTCTAGGAAATTACCTCCTAACTACTGGTCTGTCTTGTTTAATCGGAGAACTTAAAACCATCTCTTTCTTCCTTGTGTAAAGTGTTGAGTGGAAACGTTAATCAATTTGGAGTGAAAAAATAAAATAGCAATAAGAACACCAAGATTTTTATACTGGTTCGGCAATGCCTACGTTCAGTTTGGAGACGACGAAATATTTTACTATAATTAATAAGAGCATATAATAGTATTTTTCACTCAATTTTCAAAGACCCAAATTAACCCAAGCTCACACACTCCCACTAAGAAGAGAAAACTGAAAAATACAAAACAGAGACAATTTTAAAGAATTTCTTTCTCTTTCCCGGATGACTCTTGCTATTTTGTCTCCCCCTCTCTTTTTGGTGCAACTCTTTCTCATCTATTTCTCTCAATTTTGCTATTGACATGCTTCTCCTTTTATAGAGAAGCATGGGTGAAGACCTGCTATAAAATATACCTGGCCAACTTATTGCACCGAAAGCCACCGAAAACCATCATTAACTTTTTGTTTGGCCAATTTATTGTGCTTTCGCCGAAAGTTTTGTTTGACTTTTTTGTTTGAGACAATAATTAACAATCTCCACCTTGGCTCAAACCCTCGAAGTGGAACTCCCAATGGTTATCTTCCAGTCCCCTACGGGGCAATCAACAAATTTTACAAATGCCAATAAAGTCTAAGCAATGCTTAAACTTGAGTAATGAAACTGGTTTTATCTATATACCAACAGGATTGTCAGCGGTCCCAATCTTATGAAGAAGAATATCTCCCTCATCAATAATCTCACAAACAAAATGGAACCTCACATCAATGTGCTTCGTTCGTGTATGATGAACTTGATTCTTTGCTAAATAAATAACGCTCTGACTGTCGCAATGAACATTCATATGGTCCTGTTGGACTCCTAAGTCATCAAGCAACCCTTGAAGCCAAATGGTTTCTTTAATAGCTTCTGTTACTGTCATGTATTCTGCCTCAGTAGTTGACAAAGCAACTGTAGAATGCAAAGTTGATCTCCAACTCACTAGACCTTCAGTAAGAGTGAATACAAAACCTGTAGTGGACCTACACTTGTCCAAATCACCTACATAATCAGAATCTATATATATAACAACACATTGACCAGTAACTTCATCTTGCTGAAACAATAACCCAACGTCCACAGTACTCAGAATATACCGTAGAATCCATTTCACAGCTTGCCAATGCCATTTTCCTAGATTATGCATATATCTACTAAAAATATTAACAGCTTGTGAAATATTAGGCCTAGTACACACCATAGTATACATCAAACTACCAACAGCACTTGCATATAGAATTTGAGTCATGTAATGACTCCCCTCATCTGTGTTAGGAGACATAAAAGCATTAAGTTTGAAATGAGGAGCAAGAGGTGTACTAACTGATTTTTGAATTTTCATTCGTCCCGAAATATTTTAGTACCTTTTTCAAATACTGTTTTTGACACAGACTAATCTTGCCTTTTGCTCTATCTCTTTCAATTTCTATACCTAGTATCTTCCGAGCTTCTGCCAAGTTCTTCATCTCAAATTCATTACTCAATTGAGTCTTCAATCTTTCAATCTCCACTTTGCTTTTATATGCTATAAGCATATCATCAACATATAAAAGTAGATAAACAAAGGTTTCATCTTGTAGCTTGTGAAAGTATACATAATGGTCATAGTGACTTCTTATGTACTTCTGCTCGAGTATAAACCTATCAAATCGCTTGTACCATTGTCTTGGAGACTATTTCAAACCATATAATAATTTTTACAATTTGCAAACCCAATTTTCTTTGCCAGTAACAGTAAACCCTTCTAGTTGAGACATAAAAATATCTTCATCCAAATCACCATGTAAGAACGCTATCTTGACATCAAGTTACTTAAGGTTAAATTGCACAACTAAAGCCAACAAAATACGAATAGAAGAATGTTTGACTACAGGAGAGAATACCTCGTTGTAGTCAATGCCTTCCTTCTGAGCATAGCCTTTAGCTACCAATCTAGCTTTGAATCTTACATTGTCTTTTCCCAAAGATTTCATTTTCTTAGCATACACCCATTTACAACCAATTTCTTTCTTCCTTTTTGGTAACTGAAGCAGCTTCCAAGTCTCATTTTTATGAAGAGATTTCATCTCCCCATCCATAGATTTCTTCCACTCCATGCTCTCTGAACTCCTGATAGCTTCTTTGTAGGTGGATGGAATATCATTTTCAATAACAAGAAGTGCATATGCCACAATATCAATAAACCGAGCAAGCTTTCGAATTTCCCTTCTTGATCTTCTGGTTGCAATAGAATTTTGTTGCTGTGGAGGCTCTTAGGTAGGTACCTCCTCTTCATTATCCCCGTCCTCATCGTTAGAATCAACTGTAGGACTAGTGTCTGTAACATCAGACCTTACTAGAATAATTAGAGTCTTCAATAACTCCAACTGCTTTGAACTACTTGTGGTCTTGATTGCTTCAATTTCCCCTTCATGCCTGTTCTGATTAACCATAGCAACCTCATCAAAAGTCACATCTCTGCTTACACTAAATTTCTTCTCATCTAGACACCAAAGTCGGTATCCCTTCACGCCAGTGCTAAAGCCCATAAATAGAGCTTTATTTGCCTTTGGATCTAACTTGCTTTCCCTTACATGATAGTAAGCAGGACAACCAAATATGTGTAAATACTTGTAATCAGTACAAAGTTTACCAGACCATACCTCCATGGGTGTTTTACCCTTGTTCGTAGCAGTAGGCAACCGATTAATAAGATGACTTGCATAAGTAATTGCCTCAGCCCAAAACGCTTTGCCTAAACCAACATTAGATGACATACACCGAACTTTCTCAAGCAAATTATGGTTCATGCGCTCCGCCACCCCATTATGCTGCGGTGTCTCCCTAACTGTGAAGTACCTCATAATACCCTCATCTTGACAAATTTTCAAAAAATGATCAGACTTATATTCACCGCCATTATCTGATCTGAGAGTCTTGATCTTTCGACCACTTTGCATTTCAATCATTTTTTCCACTTCAGGAATATCTTAAAGACTTTATCTTTATGCTTTATGGTGTACACCCGTACTCTTCTAGAGAAGTCATTAATAAAGGAGACAAAATAATGGCTACCTCCTTAAGATGCATTCTTGGAAGGTCCCCAAAAATCAGTGTGAACATAACCTAAAATGCCTTTAGGGTGGTGAATAGCAGTGCTAAATTTCACTCTCGTTTGCTTACTCAGCATATAGTGTTCACAGAATTCCAATTTACATGCCTTTGCACCTTTTAATAAGCCTTGCTTCACCAATCCTTACAACGCTTTTTCACCAGCATGGCCAAGATCCATATGTCATAACCTTGTAGTGTCTGAGCTATCTACATCAGCAGCTTCAGTGACAGCTACTCCACCAATAACTGTACTCCCCTGCAAGAAATATAAGTTATTTCGTTTTATACCTTTCATCACCACCAATGCCCCGTAAACAGCTTTAAGAACTCTACCCTCCATGGTGATCTTGATACCTTTGGATTCCAATGCTCCTAATGAGATAAGATTCTTCTTCATATCTGGTACATACCGAACATCACTCAATCCTCTGACTGTTCCATCATGCATCTTCAAATAGATTTTGCCTATCTCTTGTGTTTTGCAGGCATTATTATTTCCCATCAAAACAACTCCACCGTCTAGCTCCTGGAAGTTAGAGAACCATTCCCGAATTGGACACATATGAGAGGTGCATCCTGAATCCAAAATCCACTCCTTGGAGTAACCATCAGCAGATGAACTAGTCAAAGCAAACTCAAAATCATCATCTCCAGATTTTGCAACATTTGCTACAGAACCCACTTTCTTCTTCTCTTTGTTCTTCAATTTGGGACAGTCTTTTTTCTAATGACCCTTTTGGCGACAAAAGGCACATTCATCTTTAGTAGGAAACTTCCCTCATGATTTTGAACGAGATTTTCCCTGCTTCCTATGTTTTCTTTCCTCTGTTCATCCCTTGCAGTGAGTGCCTCAATTTGTGAATTGTGAGTTTTTTGTTCCTTCTTACGACACTCATGATTCACCAATGCCGCAAAAAACTCATCAAGTTTTACCTCGGATTTTCCATACAACAAAGTAGTTGTCAAATGATCATAATCATCAGGTAATGAATTTAACAAACATAGTGTCTTATCCTCGTCAAGAATTTTCACATCAAGGTTTGCTAAATCAGCAAGTATTTTATTATAATCATTTAGGTGTTCGTGCACAGAAATATTTGCACGATATCGAAATCGAAAGAGTCCCTTCTTCAAGAAGAGCCGATTTTTTGCGCTCTTGGTCATATGCTTTTCCTCCAATTTCGTCCATAACTCCTTAGCAGAAGTTTCCTTCATATACGGGTATTTCAGCTCCTTATTAAGGAATAATCGAATGGAGGCACAAGCATGGAGATTAATTTGCGTCCACTGTTTGTCATCTATATCTTCAGGTTTATCTTCCAGAACTATGTCTAACTCTTGTTGATATAACACATCCATAACTTCACATTGCTGCATACCAAAATTATTAGAGCCACTAAATTTATTAACCTCTAACCTTGTAGTAACGATTGGATGTCTATTGGATGTAGGTATCGATAATGACGATACTGACTCCCTCTTAACGGACTCGTCTTTATCTCTAGTCATCTACTCACCACTATTCACAATCATTTTTCACATGATTGTAGCACCGACAATGTTCACAGTACTGTAGCACAAAACTATTCACGACTGTAGCACCGACACTGTTTACAATTGTAGCACAAACGCTATTCACGACTATAGCACCAACACTGTTCACGAACTGTAGCTTTGACACTGTTCACGGGAATTGTAGCACCGATATTGTAACTCGAACAGATTTTCACTCCTACAACACTTCGGTCGAAAAAACTGGAGCTCTGATGCTACTTGTTGTGCAGAAATGTTAATTAATTTGGAGTGAAAAAATAAAACAGCAACAGGAACATCAAGATTTTTATATTGATTCGGCAATGCCTACGTTCAGTTTGGAGATGACGAAGTATTTTACTATAATCAATGAGAGCATACAATAGTATTTTTCACTCAATTTCTAAAGACTCAAATTAACCCAAGCTCACACACTCCTACTAGGAAGAGAAAACTGAAAAATATAAAACAAAGACAATTTTAGAGAATTTCTTTCTCTTTCCCGAATGACTGTTGCTATTTTCTCTCCTCTTATCTTTCCCATCTATTTTTCTCAATTAAGCATGAGTAAAGACTAGTTATAAAATATAGCTGGCCAACTTGTTGCATCGAAAGTCACGGAAAACTACCATTTTTTACTATTTTGTTTGGCCAATTTGTTGTGCTTTCACCAAAGTTTTGTTTGACTATTTTGTTTGAGACAATAATAGACGTCTCATTGGTGCTTTTAAGGGTAATCTGTCGACTCTCTTCTTGCTCATTGCCTCGTCTTCTCTTATCCATGTTACAGTGGTAGTGGATGTAGCTGAACGTTAGAATTGTTTTACCTCATTTGCTGATACAAGCAAACTTAGCACTAAAAATGATGCCTTCAGAGATCGCGTGATGCTGTCAGAGATTGCAGTAAGGGAAAGGCTTTAGTTTTACGGCAACAAATCTTGAGCATTCCCTGCGTTTTCTGACACCTCCGTCCCGGAGGCAGAGACGGTAGACGAGGACACGTCGGTGTCGGAGATTGTTGGGGATTGGATCATCTTCACGTCGACCGGGGGTTTATGTGGTTAAGAGTTCAAAAGCACTGCCTGCAACTTTTCATGGTTTCATTTCACTTCTGATGCTAGTTTGGGCAGATCGAAACGCAGCAAAACTTGGAAAGAGAGGAATTAAGAAACAAAAATCAAATGTTCTGGTTACTGGTATTTATCCCCAACCCCTTGAACTAGAAGTTAAAGTCCTGTCAAACCAAAAGCAGGAGTTCTTCCATCACACAACCACTCAGTCCAAAAAGACAGAAAAACCTTATTCCTTCACACGCAATCCATTCGATGTAACAAAACATGAATTTTAATATCCAAAATCCAGGACCATTAAACTGCAGCAATTTATTAACTCATTTAAAATGCGTGAGAAATGTACAGCTATCCTGAAGAACGTGGATATATTGTGTCTTCCATTGCAATAATGAGAAAACTATGAACAGCCAAATATTTCACGAGCTCTTTAGGATCCCTATAATGCACAATGAAAATAATAATAAACCATAAGAATTACGCAATAGTTATCTTCTCCTGTACTGTAGTTATTGTCGATTCTGCCGGAGCGACAGTAGGTGTGCAGCAAAAGTGTCGTAGTCTGGAAGTTTTGGATGAACATGACTGGCTTTGTTGGAAGTAACATCAGAGGAACTGGAAGTCCTTGAAACTTGAGCACTATCCGAGGTTGCCGTCTTAGGAGGATGATTGGATGTTTGTTCATTTGCTGATGATTTTTTAGACTCTAGAGCTGGCTTATAATCTGTTTGCTCTCGTGATCTAGGCTGCTCAGAACTTCTCAAAAAGTTTGAGCTGTTGGACTTAGATGACGGAGTTTGTTGAGCACTGGCAGCATACGTAGTCCTTGACGACGAGTTCTCATTAGAAGACCTCTCAGACTGAATTGGCTCTGAACCTGAATGTTCTACTGATCTTTCCTGATCATGATTTCCCCAAAAAAGTGAACTCTTGGCTCGAGATTCTGGTTTTCCTAGAATCTCATTATCATAGGAATTATAGGATTGTGTTTTTCTTTCTACAGCGTAGACTGAAGTTGGTGAAGATTTCAAAGGTACTGATGTCTTTGAATAAGAAGTCCTGTTACTATCCAAGGGTAACTTTTTCGTCCGTCGAGAAAATCCCACATTGGAATGAGTCTTGGCAGCTGCCTCTCTAGGAAGATCCTCCTCAGAATCACTATTGTCTAGGTTGGAATAGGTTACTGCATTAAATGTTTTGTTCTTCTCAACATCTGCTGTTCTATTGATTGGCTGCTGAGTACCACTAAGAGTCTGTTGCAAGTTCTCCTGATCAGAATCTTCACCATTAGAATCAAAATGTCTGCTTGAGCTTGTGTTTTTATCTACTTTTGGGTGTACTTTCTGGTTGTTTGCCTCTCGATCAGTATCTGCATAGCTAGAATCCTGGGCAAGGGAAGACTGCTTAACCTTGGCTGAAGTATCCTCTACCGCTTGTTTGGACAGTGAGGGATAGTCTGCTAGATTCCTGCGATACGGTGGTTGTTTATAGCCTTTGTTCCGGAGACCACCAGTCAACATTCCAAAGTTCAACTCTTTACCGCCTCCAAGGCCTGAATCATTAATGGGTGCCCTAGGATACAAGGTATCAGGTGATTGGTATTGTTGAATATTATCTTCGCCTGTTGAAAATCCTGACCTTTGTAAGTTGTCGTTCAAATTATTTGATCCAGATTTTGCAACTCCGCGGTGCAATTCACCATATCCAGACTTCTGATCAGTTATTGTACCAACTTCAGTTACCTGATCTCCCTTGGGGACAACTTTAACATCATCTGAATCAAACAAAGGTGTTTGCGATAATGTATTTTTGTTAAGTCTCACATCTTTTACCAAAAATGTAGACTCGATTGAACTGGGGCGCTCATCTTGGGATAGCTCAGCATTTCTGAAGTAAGTACTCTCTCTACAAGAAGAGATGTCATTACTTGGGCTTCTGAAAAGCTTAGATTTGTCAAGATCATTTTCATCATCCGAATCATCAAAAGTCACGGTTAACATGTCATCTCGTTCTGAAGAAATAGAATCACCTGTCAAACCTCCAGAAAATAATGTAGTAGACTGCTGCTCTGAAGCAAAAACTGATTGAGAACCAGACTTTCCTAGTGAATCATAGTTCTGCTCATGTCTCCATACATTTGCATTTCCTAGCAGATGAGCAGAAGATTTTATACCTTCTGATGAGTAAACCCCAGATCCTTGGTCATTATATTTATATTCCACATCAAAATCAACATCATCATCTGAGTCATAGTCATCAAAAACTACAGTAGCATCTTCATGTGAGCTCTTTTCTTTGGTATTGGTATGAGTAGTATCTCCATCAATGGAGAAAGGGTTATCAACAGATTCCTCAAGTGATGTTTGGGCATTGAAATTTGAAACCGTGTTGTGATCATAACCAAGACCTTTTGAATAAGAAAGTGAACTAAAACTGCCAGATTGTTTTCTGATGCTTGCTGCTTCTTCAAAATCCCCAGTATTCTCAGGTCTCACTTCATCTTGCATCTTTCTCATATACCCTTTCTCAGGTTTAATAGACTCTGTCTTGGGAATTGTTTTGCCTAAAATATTTCCGCTATCTAGTTCAGATGAATTATTTTGTGAATGCCCATCTGCCCATTTAAGGTCATCCAAATGTGGGTAATCGTCCACAGAAGCACCACTTAAATTTGAGGAAGTTGACATGCTAGCTCTATTTGGGTACTTGAGTTTGTTAAACCTTTCAGTCAATTCAGCTAGGTCATCTTCTTTGTTATCATCAATTTTCTCATGGATACCAGACCTCATTTTTACAACAGGCTCTACTGGATCTACAACCATATGAGGATCTCGGAAATCTTGACCACCAAAATGTGGAAGTCCATCATCTTTTGGTCCAATAGCAGAACTATTTTGAGAATCAGTTGAATGCTGTCTGCTTATTTTTCCCTTGGTTGAAAGTTCGGCAGCTACCCTGGCAGCCATGCTTGCCCTTTCTGCAGATTCAGCGGCTGCCTGAGCAGCAGCTGCAGCATCCTTGAACTGCATATTCCAGTTCTGCTTACCTGACGAGAAATCACTATCTCCAGAGTATGGATGCATAAAGTCCATCCCTTCATTTCCAGTTCCTATTTCATAGAAAAGCCAGTATGTCTAAAGATCGTGATAGGAATAAGAAAAAAGAAAAAATCGAAAGCATGCAATCTTCTGGAATCTATTAGAAAACATAATAGTCGCGTAGTAAAGGACACAAATCTGAATGAGAATGCCTGATAGCTTTAGTTCATATCATACCTGCAGAAGGAGGATGTTCAGAATGAAGTGACGATGTAGAACCGGAGCCTTTAAAGTTTCTGCGTACATCATGCTTCTCATAGTGTATGGGAGGAACTCGGAAATCAGGAGGTGCCATATTCATTCTATTAGGTAGCTCTTGAATATTATGAGATTCCACATGCATTTTGCTGGCTTGCTCAAAAGAACTTGGCCCATTCTGATTAAACAGAGTTACAAAGAATGTAACTATATTTACAATAACAGTTAATTTAGTTATTCTAGTGCAATAACAAGTAAAATCTAGACATTTAACCTTACCAGTAAATCCTCTGATGGCTTGATTTCTTTCTCTTCTAATGATTTGGCATCCCACTTAATATTGTGCTCCTCAGCAATTGTGGTCAAAATTTTTATTTTGGTAGGACCATCAGGTGCCTTGGCAGACAACTTTTCCACCAACTAAATAAAGAAAACAGCAAAAATTATCAACAACATTGATCAACAGAGTTTTCCTGCTTAAATCCTATTGTAAGGACATACCAGGCGGCTAACACCACAATCTGGACGTAGTTCAACTGCAGCTGAAACAAATTCTTTCCCATACTTGACGGTAAAATGCTTTCGAGCATCCATTAGTTCTGGGATATCTGCACACCTTGGGGATGCAAATATTACACTTGAGATAGCCTCCTTCAAGTCTATGGGGCAATTCCTGTGTTACCAAGGAAAGTCAGCACAGAAATTTTATCAATCAAAGCCAATTTTTGAACATAACTTTCTTTTTTTTCAACAAGAAGATTACAATAGTAAACAAATTTCCTCCCCATGGAATGCATGAGGAACAATTCTGTTATGCTTATGACACAAGCATGGTAAAGTTATCAAACTGATTGCATCATGTCACAACTAGGGAAGTAAAGAAAAACATCAACTAATTTTTGAACAGCTTTTCTAGATGGATAAACCATGTATTCATTCAGGAGGGACTATTTACACCTAAAACCAGCAAAAGAAAAGTTAACAAAGATAACCCAAATGATACAGCAGCATTTTCATCAAGATAGATGCATTCCTAAGGTTCAACATGAGGATTCTATATTTCTTCTATAGATTCCATCCATGTAAGCCCTAAAGAGTAATTACTCTAAAAGCCTTAATAAGCCATGCCAAAGATGTACAGATGATTGCTTACTTTTGTGATTCTATCATTGGCAAACGTGCAACGATAAGTTCACAGTATATCTCAATAAGATCATAAGCTGCCATTGTCTTCTCTTCTCTAACCACATGCTCAACCTGCAAAAACAGAACAGTTGAATGTGGAACAGGGCAATTGCAAATGCAAGGAACCAATCAGCACAGCGAACAGCTAAAGCAAAAAATGATGACCATAATTTTGAGCAAACAACGTACCACCGAGATAACAAAGAGAAATTTTTACACCTATGATGCATATACAAAGATAATACAGTAGCAAGGACACCCAACACAAGATGTGAAACACATTCCCACTCCCTTCAAAATCTGATAGCCCAGTGAAATTTGTACAAATTACTGGCCTACCGGCATATCAATCAACCAAATACTTTCTTAAAATCAAAACAAATCAAGGTTTAGTCCCGAAACGCATGGTCCTACATATGTAAATTCCTACACATGATTGCGAATAGAGATCTCAATCAAAACCTCCAACAGACATGAGATGTGGGAAAAAGGATCTAAAAGCATACCCGTATTCTAGCAGTCTGTTCTTGGCCAGCTTCAAGCAACTGAGCCAACTCTCTCTTCATATGCTTCAATTGCGCTTCTCTCTTGTTCTTCAACAGCTTTATACGAGAAGCCGCTAGCTTCAATGAAGTTTTACTACAGAATCCGAATCACACATCGAAACAAAGTCAAACGGTAAAACCAAAACAAAAGGAAAGTTAGAAACGACTCTAAAGCTACTACAAACCATCTGAGTGGTGAGAAACACAGAATTCGATAAAAAAACCAAAAACTGAACAAATCAAATTCTCCAAAATAAGCGTAGAAACCAAAACTCAAAACTGAAAAGAAAGAAAGAAAGAACAAAAATTACCATTTCGCGGGCTTGAAGCTCTTGTGTAACATAGTTATTCAACAACCTGAAAATCAACAATCTGAAGAATATTTTCTCTCCTCTTCCCTTTCTTAAATTGAATTGGGGGCTTTGATTTTGATGATGAGATAGAGAAGACGATGAAGGGAATTAAATCTGATTTTTTTATTAACGCGAAACTTTTATTATCGGAGTTTTGTTGAAAAAGTTTGGAAATACCTTACTACATAAGAAATGAGGGAAATTTCTTGGAGGCTTACGATTAGAAAACAGAACAGAAGGTCGATGGTCAAATTAAATTCCGTTATTTTAAGGACAGAAACAGAGCCGCGGGCCCGCGGCTCAATGATTGGGTGTGCAAAGGAACAGAGAAACCCATCAATCATACGGAACTTTCCGTTGAGTTTGACATGATTACCCTTTCTATTTTTCGTCATATCAAATTATCTTATTTAGCCAGCCTGTTTTAACTCTGCTCTATTAAATTTTAACTCTGCTCTATTAAATTTTATTCATATATTTATGATCGATTTATTTTTTTTGTTCCTATCAACTCATCGAACAGAAGTTGATGTAATTTTATTTTTTAATCTTTAAAATATTTAAAAATATTATTTTTTAATTTTTAAAATAACAAGATACATATAAAAATACCAATATTATAAAAACCGAACTATTTTAACCAACTTTTTTCAATTTTTCGGCTAGATTTATTTTAATAATGTTTCATTAAAAATTGATTAGCCTATTAATTAATTAGTCAATTTTCGTAAACTAATTAATTTTTATAAACCAATTAATTTTCATTTAATAATCTTTCTTTTAACTAAATTATAAATTTTTGATAAATAAGGACAATCTTTTTTAATCAATTTTCAAATTCTTAAATTTCATTCGATTTTCAAAACAGTTAAATATTGATTTAACCTTTTAACTTAAGCCTTTTATTTTATTGATTTGACTTATGATTTAGTTTTGAAAACATTTAAAAATAAAGCCAAGCAATAATAAATATAACAATTTAATGCAATTTTTAAATTTGATTTAAATTAATTCAATTTATTTTAAATTTTTATTTAAAATTATTAGTTTATATCAAATTTAATTAATTTTAATCAAATTTAAGTGCTATGTTAATTGATTGTATTAATAATAGTTAATGAGTTATATACATATTTTTATTTTATTTTTAATAAAAATTTAAAATGAAATACCCAATTTTTTATAATTTTTAATATCTTGCAGTCTTGGTTTTCCCGTAAAAATTTTACTGTTCTAATGAAAGTAAAAAAGATTCGGAAAGAACCTTTCTTAGGTGTTTGCGAAAAAAGTACAACTCTGCTTCCCAAGGCTGGCAATTTCCGACAACCGAGTGGGCGATAATGTACATTGCCGTGTTGGTCTTCTTTAGGAGCAACGTAGGTGATTTAAGCAGGCGGTGAAAAAGGCTGAGCTTGACCTCTCTGAACGACGTAAGCTAGAAGATGAGGTTGGGCCTTCGAAAGTGGATCCTGGTCGTTTTCTTCTTGTTTCTTTCGAGAGCGACAGCCATCAAAGGTCTGTTAGCTTACTTTGCGTATGCCACCGAACGCGTTCATTGTTATACTCGCATTTTATTATTTTAAAATTTTGAGTTGAAATATAATATTTTAGTTTTATATAAATTCATTTGAATTTTATTTAAAAAAAAATTTGAGTTCAGATATAATATTTTAGTTGTATATAAATTCATCTTAATTTTATTAAATTTCTCCTAAAAGCCTCATTAAAATCTCTTGTTAATATCATAATCAAATTGACAAACTGTGATGAATAATTTCTTTATCGATATCCGAATTAAATTAGTAAAGTTTGATAAATAATTTGATACGAATAGATTTATTTGTAAAAAGAGATATATTGAAAATTTACAATTTCTCTTCAAAACCTTTTCAAATATAATTTTTCTTATACTATTCAAGATTTTCTTAAAAGATTTAGACTTTTATAGCATTTTAATTTTATAGATCTCATTTCCTCTTTACTTTTTTCCCACCTTTCCCGTGATGAAAGACGCAAGCTTAACTACTCTCTTAATGATCATAGCATTCTGTGGACAGCTATC
>JANZXP010000008.1:2779742-2789829 GCA_027576715.1 Erythroxylum flavicans | reverse complement strand
AAAAATATTGAAAGTTTGAGCATTTTATTGTTATTTTTCAAGTTCGGGTTATCATTGAAAAATTAAAATTTTGGTCATTTTATTACTACTTTTTAAAATTATAGCTATAATTAAAATTTTGACGAAAGTTTAATTTTTTTAACAATTGACCCCTTTAAATATAACAATAGAACGAGCTTTATCGAATTATCTAAAATATATCTCAAATTCAGACTAAAAAACTCAATTAGATTCAAGAAATGTGATATAAACTAGCTCAAATTTTTTAGAATAATATCATTTTAAGTGATAATGACCCGACCCTCCCGGTTCAGCTCGTTTTTAGCCTGAGCATGACTCACCCATTTTTTCCAAAACGGCGTTGTTTTGAAATTTTTTTCGCTTTAAAAAATAAATAGGCTCGGAATGCCCATAATCCAGCGGGTCAAGGGCCAATCAACCAGTAGACGGGTTGGATAGCGTGCCAGCCTATTCCAAGCCTGGTCCGTTGACGTGCCTCATATTGATGGAGATTTTTAAACTTGTTAATTCGGTCACTTAAACTCAAACTTAGTAAAAAATCTATTAAATTTATGTTGAACATGAACTCAGCTATCATGCTTAGTTGGTATATTGATTTCAATTACAACCAAATTAGACTAATATTAGGAAGGTTAGACACATGTAATCCTTTTTAATTAGAAGAGTTATCAAATTTAGCATTTTTATGAATTTTACCATAATTAAAATTACTTTTAATATGAAAAATTAAACTCCTAATATTTTATATTTAAATTATTATTATTTTAATTTAGCAATCAATTATTACATACGCAATAAGTTAAGTTAAAATATAATTGAATTTTAAACTAATCAGTTAAAAGTATGATAAAAAAATTATTTCTTAAATTTTATAATAAAATTAAAGTAAGTTTCACAATTTTTTTTATTTTTAATTGTTATACATTTTTAAAATTTTTCAAGAGAACAAATTCGTCGTGCATACTGCGTACGCTCGAGAAATGCTTACCCATTGAAAGGTGAAATCATTCTGATCCAAGCTGCAGCAAATGTAAAATCGGATATAGGCGAACCCGAGAAATAGAGTTCGTTTTCATGGCGTCGTCTCTGTCTCCACCAAAAGTCCCGATGGAGCTCCACGTGGCCAACCGTGAGAAGCTCCTTCAATCCATCCGCGACCACCTCTCCGAGGCCTCTCGTCCTCTCCAAGGCTTCGTCTTTCTTCAGGTACTTTTCATCCTCTGCCTATAATTGCGATCGTACCGCTAAATTGAGATCGTTGATTCTATTCGCAGGGAGGTGAGGAAAAAACTCGCTACTGCACTGATCACCTCGAGCTCTTCAGGTACTTGACAATGCTTTGAATGATTTTAATACCTGTTCTATAATATTGAAATGAGATGTTTTTTGTGTATAATTTGAATTAACAGGCAGGAAAGTTATTTCGCTTATTTATTTGGCGTAAGAGAGCCTGGATTCCATGGAGCTATTGTAAGCTATACTATCTCTAAGCTTTATAGTGTTTAAACAGAAAATGGAGCTTTTACTTGACGGTGAGGAGAGGGAATAACAACATACTTCTCCATTGCCTGTGAATATTATTTTTTCAAATATCAAATTTATCTTGCAGGGAGTGTATTGCTTAAAGCCTTTAGATTCTGGTTTAAAGATGTTTTCTAAATTAGATAGTGATTCTCTAACGGTTAAAGATGGATTTGTGTGCTTCTGTTGTCTTATGCTAGTCTTTTTTTCTCTTTTTTTCGCCTGAAGGATGTTGATACAGGGAAATCGATTCTCTTTGCCCCTAGATTACCTGCTGAGTATGCTGTTTGGATGGGAGAAATCAAGCCGCTGTCCTACTTTGAGGTATTATGCGATATTGCTTCTTGGTTTGGTTTTTGGACGCTAGTTAAAACATGTTTACTTTTTCCTTTTGCAGAAAGAATACATGGTTGACCTAGTTTTCTACACTGATGAGATTGTTAAAACACTGCATGAGCATAGCAGTGGGCGTGGCCGGCCCTTACTTTTTCTCTTGCATGGACTTAACACTGATAGCAATAACTACTCAAACCCAGCACACTTTGAGGTTCTTACATCTTATGCACTTTGTTATTCATGAATATACATACACCTTTGTTCTCTAGTGAAATACTGTTTTTTCCAAATTGCTGATCAGGGAATAGAGAGGTTTGAGACAGATTTGACTACATTGCATCCTGTTTTGACAGAATGTCGTGTCATCAAATCAGAACTTGAGGTTGCTCTTATACAGTTTGCCAATGACATAAGCTCTGAGGCACATGTTGAGGTATACATTAAAAAATGTGTTTACTATAGCCTCTTATATACTGCTTATCTTAACTATTTCAACTGTGTTTTTTTACATATAGCACAAGTGTTGCTTTAAACCCCACCTTTTTTTTTATAAAGTCGCTTTAAGTCTTTAATTGTATCACGTTATATCTGCGTGAAATGCTCTGAAATTTTTATGTGATAAATTTTAGGCTTGCAATGGCAATTCTTAGTTAAGAGCATTAGGATTCGTATTCCTTCTAGTTGAAGTTATTTCTTCAGTTTATTTCACGATGAATATGATGGCTTTCTTTTCATATTCAAATTTGGAATTGACTAGGTTATGAGAAAAACTAGAGGCGGTATGAAAGAATATCAGTTGGAAAGCATATTTCTTCACCACACGTACATGTACGGCGGCTGTAGACATTGCTCATACACATGTATATGTGCCACTGGTGAAAATAGGTACGAACTTTTGGTGATTATATGCAAATAGAATTAGGCTTTTATTTAAACTTGTCTTGGAAACTCAATTAGCCATTAGTTGAGAAGGTTTAGATAACGTAACTACAATGAGGACTAAAAATTGTTTCCTGGACAAGGCTTATTGCTTAATATGGTTAGGTATGGGTGTCGTGATTCATGCTAATGGTATCATTGTTGGCTTATCTATTTTGCCTTTAAATGAATTATTTTAATCAGTTTGCACTTCCTATTAATTTGTTCACTTGGCTTGTAACTATTTATATTCCGTACCAGTAAAATATATCAAATACAGGTTTTTCTGGATTCTGAAAGTTTTCAAATTTGAAAATTTTGTTATTCTTAACTTCACGATGAACTGCTTGTCATAATTGCGTTGGAAGACATATGCCTGCATTAAAGTTAATATCTTTTAACACAGTGCTGTTCTCCATTATGGGCACGCAGCAGCTCCGAATGACAGGGTATGCTACATTCCATGTACTATTTTCTTTGATGGTTTTTACTTATCTTCTTTCTGATTTTATGTCCTGCAGTTAGCAGTTTTACTTTTAAAAAAATTGTGACCCTAAAAGTGGTAACTTATGTTTCCTGTTAAGATATTATATGATATGCTGCAAGGGATAACTGAGACCAGAAAATGCGTCCACTTCTAAGCACAATGGTGTTTAAACATGTAAACAGGCCTCTTACAACAGAAATTTTTGGAGAAGTGTTTCAGTTATCTTGAGTGTAGGTTTGTTGTTGCAAGAGGATATTGTTGGTCTTTTGTTGGTGTTCACCATCACTTTTTGTGGTGACAGCATGCCTCAGAAAGGGAATCTGTTTCTTCTTTTCTTCTCTTTTCATTTCTCGGGATATGGTGGGTGAGTGTGTGTAGTTTAGGGGAGGAGGGGGTAAGCTAAGATGTAATAACTTATCATCACCAGTTGACATGATGTGTAGGTTCAATTAGCAGCGTGTGTGTGGAACCCTCCCCAATGCTTGTATCATATCTAGCTTTGCTTGTAAAAACCTTGCGATTTTTGAAAAAACTGAAAGGAGAATCTTACCAATCTACACTGTACAGAAACTTATAAAGGACATGTTTTGCAGACGTTGCAAGATGCTGACATGGCATTATTTGATATGGGAGCTGAATACCATTTTTATGGATCTGATATAACTTGTTCATTTCCTGTAAGTTGAGATCTGTCTTCTTGTTCTCAGCTCTTATCTCTGGGGGTTGGTTGTAGTCTCAAACTTGGTCATTATACTACAGCGAACTCTGTTTTGGTACAATATTATTGCCTAATACTATTTCATTTCTGAGGTTAAAATCTGGAAATTTAAGGTTCGGCTAAAGATCTCTTCCTATATTATAGTCCACCATAAGTTTAAGAATGGATGTCTATATGCTGGAGGTCAAATAATGGATCTCTCCTACTACAACTTCACATGCTTTCAAGCAATGATCATCACACCTTCTATAGAATGTGACAAGGCAATATCTTAGGCCAGAAGCCTCTTTGGTTTTAGCAATAATCATCTGAAGCTAATTTGGGCATCAAGTTTGGAAGCAGATTCTTTTTTGTGAGCTAAGTGGTGAAGCAATGTGAAATGTCAATGCATCATAATCTTTGGTTTTTCAATGAAATGAAAGCGGTAGTATTAGGAGGAGGAAAGATTGGAGACCTCCCTTTCACTTTCTTTGTTTTCTTTCTTCTATTGAGTTGGCAAGACCAATATGAGGATTCTTGATTTTGAAGTTATATGCTTATATGTGCAGGTGAATGGGAAGTTCACAAGTGATCAATCTCTTATATATGATGTGAGAAGCTTATCCTCAATACATCTCTTGTTCTCCTTGAATAAGAATACTTACAATGAGTCATCGATATGATGGAAGAACAAATGAATAATGTCTCTAACTGGTGGTTTTGTTGTTTTGATTAGTTGTCTCTTTTCATATGTTATTGATCCCTGCTTCCTGTTTCTACATGTGATGTTTGATAGGCTGTTCTTAGTGCTCACAACTCTGTCATATCTTCAATGAAACCTGGAGTCAACTGGGTGGATATGCACAAGTAAGACTGAATGGTAGAAATATTGTTCTTACGATGGAATACTTTTGCTTTCATATATAACTTTTCATGTACATGATTAGCTTTACCTTTCATTATTTGTGCTTTGCATGGCAAATTTTAGTAAGTTCATGCCCTGGTACTTGAAATTTGAAGCTTTGGAGCAATACTTCTCTGGAATTACTGTCTTTTAGCTGACACGAAATTGTTGGCGGTGAAAAAGTTGCTACTTTCAAGGTGATGCTACTTTGGTTATTTACTGTCATTCTTCCTTACTAATTTGCAGATTGGCAGAGGAAAAAATTCTTGAGTCATTGATGAAAGGAAACATTCTTGTTGGGTAAACAGTTTCTCCTTGATAACTGCCTCTTTTGTTTACCATAATGTAAAATTCTGAAAACCAAGAAGTTGATTGCAATGATATTCTTTGGTTTCTGTTGGTTCTAGGAATGTTAATGATATGATGGCTGAGCGAGTTGGTGCTGTTTTCATGCCTCATGGTCTGGGACATTTCCTGGGGATTGACACACATGATCCTGGTGGCTTTCCAAAGGTACTGTGACTAACTAATCTGCTGATCCATCAATTCTCCTCACTTTGTTCTGTTTAAAACTCAGCATCTCCCTGAAACATTTGGGTTTGATGGATCTTAAATCAGGTTGTTTGATTTGCAGGAATTGAAGAGATTAACGGAACCAGGATTGAAAGCCCTACGTACTACCCGGGATCTCAAGGAGGGAATGGTTAGTAATTGCTGTTTTGGTGAAGGGAGAAATGATCTCCTCCATTATTTTTGTTGTGAATCATGATAAGAATGATATGCTAGTTTCATGTTTTAAGTTACAAGGGTAAAAGCATTGTCACAACTTCAAACTCCACAATTCACGGATCCTAACTGATGACTGAGTTTATTTAATATGCGGATGAAGGGTTCTCTTCAAAGTTATTCAACTGTTGCTTGTTGCTCGTTGCATTTGTTCTTGCGCTGCAAAGTTCCACGTTTCTTTAATTTTTATGGTGATTTTTGTTGAAGGAAAATTTTCTCTCTTTTAAGCTTGATGTTTTGGGTTATTGGATAGGGGTCTTGAGGTTTGACGTTGGTTGTTATGTAGAGTTTAATTAAGAATGTAAGGAACTGAGGAAATGTTTCAAGTATTAGCCTATTCTTATAGGTGATAACGGTGGAGCCTGGTTGCTACTTCATTGATGCTTTACTGACCCCCGCCATGGAGGGCTCAAAGACATCCAAGTTCTTCAATCACGAAACAATTGCAAGATTTAAAGGCTTCGGTGGGGTTCGAATTGAAAGTGATGTGGTATGTCATTTTCTAAAAGCTCAGAGGTCAAACTTCTGTGTGAAATGCTATCACTTATTTTGCAAATTTATTCACTATTATTTTCTGTATTAATTATCAGCCAACTTCATGCACATTCATTGTAATATTCTCATACCTCATTTCATTCATTCTCCTCTTATCCTTCTTTGATGTTTGCAGCACGTCACAGCTGATGGCTGCAAAAACATGACTAAGGTTCCTCGAGAGACCTGGGAAATTGAAGCAGTGATGGCTGGAGAGCCATGGCCACGGAATAAGAACACTGATGGGGTGAGCTAGAGAGGAGCCATTGATAAGTTGTTTCACTTGCCCTACGCTTATGTTGCATAGAATCTTGTATTCTGGTCCTACTGCATCGCTATTTCTCTAACCTCGTGTTAAACTGTTAGACTGAGCGAAATAAAAACTAGACTTTTAGAAGGTAGCGTTAACTTTTTGCACTTGACAAGTTCAAATGCGACGAGACATGGTAAGTTAAAGAGGCTTTCTTATTTTTCCACGTACTTTTTTAAGGTCAGTTTTCCAGAAAAGGGGGAAATTTTCCTTTCTTAAATTTTGATTAAAAAATAATATAAAATAAATATCAAAATATGAATTAATCATAATTTATTTAAGTTTTTAAATTTGACTCTGACGAATTAAATTTCAAATAATAACTAAAGATAATTGTGATAAACAATGATTAAAAAAAATCAAATTGATTTGGTTGATTCAGTCATTGTGAAAATTTTAAATAGGTAAACTTTTTAATTTAGTTTTTATTTTTTATTGTTAAAAATGATTATTTGATTAATTAATCGGTTAGTTTTTATAAATTAATATTTTTAATTAAAATAAATAAAAAAATTTATTTAATATTTTTATTAAATTTTAATTCTTCGATTAGTTAAGATAATCTTTTCGGTTATATTTTAATTTTTTAATTTATTCAACCTCTACTGATTTTATAACTATTAAAACCGATTAAATTTTATAAGTCTTAAATCTCTTGTTTTATTAGTTTCATATTTAGTCTTATTTTTAAAATATTAATAATAAATTATTTGTTTGTGTAAGATATAATTATTTTGGTTCGAGTATTTAGTTAATTCATGCATGATGTTTATATTGTATATATTTTGTTGTTATTTTTTATCGAATATCTAGAAGAAATAATTTTTTAGAAAATTTAAACTAAAAAAATTTAAAAATTTAAAGATTATAGATTTTTTAAAAACTTTTTAAAGTTATAAAAACTGTTTAATATAAACCTTAGAAACACAAATATGAAGTGTGTTTGTAAACCAAACTCTTCAGAGTTTCTATTTGTCCTTTATAACTCTAGATTCTTTTTTCCCAGATAAAAAGAAAAAAAAAGGGATTGTGATGAACATGATTTCAAGTGCTTTCATTGATTTAGTAAGCTATGCATCTAATACTAAAAAATGAGCAATGATTTATTTATGGAGCCAAAAGTGCAATATATATTACGTATAAATTTAAATAAATTATTGTTATTATTTTAGAAGTGTTTTATACTTCATTGTTATATTTGATATTACTATTTAATGGTAATAATTTGTTTAGATTTTATGTAAATTGTTAGAGACGTGATTTATATTTTAATTGATTTAATATAAAAAATTATGGTGATAATTTATTTAAAATATTAAGTTATGAATTATATTTTTGATTAATATTAAAAATTTTATCCTTAAAATTATGTCAATAAATTTTAATATTATAAATAATTATAAATTTTATTTAAATATTTTAAAAATATAATGTAAGAAGTTGGAACTGAGAATTTTGTTCTCGAAGTATGAAAGTTTTATTATGTATAAATTGTTCAAAATCTTTTTTTAATTAATTTGAAAAAGGAAAAGAAAAGAAAATGAAATGTTGTATTTATGAATGATCTGTTTTTCAATTTCTTTAAAAAAAGAATTTATAAAATTTTTAGTATTATTAAAATATTTTAAATTAATATCATTTAATAATAATCATCATTATTAATTATTAAAAAAATTATATATCTACTTTCATTCCAGACCACGTTTTAATAAAATTTATTTAGGAATATGTAGTAAGCGGTTACTAATGAATTATAATATTACTTTATCGTACGGAATCATGATTTATAATAAAATATAATAGAATATAATAAAATAGGAGAATTTCACATTGCATTTTATTATATCTAGTACAGTAAAAATAAGTTACCTCTAATTTAAAAGTTTATGATGAAATATAAAATAATAAATATGTACTGTTTAATATACCCTCAATAATTTTTTATAATACCAATTATACCATCAACCATAATAATAAGAAAAAACAGAATACATCTTATTATTTTTATAAGATTAGAATAGTTATTCATTATTATTATACCAAAAACATTTCACTGTATTATATTATTTTTAAAATTAATTTTCTAATATTATTTATTATTTGTTAAGCTCTGATGCACTGAGCACTAACGCTATTATTATTTATTAATTATATTATTATTATTATATTTATTAACACACTGTACGCTAACGCTATTATTATTACCTTTTAAAAAAATGCTATTATTATTTATTAAATAATTAATAATAATATTTTTATATCATTAATAATAGATTGTATATAATTAATAATAAAATAATAAAATTTTTATTATTTAAAAATAAAAAAATAATTTGTTATTGACTTAAACATTTCACAATCGTAACTTTTTAATTGAACATGATTTATATTTTAAAATCATAACTTTAAACTTCTTACAATAATTATTTCAATATAAAAAATATAATAGTCATTGATTATACATTATATTCTATTTTATTTGTCTTTCAAATAATATTTTACTATATTATATTATAAAATTTTCCATCCATCCCAGACAACTTTTCAATATATTATATTCCTTTTCTTTATAAATCGTTTCGTTTTCCGTTATTTGCGTTATTTAACATCAAGGCCTCGTTTAATTAGCCACCAATCAACTATTATTTTAGCTGATTGGTATGCTTCAGTTGTTTAACCCTTCAAACAGTTATAAAAGCTGTTTGGAGAGCAGCTGATCCAATGACTGTTCATCTTTAAAAAGCCAAAAATGAAAATGCTCCTATACAGGAGCGTTTTCATCAAACAACTAAATTATTTTTTTCCAATGTTGATTTTGTCCTCTTTGTTGCAGTCTCATTCCTATCATTTTCTCTAGATTCTTTACTTTCTATTGAGATTGTTAAAGATTGCTGTTTCGGATGAATGATACAAAGTTTAATTATTTAATAGTTTTTTTGTTACCAAAAGAAGTATAATTATCTTAAATTATTATATATAACCAAATAGTAATTTAATAAAAATATTTTTATAATATAATACTTTAAAAAATATATATATAACAATTTTATATAATTTTTAAATAATATTCACAAATTAATTCTATTAATCATTTTAAATTAAATGTTCTATGTTTTTTATTAAAGCTATAAACTTAATTTTTGTAGAATTAAATATCTTAAATTGAAATTCCTATAAGAATATTCAACATAGAATTAAATATCTCAAATTTAAATTTCTATAAGAATATTCAACAAAATACTAAGCTATATAATATTCATACGCTTATAATTTTTTTTAAAGTCATATCCTTATAAGTCATTTTACACATAAAAAGCTAATACTAAACAGTTAATTTTACCAAACATCTCTAACAAGCAGCTAATACAATTTACTAGTCAAATCATCTTATAGATTCAGCTATCGGCTAACAAATAATACAGCCAGCTGTTTGCCAAACAAGCCCAAGTCTACGCAACCTTAAGCCTTACAAAAGCCCTGATTCTCTCTTTCCCACCTCCGTCCCCAAAATTTCAATCAAGATTATATGGAACCCGCTTCGAAGACGAAGACGACGACGGTGAGGACTGCCCA
>JANZXP010000008.1:2765524-2779642 GCA_027576715.1 Erythroxylum flavicans | reverse complement strand
ATTAATGCTAACTAAATTACTTAATTAGTCTAATCATGCTTTATTAAATAAATAAATAAATAAATAAATAATATTTACAAAAAAAAATTTTGGGGCTAATAAGAATAATCATTCATTATTATCATACATACATTATATTTCATTTTATTTATTTTTCAAACAACATTTCACTTTATTACATTATAAATATTTTCATTATTTCAAAAATTAATTTTCTAATATTATCCATCCAAACTCCTGTTTGGTTGAGGGATTAATAATAGAACGGAATGGAACGTAACACACTTTCATTATTTGGTTGAAGGTTTCATAATGGAATGAAACAAAATGAGATAGAAACATAAGGTTTCATGTTACGTTTCATTCTATCCTAAACAGTGAAAATAAGAAATATATGATTCGGGAGGTTTAGGATGGACCGTAAACTAATAAATATATATTATCCAATATATCCTCAATAATTTTCTCAATAACAATTATTTCTTCTAACCGTAACACCACATTTTTCATTTCTCCCTCTCTCCTTATCTCAGACTCTCCTATCTGGTGAATCTCCTTCACGTCTTGCTGTCAAGCAATACCATTTTTATTTATTAACGCTACTATTATTTATTAACACACTAAGCATTGACACTATTATTATTTATTAATTTATTATTATTATTATTATATTTATTAACACACTGAGCACTAACGCTATTATTATTTATTTAATAATTAATAATAAAATAATAAAACTTTTATTATTTTAAAATAAAAATATATAAAAAATTATTTGTCAGGGTTGTGACTGTGGCTTTTTAATTGGACATGATTTCTGTTTTAAAATCTAGTCATTAAATCTCTTGCAATAATCATTTTAATATTAGGGGTATAATAGTCATTTATGATACACTATATTACATTCCTTTCCATTATAAATCATTCCGTTTCGTTAATTAACATCCAACCAAGCAACCCTATTGTAGCCTTAGGGTCTGTTTAGTTGGAGATTTAGTAATGGAACAGAATGGAACGTAACACATTTCCATCGTTTGATTGAGGGTTTCATAGTAGAATGGAACGGAATAAGATAAAAACGAAAGGTTTTACGTTACATTCCATTCTTTTAGGCAGCATGGAAAAATCTTCAGATATTGGGAACACAGATATGTGTATCTAGCTCATATAGCTTGTAGATTTGCAGGTTTTTAGTTCCTGGATTATGCTTGTCTATATGGGAACACATACTAGGTATTGGTTGCATTATGCGAATATTTTTAAATAAGGGGAGATCATAAATAAGGAGAGATCATAATTACTACTTAACTTATGGAATTTGGGAGTGCTTTTGAGTAGGAGGACCTGGATATTGACAAAACCTCACAAGCAGCTCCATTCCCTTGGTTTTCAGGTCATGTGGCTAGGGATTTATCTGAAATCTTTGTTTAATTCCTAGTTATGCCCACCAATCAACTCTTATCTTCAGAAACTCTAGACGTGAAAAGAAACTCACGTAGACATGAACATTACTGGTAACAACCACATTAGAGTGAGCATGTTAAAAATATGGTTCCTAGTCTGTATTATATATCTTTTAAATGAATTCCCATTTATATATCTTACTGGTCATGCTAACAGATAATTTTGCACCAACACGCGAAATAAATGGTCTTCGCTTATTTCCAGATTGGTGATCGAATTGTACTACCAGATAAAGCTTCTCTTTACTTGAAATCCATTGAGGATGCAAAGTAAAAAGAAGAAAAGATTGAATGTTAGTCTATTTCCAGTTTTGGACAAGTGGAAATCATTGACATATTCCTTCTGTACTCATGATTTTAACTTTCTTACAATTTTTCCATGTACATGTCAGACTTCGAAGCAAATTGATTGATGTTATTGAACTTTGTTGTGTTTCTGCATGCAGTTTAATTTCTTTTTCATCTGCTTATGTTTTTTTTCTTTTCCTTTCTTGTCAACATCAGTTTGGAATAATGTTTATGGTTTGAATATGGACTGCATCAAGAAGCAAGCCATGATGGAGCCTCTTGTTGACACGGTCGATCAGAATCAAGTTGGTACAAACTGCCAGCTACGTAAGGTAGGATAGGCAATGTGTATGACATGATTGCTTGCATTTCTGTGCATCTTGTTTTATATTTCTTCTCTCTAAATTTTCTAGTTCATCGCCTTTGGCTGTTGCTTTTAAATATTCTCTTCAGACAATGGACATCTCAAAGATGGTTTCTGGAGATGTTTCCTTCACAGTTCCTTTTAAACTTGTGGCAGAACATGATAATTTTATCCATGCTTTGGTAGCTTACTTTATGTGTCATTTACGAAGTGCCATAAATTGATGGGATTCTCCACAGGTTAATCACTTAATTTAATTTTAACCATTTTTAGTTTTTGCATTATATGTTTGCCCTGATTATAAAGTTGTGAAATTAGGTGTTGAAGGAGCTTCATAGTTTTTCTTGGCTCTTAAAATGTTTATGTTCGTGTACTTTTCCACACTATGATAAAATAGTTAAAGTGAAGCTTCTGCTGTTGAAGCCGTGACATTAATATCCTAGATGCGTCTACACGTTCTACATGATAAAAGTCGAAGAATTATTGAGACCGTATGATGAACAATTGGGACTGAAGTAATAGTTTGACTCCTGAGTCTGACATTGTAGTCTTTGTTAAGTTTGACTCATCTTGAATACAAGTCAATTGGACATCAAACTTGTATGAATTGTTTGAAACTAGTTTGTCAGAATGATCTTGCAGAAACCAATTTTTCTGGTCGCAGGGAGCAATCTAGTGAAATTTGAATCTGACAAAGTTCACGTGTAATGCAGGGCCAAGATCACGGGCTACACACTGGAAGCAGACGGTCTTCTATCTAGAAGATGTCCTGACCATATGTGAAGGGGAGGCAGTGACTGGCAGCTTGACCGTGGCACCAAACAAGAAGAACCCCCGTGAAGTAGATATAATGCTCAAGTACTCATTGAATGGTCGGCGTTGTGTGGTTTCGAGAACTCAACATTACAAGATGAGATGATATGCATCCATGTTTACGCCTTATCTGCAAGTATTGATGGAGAAAATAATGCTAAACCATCTTCCATCAGCCCCTTCACAGTATAGCCATGAATTGCTTCCCATTGTTCAAGAGAGGGATGGTTATATTAATTTGTTTTGAATTAAGCAAAGCTTGTTGGTTAAATTTGTTTATTAGCGTTAGTGTAATGCTGAAATTTTTGATGTTTAATTTCAGAGGCGTTCTTTTGCTAAACTAGCTTGAGTTGCAATTGCTCCAACGAGGCGTTCTGCAAGATGTCAGTTAGAATTATCTATTGATAGTGAAATTTTAATCTTAATCTCGAAAATTTTTCTCCATAGCATTGTTGTTTCAGTGTTCAACCAATAATGGCATTTGGAAAGAACAATATTAGTGTGAAACAGGCTTTCCAGGAAGCCATTGCTCGAGAAAGTATGGTGTGTACTTCATTCCTGACTTCAAAGCTCTGTTTTTCTAACACTAAATCCCGAAATGTCATGTTCATGCATCGAACAAAATGTGCAAAAAGTCACTGTTACAATTTTAAAGCTCTGATTTGCCAGTTTTAGAATTCTTTCCACTTGCGGCTTTTCTACCTTGCCACCAATTCTGTATCCTGCTGGAGAACTTCCTTGCATGCCTTTTCAAAGTCTCGCCGGTGTTTAAGATTCCTTTTGTGATTTTCTGTGTCCAATCACCCTTTTTGTTTTCTTTTTCTCTTAGAACTTTTCCCTGAAATATACCAGCAAATGAATCAGTGGAACAATGGTGACTTAAAAGGGAAAAATAATTTGTTTACACAAAATTTATTACCAAATTTGTGGGAAAGTTTGCCTCGTCTTCATCTTCGTCTTCATCGGCATCCTCGTCACCAAAATTGTTCCTCATCAAATCCTCCCTTGAATACATTTTCATGTTAGGTGCCCCTGGCATGCCCTAGAGTAAAGAGACATATTTTAGAACGTACAACAAGAATGCATAGACGTGGTTTGAGTAAGAGCAGAAATGACTACCTCCATGGATCTCAAAATCTTATCCATTTCAGCCTCTTTGGATGGTTTAGGAATAAATGGTTCTCCAGGAGTCCTATCCTGAGATGAAAGAACAATACTCATTAACAGGGATTTGTGCTGAACTTGCTTTTTTTCACGTGACCCCCAAAACAACACTGATAAATTGCAGTGTAGCGTCATAAACATCAGGCACAATTCTATTATGCAATAATGTTCTTTTCCCTAATATGCAATAGTGTTCTTTATACTCCCCAACATATAGATGGAAGGTAAAATTGCAGGAGGTACTGAAAAATGAAAATATCATCCAATGAGAAGAGTGGATTCATCTTTTACACTTAGATGGAGTAATATAACTTCCATTCATGCACTCTTTGCATCTTAAGGAAAGGCTACAAACATATGATACAAGCACAACTGAAGAATTGACTACAGATCGCATTGTTATTTTTGAAGTCCTTGAATGAAAGATGAGATCATAGTCTGACACCGGGATATCAATCAGCGATGTACCAACATACAAATTTGCATATACATAAAGTGAGGTTGTGACCCATGATATCTCACATAATGTGGTTGTGAATTATGGATAAAAATTAGCTTAGCTCTTAAAAATATGGATTTGTTCACAATCATTTCAAGATTTGATCGCAAAATAGCAACAAACAACTATAAAAAAGACACTATATCTTGTCAACAACTTCCCAACCATAATAAATGTCCTTCTGAAGTGCATCCGTATTGTTGGTAATATTCATAAAGATTTCTCATACAACATTGCAGATTTGAAAGAAGAAACCAGGACATTGATTCCACTACTTCAGAATTCAAATGCACAAGATATTCAACTTTTGTCTTGAAGGAGCACAAGATAGCTTGCAAAGACACGTAACATCTAATTCAGGGGAATCAAGCAATCACATTCATCACAAGTGTTAGAATTCTTGGGATCATTTTTTTCTGGCCATAAACACCATTAGATGGCTCCAGAAGATAAACAGTTTTTTCAGGAATCTACTTTTTTCCAGAGAAAAACAGACAATAACAACAAGGGATTTACTTAACACAATAATTGACAGCCATAATATTTCAGAACTCAAGCCTCTTATGATGGGCTAATAGCAGTTACCTTAGGGACTGGAGGTGGCCTCTTACTGCATGCTTTTGTCAGATCTTTGCAAAGATAATTTACCAATGATTCAGTATCAGGCTTGGAAGCATATATAAATTCTGCAATATCTGTATCCGAATACCCCATAATCTGCAAAATTACCAACTTATAAGACAATTGTACAGTAGGAGTAATAGTTCTGCTGAACTAGGAACACCAGATAAACACAGATTGAATGAATTTTTAAAATCAAACATTAGGCAATAATATGATCACAACCGTATTCCAGCAGACAAAACAGAGTTAACTTGCCATCTAAAAAGTCTATGTTATAGCAATAAAGGCGGTTGAATATCTCACCTCCTGGCAAGCCTTCTCGATTGTCTTGCATTCTGAATTGCATTGCCCTTCAGAGTCTTGTTCCACCAGCTAAAAAGTACAATTTTCAGGAATTAGCAGGCCAATGGCACAATAACGAACTCCATTGCTATTAAGCACAAGTTTCTTTCATCAATCATTCTCTACCTCAAAATGGGGTTTAAAAAATATTCATGGAAACAACTAGCAGAGCCCAATAAAAGCAAAAAAGACAAAGATACAACTATCTAACCTCCAGCTTATCCCCTTGCCCCACTATATCAATCTTCAGAATCCAATCAGCTTCCTCCTTTTTTAAATTGCAAACATTCTCCGCAATTTCGATAATTTGATACTCAGAGATCTAACACAACCAATAAGAAAATAAACAAAAAGATCAACAACCAATTCCAGCAAAACCAACCAAGACCAATCAAAACCAAATCAAGCCCAGTTGTTAAAAAGTGACCTTTTTGGGTGCGATCTGAGACTGCTTCTTTTGAACTTGCCGGTCCAACTCGGCCGCAAGCTTTTCACAAACTTGGCATTTGATAAAGGGTATGTCCTCTTTTCTTGCACTGGTGACAGGTTTCTTAGCAGCAACATACAAAACTGGCAACCAACTTAACAATATTAGCACTGCCACCATTGCAACCAACACTAGTCTGATCTTTCCCATAACGCCTCTTTCACAAAACACAACTCAAAGAACACAACACAGTACCAGGTCTATTGCAACACAAAATCTAATCTTACCAACCTAAAACAATTTGCCGCTGTAAGCAACTTCAAATAAAGTTTTTGTATATATATATAAATAAAACCATACGTGTTTCGCGATTTCTGATTGGCTGGTGACTCGCGGGCCCACATTTTGTCGACCAATAGGATGGAAGAAAACACGTATAGTTATTTGTTTACGTCTTTTGGTTGGAGGGCTTTCCCTTTGGCGTGAGTTTCACTTGAATGAAAGAAACCTAACTAACGACGTCGTTTGAATTAGGATCCATCGTTTGTTAACCACGTTCCTAATCCTAAGCCCACCTCTAAAGCCCTAAACCTGCAAAGTTGAACAATATTGGGGGCTAACGGATTGTGTGATTTTTGGGCTTTGGCCCATAAGCCCAAGAGAAACTTCAGTGGCCTTACTTATTACCTTTTGAAATTTTATTGATATTCTTAATTAAATATTTGATATTCATCAATTAATAGTCATTAATATTATAACTAATAAAAAAACAATTTAACTAAAATATTTAATTTAATAATTAGATTTTTTAATTTTTCCCATAAAGTTTTTACAAGGTGGGGACTAGATTTGGTTATGGTGATCTTTGGGTAGGGTAGGTTAGGTCTACCATATCAGCGCTATTTCTTGCTTAATTTAAGGTTTTATTTCATTTACTTGGGGCATGTGAAGTGTCGAGTAATTTTTGGAGAGACATGTGAAACATATAAAATAGTTGCCGACTGCATGTCATGCTTAACCGCATTTATTAGTTTTCAATAAATGTACATCAAATCTCTCCGAATCTGAACATTTGAATTTTGAAATGATTATTTAAAGATTTTTATAAAAAAACATTACAATCTCAAAAATAAGATTTAATCAATATTTTAAAAATCACACTAGGCATAAATTAAATTGATAAGATAAGAAGATTAAAGTTTAAGAGTTCAATTTATATTAGACTGTCATAAAATCAATTAAAGATGGAATACAGTTAAAGAATTTTAAATATAATTAAAAAAATTATCCTTACTTATAAGAAATTTTGAAGTTTAATTAAAAAATATTAAATAAAAATTAATTAATTTATCTTAATTTATAATAACTTATTGATTAATAAAAATTAATTAATTAATTAATTAATTTTTAACAATAAAAATTATTAAAATAAAGAGAATGCAGCCAGGCAACATCTGCTCCACGTTCCACGACACTTGCCTTCTTAAAGCACGCGAATTGGCGGTTGAAATCGGACAAGAACTCTTTTAAGGTGTGTAAAATTAGGCAAAGCTTTATATTTGGTTAAGTTTCTATTAAGAGAATATCAATTAACAAGATACGACGTTTAGTTATACACTTAGAAGATCACGTTATCTATACTTTGGTAGAAACAGCTCAAGACACGGAGAATCACGAGAAGTCAAGATCTTGTCCATTCGTCCTGCCCCTAATTTTGTTTAATTAGCTAACTAATTAAGCGGTTATTATGGTTAATTTTGAAATGACTAATTATATATAAAGCATGATGGGTACGGGCATATATGATGATATCAATAGAGTTAAATGAAAGGCAAGCAACCACCAGTCAGTCTACTTTTAATTCTCAGGGTTTTTTTTATAAAAAAAACCATAAATAGTTATAAAAAACATACACAGAAGATGATGTGTCAATTTCAACTCACCATCTGTACACCCCAAGGCATGGGGACCAAAATAATGGGACCCGCCGAAAAGGTCGGTACCCAATGACAGCTGTACACGTCGATAGGGAACATTAAAAGGACAACATCAGTCAAAACGAATGATAGGTGCCATATGCCTTACTCATCAAATTTGCTTTGCTTACTTTATTATTAAATAAATGAAATCTCTTTAATTTAGTCAATAAAGTAAAAAACAAAATCCAACTGCAACTCCAACTCCAACTCCTTTATCTGCGGGTAAAGCGTCTCTCTCTTCTTGGCCATGTAAGAGAAGAAGCAAATTAAGTAGGCTTAAACAAAATTGAAAAATAAAAGTAAAAGATAGAATATTTAATTTTAAAAAATTAAAAAAATTATATCGTCTGTGAAATTATCATAATACCTCTTATAATTTTATAATTTTTAATTAAATTTTGCTTAAAAATGATAACAAATTACATAAATTATATAGATCATGTACTAATTAAATAATATTTATATAATGATTAAGTCATAGAGATACAAAGGTAAATTGCCTTACATCATAATCCTGTAAAGACTCTCACAAAGTAGAGTACATTACTTTAAATGTGACCTTAGTTAATAAAATCTAACTTAGGTTAATAATTTATTATATTTTAAATTATTGATTTATGGTAAATTTAATTTGTTCGAGCTGAATTTAATAACTTATTTAAATTACTATATTATTTAAGTTTTATTAGTCCAATATGATATTAATATACCTTATATTTTAACTAATTTTAAAGAGAATTGTTTTTTAATAAATATAAAGAGAATTGTTTTTTAAATTGAAAAATAAAAAATTTGAAAAATTTAAAGATAAAGAATTTTCCCAAAATTCTAAATTACAAGAATTATGTTTTTTATTAAGAAAGGGAAAAAAAAGCCAAGGGAAACGGCGTCGTGGGGTATATAACTCAGCTTTTGACTGACGGTGAAAAAAAAGTTGTGTCAACAGGTAAAAATAAGGCTCGGTAGGTAAGGAAGTTCACAGAGAGTCAGAGACCGTCGGTGGGATGTTAAAAAAAAAAAACTGATAAAAGCGTCGGTGGAGGTTAAAAAAAAACAAAAAGGAAAATATTGTCTAAATTAGCAGTAGAGGGAATGAGCGAGATCGCTTTGTGTATAAGCCATAATAGAGAGACAGAGCTAAAGGGCCTAAATTTGTGGAAGCCAGATAAATAGGTAAGATAAAGAGTGTGTTGGAGAGAGAGAGGGAAGACGAGGTTGGAGAGAGAGAGAGAGAGAGAGAGAGGGAAGATAGAGAGGTATCGTCGGAGATACGGCGGAGAGAAGAGTAGAGACTAACTGGGTTTACCTGAGAAAGGAGAAGAGAGCTAGAGAGAGATAGACAGAGCTGCAGCCATGGCAGAGTCAAACGATTCTGTTTCCGTCGATATGGAGACGATCTATCTCGGTGGGAAGGTTGGGTTTTTCTTTCTGGGTTTGGTTGTTTTTGTGAATGCACGAATTTGTTTGGGCCTTTTTATTGTTGACCTTCTTTCTTGGTTGTTCATTGCTTCGTTGTGGATTGGTGTTGAAGTTTGGATATTTAGTCCGTCAATGCACATATTCTTCCGGTTTTCTAACCAGTCGTTTCTTTGAATTTGTATAAAGTGTTTGGGTGTCAAAAACGCTCGGTTTTGATTTTTTAACCGTTAGTTTATATCGTGTCGTGTGAAGCATTTTAGTCTACTAAATGGATTTCTGAACAGCACTTTTTAGGTCAATGGTTTTCTTGAAAGCTGGAGTAATAGCTGATTCAAGTCCTTTCTGGTGATTTTATGTTTGTTGAGAATTCTTGATTGGCTATTTGTATCTTGGTAACCCAAGAAGAAGTCACTCTTTTCTCTTCATCATTTTATCCTTCAATTTGATGTGTTCTAATGAACGAAACTATTATTCTTCAGTTCTATTTTCTTGTTGCAATTTTCGATTCGGGTTTTGAATCTTCTAGTTCCCGAGATTTTGATTTTGGGGTAATTATGATATTATTCTTTAAGAATGGTCTCTTTCTTCGAATGGTTCTTCTTGAAGGTGCTAATCTTGGCTCTTACATGTTAACATGCGATGAATCATGGATGTACGGGGATTAAATTTCCCAGATTTAGATTCATCCGCTTACAAATTTTCTTTCGTTACTTTTCGGATTGAGATTAATTTTTTAACACTGGATATCTCACGATGTTCCTGTCTAAGTTCCCTTTGTTGATTTTGTTTTCTGCTGAAATCTGTCAGATTGTTCAGATCTTTTAATTTGTTAGTTTGCTTGTATAGTTTTTCTTCTGTTTTTCCTGTGGGGGAAAGGTGGTGGATCGTCGTGATATTATATTTTTTAAGGTTAATTGCAGTCGACTGAAGAAACGTACCCTTACTTTTTTTTTCCTTGTCTTGTTTCGTCGTTGTTTTTTTATATTTAGAAGTCTAGCTGTTCTGCCCCCTCGCTTTAGTTTGTTTCATTATCAGTTCCAGTTAAATGTTCATAAGTAAATAAGGTTTCCGTTCACTCTATTTCTTTGTACAACATGCAATGATTATGATTGGAATGGAAAACCTACTTGTTTTGTCTTCTTATCTGTGGGTTTGTACAAACATGTTTTTTTGTTTTCTACCCACAAAGTGAATTCGTGCACATGGAGAAACTTTTCTTGGGAGTAAATTAATCTGGATAAAGTTGAAGTTACTTTGTTGAATGTAGGTAGAATGAAAAGAAGAAATAATGTCCTTTCTAGTTTAACAAACATATTAATTTTGATGAAAGTTGCTACAGTTAAATGCTTTTCACCTGTGTTTACTAATCATTTTAGGAAAAGCTAACCTTAATTTTCTATTTGCTTGTATCTTTCTCTTAATTCTTTTTGTTTGTGAAAATCTCAGGAACACCATGTAAGGACTGGCCGTGGTTCTGTGTCTGTTATAGTCTATGGGGACCAAGACAAGCCGGCACTAATTACCTATCCTGATTTGGCTCTAAATTGTAAGTTTGTAGGTGCAATTTCTAACTATTCTTTACATTTATTGTGTACATAAAAGCTTTATTATTGAGACATCACATGCTTGCACAAAGTTCACTTTCATTTTTTTTTCCAACTAGTTTATCATTAATGCGTCATAATAGGGCTTGCTTTCTCCATTATTGATTAAGGCCAAGTGGCTTGCTGAATGATTTTACACACAAATCCATTCCTAGATATAATCTTCTGTTCTTTTGAGCAAGTTCAATTCCAAGTTCTGACAATATTGTCATATTCATCTTTGTGTACTTCTTGCTCAGATATGTCTTGTTTCCAAGGACTGTTCTTTTGCCCCGAAGCAGCTTCTTTGTTACTACACAACTTTTGCATTTACCACATTAGTCCTCCTGGGCATGAGGTCAGTGAATTAGTTGACTTGAGTTTAGATTCTTGATTTCTTTTAATTTGCATGGGGTTCTCATTCTTTTAACCATATTTGCATCTCACTGGAGACAAATATTCACATAACTTTGCACTTCCACAAGAGTTCTTGCAGTTAGGAGCTGCTTCACTTTGTCCCGATGATGCTGTGCCTTCTGTTGATGATTTAACGGATCAGATTATTGAAGTTCTTAACTATTTCAAGTAAGTTTAGTAGAAGATCTATGTTTCATATTGTGTTTGGAGTGCCAAGGAACAATTTTTGTCCTTGTGCCTCTTACTATAAATTACATGGAAAAGGTCTACTATTCTGAATGATTTTTCTATTGATATAGTGGATATGCTGACTTTCTTGTGGCATCAAAATCTGTCTCAGGCTTGGCAAAGTCATGTGCATGGGAGTGACAGCTGGTGCCTACATCCTGACATTATTTGCTGTAAGTCCCTTAAAGGATTGCTTTGAACAATATTTTGTAGGCAAATCCTATGTTCTTGGCCTGACTTCTATATGTCACTACAGATGAAATATAGAGAACGAGTGCTTGGTTTGATTCTTGTATCACCTTTATGCAAAGCACCGTCATGGACTGAATGGTTGTATAACAAGGTTCTTTTTGCTGATCATGTTTCTTTCTCCAAAAAAAGATTCCGGTCATCTGGTGCAGTTTTACTCTCATGGGTTGTGATAATGTTCATTTGCATCGTGCAGGTGATGTCAAATTTGTTATATTTTTATGGAATGTGTGGATTGCTCAAGGAGTTTTTGCTTCAGAGGTACTTCAGCAAGGTAATGTATAACTTCATTCCTAGAACATTTCAAATAATATTAGTCTTTTAGGTATACACTTTGGATTATCAAATGAAAAGTTATATATTGCAACAGGAAGTTCGTGGTAGTGCAGAAGTTGCCGAGTCAGATATAGTCCAAGCATGCAGAAGGGTTAGTAGTTGATGTTTAATCAGTATTCATTTCTTATTTGCCCGTAATAGTGCTCCACTTGCGCTAGGCTTTCATATTCATCTTGTTTTTCTGTAGTCGATTTAAATTGGTGGTGACATAATGTTGATTATAGTTAACTGCTTTTTTCTGCAGTTACTTGATGAAAGACAGAGTATAAACATCTTACGATTTCTTCAGGCACTTAATAAGTGAGTACTTCTTCCAGCCTTCCAGGCGTGTCTAATCTCTGATATTGCTTTTATTACTACGAAAATTTTGGCATACTTACTCCACAAAACTGGGAAGTTACTTGACCTTTGTTGTGCCCACCTACAGGAGACCTGACATTACTGGTGGATTGAAGAGTCTAAGATGCCGAACGCTTGTGTTTGTTGGTGATAATTCTCCCTTTCATTCCGAGGCTCTCTACATGATCTCGAAATTGGACAGAAGATATAGTGCGCTGGTCGAGGTGTGTACGGAAGAGTTCTTAGGATTATTTTTGTGAAATGAAATGAAATGGTGACATGAGGGATAAACCTTAGCACATTATATCTATTCTGATGATTGTGCAGGTCCAGGCTTGTGGATCAATGGTAACAGAGGAACAGCCACATGCAATGTTGATACCAATGGAGTATTTCTTGATGGGGTTTGGATTTTACAGGCCATGCCAGCTGAGTGACAGTCCAAGGAGTCCTCTCAGTCCATCTTGCATCTCACCAGAGCTCCTCTCTCCCGAAAGCATGGGTTTGAAGCTTAAACCAATAAAAACCCGCATTTCACTTGAAGTTTAATTGGAGGACATGTAGAGTCAAAGGAAGAAATTCTTGAATTCTTTTCAAATTTTGTGTTACTTTTTTTTATTTATTTATGTAAGAAGGGTAGAAGGAAGCAGGTTGAAGTGATGTAGATAAGGAAATGAAGTGAATAGGAGGAAGAAGATGACATGCATTTATTCTTTTGTAGTGGTTCATAAGGATTAAGGTCGACTAGTAGTCGTTGAGCTGTGTGTAAATTCTAAGGACTTGAAATATTTGTTCACAGTGACTGCCAATAACAGAGATGGAAGTCATTATATATGATCATTGCAATACTTCTGCTTTTTCTCTGCCCCTGTGTTGTCATTTTTATTTTTGGATATACATTAGTGTTCTAATTTTGCTGGACTAATTTTAAACTCCTAATATCTTATCTCAGACTCCTAAAAGAGGTAAATCTGAAATTTTAAAATTTCTCAGATTTTTATGTAGTCTGTACACTTTACAAGAAGTCTTCACATATTGATTGGTCTGATTATTGCTTTTTCAGTCAGTAATTCAACATTAGGTTTCATCAATCTCAGGTTTTCAGTAGTTTTAAATTCTCACATTGGCGCAGATGTCCGCAATTAAAAGGAGCATTTTAGGAGATTAGACAATCATTAAGAGGAAAATTTTCTTCTCTTTTTCTTTTTGGTGATTCGAATTCAAGACCTCTTATAAAGGAGAGACTTAAGTGAGGAGTTAAAATATATTGGGTCACTCTTAGTTATCTTGTGTTGTCATTTTGACGCGTACAGAAGTATTTTATATTTTTTAATTTAGTATCAATTTTTTCAAAAATTTTAGTTTAATAATTAATTTTTAAAATTCATATATATTACTTGATTAATAAATGAATATTAACGTAATATTTAGTGAATGTATTAAATAGAATTTAAATTTAAATTATTTAATTTGAAAAATTACTTATTAAATAAAAAAAATAAAGTTTTATTAAAAGTTAAAAGGACGCGTACTTTTTCCTTTGGAGGCCATGAGTAGAATATTAAAGCGCCGAACAAGGACAAA
>JANZXP010000008.1:2754800-2765424 GCA_027576715.1 Erythroxylum flavicans | reverse complement strand
ACTAGTAGTCGTTGAGCTGTGTGTAAATTCTAAGGACTTGAAATATTTGTTCACAGTGACTGCCAATAACAGAGATGAAGTCATTATATATGATCATTGCAATACTTCTGCTTTTTCTCTGCCCTTGTGTTGTCATTTTTTTTTTTTTGGATATACATTAGTGTTCCAAATTTGATGGGCTAATTTTAAACTCTTAAGATCCTATCTCAGACTCCTAAAAGAGGTAAATCTGGAATTTTAAAGTTCTTCAGGTTTTTATGTAATCTGTACATTTTTGTGTACAAGGAGTCTTCACATACTGATTAGTCAGTTGTTGATTGATTATTGCTTTCTCAGTCAGCAATTCAACATTAGGTTTCATCAATCTCAAGTTTTCAGTGGATCCAAATTCTTATATTGTCGCTAAAAACGAGATGTTTGCAATTAAAAGGAGCATTTCAGGAGATTAGACGATCATTAAGAGGAAAATTTTCTCCTCTTTTTTTTTTAGTGATTCGAATTCAAGACCTCTTATAAAGGAGAGATTTAAGTGAGGAGTTAAAACGCATTGGGTCACTCTTAGTTATCTTGTCATTTTGATGCGTATAGAAGTATTTTATATTTTTTAATTTAGTATCAAATTTTTCAAAAATTTTAGTTTAATAATTAATTTTTAAAATTCACATATATTATTTGATTAATAAATGAATATTAACGTAATATTTAGTGAATGTATTAAATAGAATTTAAATTTAAATTATTTAATTTTAAAAATTACTTATTAAATTAAAAAAAATAAAGTTTTATTAAAAGTTAAAGGACGCGTACTTTTTCCTTTGGAGGCCATGAGTAGAATATTAAAGCGCCGAACAAGGGCAAAAAAGGTTCCAGTTGTTACGGCTTTTTCGACAGCACAGAGATTCGGCGCCGACGCGTTCGGTGGCGGAGATGGCGGACATAGTGGTGATTTTCGACTTCGACCGGACGCTCATCGACGGCGATAGTGACAATTGGGTGGTGACCCAAATGGATCTCACTAACTTGTTCAATCGACTTCTGTATACTGTGCCCTGGAACTCTCTCATGGTTTGCGCTCTCGACTTTTGGTTAGCCTATTTGATCGACGCATGCCTTTTTTTTAATATATAACTTCTTTGAATGTTTGAATTGGTGAATGTTTAATGTTGTTGTATTGGACACTGGATTTGACTGTTCAAAATCTTATTTTTCTTTGTCCTCTGGTGATTTTTCTTTCGAAACCATTCGTTGAAAGAGATTGAATTTGATTCTTGCTTGGATTCAAATTAGGTACGGAACATGATTTTCAGTATGAGTTTCTGAGAAAGTATTTTACTTTATTGTTGCTGGATATTGTTAGGATACGATGATGAAGGAGCTCCATACACAAGGTAAAACAACTGATGATATTGCCAAGTGTTTGAGCCTATGTCCGCTGAGTCCGCGAATTATTTCCGCCATAAAATCGGCCAGTTCCCTTGGGTAGTGTCTTGTTTACCATTGACATCGAAGTTTATTATTGACCAAGTTCTGCTGCTTCCATTGGAGGGTCGCTGATTAAAGGTCATGGTAAATGATTTTGTTTCAGATGTGACTTGAGGATTATTAGTGATGCAAATCAGTTTTTCATTGAGAGGATTTTGGAAAGTCATGGATTGTTGGGATGCTTTTCGCAGATCAGCACGAATCCAACCTCCATAGATAGTGAAGGGAGGCTTAGGATTTTCCCTTATCATGATTCAAGCTTACCTCCCCATGGTTGCAGTTTATGCCCTTCAAATATGTGCAAGGTATGTGGAATAACTTATATCAATTATCCTAACATCCTAGTTTCTGAATGATAACTATCTGCTTCAGTTGTAGTGGATTTGTTGTTTGACGGTTTAGCTTAATTTGTTTAACAAAGATGTTGACAGTTTCTCATATTCGGGTTTCATTTTATTGAAGGGTGGATTCTTACTTTCTGTACAAACATGCTATTTTTCTCATTTGCTATCAAGTAACATGTTCGGATGCTTTCTTAGTATTGGCAAATTTGTTGAAATTCTCCATTTCTGCTATTTGGGTCATCCTGGCTCTACATTGAACTGCAGTCTCTGTTCTATTTCCTTGTTTGAATTCTATGTACCATGCCTTTTAAGGTATCGTAACTTTCCTAGACCATATTTGGCATGGATACAATGCTTTTCGGTTCTAATGTTTCTGGCATGTTCGGTTTACCTTAGGAGCAATCAAAAAGAACAGTTCTTTCAGTAAAATTTCATCGCATTACGAAGATTAGCCTCGTGCTGAAGCTTTCTATTTGTTGCTTCCAAGTATAGGGTTTGGTGATTGACAGCATACGTGCATCCCTTCAAAACGAGAGAAAACGATTCATCTACGTCGGAGATGGAAAAGGTGATTACTGCCCGTCTCTCCGACTGGGCGAAGGAGATTTTGTGCTGCCGAGAAAGAATTATCCTCTGTGGGATCGCATTCACATCAATCCAGCTCTTGTCAAGGCAGCAGTTCATGAATGGACCAACGGGGAGGAACTTGAGAAGATCCTTCTATACCTAATCAACACCATCTCTGCAGTAGCAGACATCAGAGGTGGGAATTCCAATCAGTTGCATTCATCAGACACAAAGTAAGATTTCAGCTAATGATGCATCAACTCTTTAGGTCTGTCTGTTCGATATTAATTGATCAATGTTTGGTGATCAGACCATTTATCTTCCTCAGCTGGAAAGTATAACTAGTCTTGTATTAAGTAACAGAAGATTCTTATTCATATGAACAAACATCATGGACTGTATTGATCAACAAAAATTATTTTGTCTTCCTATTACACAAAGGTCTAGTATGCAATGGTTAAACGTAGTTCTTCACTTTTATTCCTTTTAGTGACGGTGTTCACATTATAATGCAATAAGTCTATGGTTATTTTAGTTTTCTGGACATAAGAATCAACGTTTCAAAAACCATATTTGAAGTTAAACCGGTAAGACAAGAAATTTAGGATTTTAAAGATTCAACCAGAATTAAATCGTTATAAATTTGGTTAAAGATTAAATAATTAAAGAATTTGAAATATTATTTAAAAAGATTGTGTTTGCCTATTAAAAAATTTAAAATTTAATTAACAAAATTGTTAAATAAAAATTAATTAATTAATTTTAATTTATAAGAATTTATTAATCTATAAAAATTGATCATTAATTAATCGTTTTTTAACAACAAGAGTTATTAAATTAAATCTAAACGAAAAGTTAAAACTTAAATAAAAAAATTAAACAATTCAAAATTTTTATGGTTGAATATGTTGAAAATAGTACTTCTTAGATTAAAAATATTATTAGTAAATTAGGTTCGAAATTGTTGGATGTTATATTATTCTGGCAAATACTTAATATTTTATACATGGCTGTATTATTGCGAATTAGTTTTTCTTTTTATACTTTTTCTACGGTGCATTTGACAACTCTAGTTTAGTGTTGCAGTTTGTAGGAGACAATCTTGACTCAAAAATGGTAACCAAAGTCACAATCCATGTCTTCAGACCATTTTCATTGTTAAAGATTCCAAGCTCATGATTATACATAATACTTCTACTTCTGCCAAAGGTCAATTAGGGTTGGCTGCTTATGGGTCAGCACCGGCTAACTTTTTTTAAATTTAAAATATAGAATAACTCAGTTTTTTAATTAAATTTAGGTATGAGTTACTCAGGTTTAGAGATACTCTAAACTTAATTTTTAAAGAAAAATAATATTGTTTTGTTTAGAATAATTAAGTATCGAGTCAGTTTGAACCTAAATCTGACTCATAAATTGACTTATTAAAAATAACTAAATTTAAAACTATTGGTTAAAAATTATCATACGTAGGGTCAATTGTAATTTCTGTTTTATAATATAAAGTTTGTGATGTTGGATTGACCATATTATTATATTATAATTTCAGTGACATCTAAGATTGGAAAGATGTAAATTAGATATTAACTTTAACTCTTAAATTATGTTACAAATCAATTAAGTATTACTTAATTAACTTTTAGATCTGATTCGAATAAATTAGACTTAATAATAATTTAAACAAAATTAATAAAAATATATTTAAAAATAGAAAATTAATTTCAATACTATTTGATTCCAAAATAAAAATATGAAAATCACGAAAAATTTACTTTTTAAAAACTTTATTATATAAAGCTAAATGGGTAGTCAATTGCAACAAGTAACAAAGCTATAGAGCTCGTGAGCCAATAAGACTCTTCCTCTGCTTAACTCTCATGACACCGAACTCCGAGATCCCAAACGTGACCATTCCTCCTGACTCCGAAGCATATTATGACCACAACTTTTGTTGAAGACACGTTTCAATTCTTCAACTCGTTCGTCTTTTCTCAGAGACCGTCCAGCCATCCCCCAACTCTTCCTTCTTGCCATCTTTCAATCAAAGATCATTGATTGCTGGCATTGAAGCGTTAAAGCAAGCTCCTTTCTTCTCTCTCTTTGTGTTAAGTGTACCCATAATGTCGAAGAAGAGAGAGGAGAGAGACGTGGGTATGCTCTTGGATGGGATCATAGAGGGCATGCCTGTGTTTGCTAAGGAGTTGATTGCTGGGGGTGTCGCTGGGGGCTTGGCAAAGACCGTCGTCGCTCCGCTTGAACGAGTAAAGATTTTGTTTCAGGTATTATTTCCCGTTGTTTTCTTCTCGGTTTTGTGCACTGGTGTGATTCATGATGGTGGTTTTTGTTGTTCTGGGTCCTTTTGAAATAGGTTGTGGTTTGTCATCTCAGTTGTTGCTGTTAAGAAATAGATAGTGTTAATAGTTAGAGAAGCTGAGATCAGGCTTTTCCTTTGAGAATTCTTGGAATGAATTGCAGCCTCACTTGATATTTTGCATTAGTTTCCCAAATATTCAGAAAAGTGAGAAGACCAGGCAGATAATCGCAAACCGGGATTGTCTTGTCTCCTCCTTGTATAAAAGCTTGAAACTGACATAAAGCGTTCGTATAACTTGTTTTCTCTATAATCAACGACGGGAATGGTCTGTAGTATCTTTGATATTGGAGAAATGGAGCGAGACTTTCAATATGGATGTGCCCACATGATTGGAATAATAAATTGTGAAAGAAATTCTTAAACCTATGTCTATTCTCAAAAGTTCCCATCCTAGCGATTTTCCTGAAAATCATCCTTGACTTGCTGATGTAGGCATAGCCAAGTTGGTTTACTTGATTGTTTAGGTGAACTTGCCTCTTTTGTTTCTCTTTTTTGCTTGTTTTGGAGCAATTACTTGAGCATAGGTGCTTTTGTATCTTATGATGTATTCCATTAGAATGATTAACATTCTCCGAAAATGTCATTCCTTTGATTTATGATATGTGTAAAATGTATTTAAATGATGAAGCATACATACATTGGGTGTGAGTAATGGGAAGTTATTGGATATCGGTAAAAAGAACTGGGATATAACATTTCATATTCCATGGCATATTGGTAAAGGAATTGGGAAATGCTTATTTATGTGTCAGGAATTAATGACGTGGATAACCAAACTGAACAGAATTGAAACCATTGCCCGTGAATGGCCAAACTAAACTTCCTATGAGTGAGAACTTAAAAGTTTTCCTATATATTCTTGGGTATTCTTTTAGCTTCCTTGTGGCATGGTCTTGATCGCTTATATTTCACTTCTTGTCAAAATAATTGAAGAATGCTTTTGTAGTGGTATTATTATATCAAAACTCTTGGTGTGACAAGAACCAGGCATTTCTTGAGATTATTAAATTGTTATATGAGTATGAAAATGTCTCGTACTTGTCGAAGATCTCCTATTTGTTTAACCTGGTAGCAGGGTTAGGTTAGATATCAGGGAAACTTATCCAGATTAGATATCAGTTGAAGAATTAATCTTTCCATCTAATACTAGGTAACATTTTCGCATCATTCATTTTGTCTGGTATGACGGTTATGGAATCACATTTTCCCTACCTCAAATATTGCAATAACCTATTTGAGAAGAATTTCATAAGGATGAAATGAACCTGATTTATTTTTCCTTTTCAGACAAGAAGAGACGAATTCAAGACTATAGGGTTATTTGGCTCTTTCATAAAAATTGCAAAGACAGAAGGGCTCATGGGTTTCTATAGGTGGAACCAGTAGTCAATGCCTGTTTTCTGAAAAGTTTTCATTCTGTTTTGTTGCTGCGTGATTTATACCATATATGTTGTTTCCAGAGGGAATGGAGCTAGTGTTGCTCGAATTGTTCCCTATGCTGCCCTACATTACATGACGTATGAACAATATCGGAGATGGATCATACTTACCTTTCCTGATATTGGGAGGGGTCCTGTACTTGATCTTGTAGCTGGTTCATTTGCTGGAGGGACAGCTGTGCTTTTTACTTATCCCCTTGATTTAGTGCGAACTAAGTTGGCGTACCAGGTATCGTTACTAAAATTTTTCTCCCCCCCTCCCTCTCCCTCCCTCCCCCTTCACCTCCTATCTCTACCCTCACCCCCTTTGTACACATGCACCACATGCAAGCCAGCAAATATACTTGTTGAACTGCACTGTAGTTCCAAGGAGTTATGCCAAACTCATTTGGCAGGTACCAAAACAGTCATTCTGGACTCCACTGCATTACAGTGGGTTTGGTTCCTCCCCTGTAAAAGCTCCAACAGCAAGTGGAATTTCCTTTCTGCAACCCTTTCCCAATAAAAAAAGGTCGTGTGAAATTCATTTAGCTACACTTTTTCTAATGCTGCAGGTTGTTGGTTCGGCAAAGGTGAATATAAGTGGTTTAGCTAGTAATGAACAAGTTTATAGAGGAATTGCTGATTGTTTCTCCAAGACTTTCAAAGACTCTGGGTTTAGAGGTCTCTATCGAGGTGTAGGTAAGTTCTCAATTGTAATTAACTTCAAGTTCTACTGCTCTTATATGTTTAATTGCCTACTTTGGGAGGTTCTATTAACAACTAAACATTATTGTCAGCTCCATCGCTTTATGGGATCTTCCCTTATGCTGGCTTGAAATTTTACTTCTATGAGGAGATGAAACGCCATGTTCCAGAGGAGAATAAGAAACATATTGCAGTGAAATTAGTATGCGGGTCTGTTGCTGGTTTATTGGGTCAAACCTTCACATATCCTCTTGATGTTGTTAGAAGACAAATGCAGGTAAGTTGCATTGAACTAGTTGCGGAGGTAGTAAATGACATGTCATTGATAACGACAAGGGTTATTGGGAATGATAAAAACCTGGTAGTAATACATGAAAGTCATTTTGTAGGTTCAAAGGCTTTTGGGGACCAATAATGCAGAGTTGAAAGGAACAATCGAAACACTTCTCATGATTGTGCAAAAGCAAGGGTGGAAGCAATTGTTTTCTGGGTTGAGCATCAACTACTTGAAAGTAACAATCCCTCCTTATTCTTTTAAAAAATTTTCGATTTTCTATTTCTGTCTTCTGCTGTATGAATGCTTGGCGTGTGTCTTTTCAGGTTGTACCATCTGTGGCAATTGGTTTTACGGTTTATGATGTAATGAAATCGAGCTTGAGAGTTCCATCCCGAGAAGTGATAGAAGCTGTAACGGACAAAAGAAGTAACCAACCATCCCTTCATTCTTGATAAACGAACCTATTATTTATAAGCATTATGTGATAGCTCAACCCAATTCGTTGTCAATTCTTTCTAGCTGTATAACTCTCCTGTACAGAGTATATCAAGATACCAAGTCTTACCCTTCTTTCACACTCTGCATTCCTACAATTTGACCACAACAAAAAGGCCATTTGAAAGTTTCATCATTATTACGTTGGCAAACGTTGCTGATGGCAATTGTACTCGTTCTGCTAGACGCCTTACACATAGAAGGTCATCAGAGGAACTTCCAGTAATAAGAGTGCCCTATGTTGTAGAAATGATTTGGGCAAGATTGGAGTCCTCTCATTTGTGAGGAATAAGTCAACTACTGTTGTCGTAAAGAATACTCTGTAACTTGAAGTTGTCATTACAAACATACTGTACATGTTAACATCTTTGTCAAGTCTACAAGATGCAACTCTTGAGTGATCTATGTCTGGCAGTGGTGGTAGCTGCAGTAGTAGCTATTTGTATATAAATACTCACCGTTTATCCCCAATAAGAGCAATTGCCATTTTTTAAATAATGAATCTCTTCGATATTGTCTTTATTGCATTGTGACAATGACCGTCAATGTCATGAAGAACTTACCTAGTGTCAGGATGTTAACCTGCTTCCCTCCTCTAACTCTCCCTATTTCTTGTATCCAGCTCTATGTATGGTTCTTTATTGGTGCTTGCCAATTCTTTTTCTCCTCCTCCTTTCAACATTTTAGTTGCAGCATAGCTCTTCCTTGGAGGAAGGGGAGAGATCAAGGGTAAGCAATGACTCCTCCACATGATCTTTAAAGTTCTACATATCCATGAATTCTTGCGGAATTCCAGATAGCCCTTCCAAACTTGCTCTGTAAACTTAAGAGAACATTCTTTCACTGGTCCAACACTAGCAAAAGCAGCAAAAATGGTGACGGTAAGTTTCCTCGATGGGTTGGCTGTCCAAGCTTCTTCACCTCTTCAAACAATAACAGCACCTTATCGACCTTCCTTAATCTATCCCTCCTCACACAAACTCATCAAATCAACAGTTACATCGTCACTGGAGGTACTTCCACGTAATGGGTCGTTTTCGTTTTGGTTCTCGTCACCGTCCTCGTATTCCGTGGGACCGCTGTTCTCTCTTTGGTGGTGGTGGTGGAGGCACATTGGATCTTGGAGTAGTTCTTCGTGTCAATGTCTTTTCTTCGACTTTTTGTCTCCAGAAATCAAGTTAGACAAGCTCAATGATAATTTGATTACAGTCAGATTGTCAGGAGCATTAATTATTCATCAGTAAAGTCATAGGATTGGCGAAGATGGTAGCATTTCCTCATCTAATAAAATTCAAACCCTGCATGAACAGAACTTGAAAATATTTGGCTGGAAGTATGAATGTGGTGATTTGTATATATTATATATATAGGTATTATTTGGCAAAGAAAATGCAGGAATTGTTTACCTCTAAACAGTGCTGGCCTGGGGTCAGGGTAGCTGGAGCACCTGTCCAGGGCCTACTCTTTTAGGGGCCACTCTTAAACTTTATGAAGAATACAAATTGACTGTTGTGGCTTAAATCTGGACAAGTTTACGATTGTGCGTAACGGGTTCTTGTACTAAAACAAAGTTCTTTAGAAATGTTCCATATGGTGGATGGAGCACCAATAATTAATAGGATTAACAAAGAGGCAAAAAGACTTCATCCAAGGCCCCACCCCATCAGGGGTCTACTTTTACTTCTACTAACATTCCAACGTTCTTTTTTTATGATGTTTGGTTAATCTGCTTTAATAGCTAAAGAATAGAATGATTATTCTTAGAAATATAATTGATGAGGAACAGAATGTAACGAGTATTACTTAATTTGATTTATTCCTAAAAATTTCTAATGATGATGTATGTTAATATTTAGTTTGAAAACATAAATTTAAAATGATAAAGAATAACTAAAAAAACCAAAATATTCATTATAGTCTCTATTATTATAATTATTTTTATTTATTTATTTAATAATAATAATATAAGAAAATTATTGATAATATCAACAACAACAACAATAACAACAACAACAACAACAACAACAATAATAATAATAATAATAATAATAATAATAATAATAATAATAAAGAGAAAAGTTATCTTTATCTATTCTGCGTTTCATGGAATAGGTAAAGACAGGGAGGTATCTTTAGTTATTCCTGAAAGTGTAGGAATAATTAAACCTAAGATTAATTATTCTGTATGTTATTTTTAACCAAAAAATATAATAACTATTAATTAGGAATAAATCATTAATAGAATAGTTATTCTACTCAACCAAACATGTCATTAGTTGTTGGAGTTTATTAAATGTTATTTAAGGATTGCAGAAGGGGTAGATGAGATAATTTTTGGTTGAGATAATGCTTATATTAATATATAATATTTTTAGCTTTCAACTCAAAATTTGCAGCAAATGATTATTATAATTATGACTTCTGAGTGATAATTTAAAGGTAAAGTTTTTAAATTTTTTAATGTATTTTTAGCTTACTAAATATTTGAATATATTATACTTAATTTGTAATTTGTCATTCACAAGGATACTTTATTAGCATTTTAAATTAGATCATTAATATTAAATGATATTGTGTTTTTTTGTGTTTCTTCTTTTTAATTTTTAGATTATTTATTATTTATAAAAATATAATTAAATATTGATAAATAATTTAATTTTTGTAATTATAATTTTCATTATACCTGTGATTGTAGCATCAGTTGGGAAAAGTTTTTCAAAGTTAAAATTATTAAAAACTTACTTGAGGTCATCAATAGTGCAAGAAAGGTTTAATGATTTAGCTATGTTATGTATCTAGAGGGATATCTCGGATAATATTGATCTTGATAATATTATTAATGATTTTTCATTTAAAAATGTACAGAGAATTTTTTTGATAAATCATGGTCATCTATGTGTTTGTTTGTGCAATTCTCTTAGTGTTTTGCAATCTAATATTACTGTTCGACTGATGCTAT
>JANZXP010000008.1:2702378-2714886 GCA_027576715.1 Erythroxylum flavicans | reverse complement strand
AAGAAAATATAAATAAAATAAATTTAGTAAATTAAATATTTCATAAAAATATATTATTAGTCATATAAATTCAAATTGTAACATTATAAAATATTAAATTTAATTAAGAAAATATAAATAAAATAAATTTATTAAGTGAAATATTTTATAAAAATATTATTAGTCATATAAATTCAAATTATAAATATTACATTATTAAATTAAATTAAGAAAATATAAATTTAATAAATAAAATGGGTTTGCTTTCTATTAATCGTGGGGAGTATTTTTGTCCAACTTTTATGTGTTTTGTTTCTGTGATAGAGACAAGAAATCTTATCTCACGATTTTAAAAGGAGCAGATAATTTTTGTTCTTATCATCTGGAGTCAAAATAAAAATAAGTAGAGTCAGCAATCAACGGAGACAACTAAACTAAACATAAAGAATAAGACTCAAGTATCCTAAAAACTATGAGTTATTCAAACAGAAAATAAAGACTTCCTCTTCACACAGCATACACAAGCTAGGTTCATTTAAGATTAAGGGACCACGATTAAAAGGGACCACGATTATGAAACGGTCTCTCCTTTCTCTCACATATAATTCCTTAGGTTCATTTAAGATTAAGGGACCACACTTATAAAACGGTCTCTCCTCTCTTTCACATATAATTCCTTTTTCAGTTAGGAATTGAAACTGTGTGAGCTAAATTCTGCTGTCAATGTCTGTGGCGCTGCAGAATGTCTAGTTTCAATGGAGACCAAGTTGCAGAGAAGCAATGCCAATGATTGGAACCATCATGGTTGTCTTTATATTCTTGCATTATCTCAAATTAAAAGTCCTGCTGAAGAAGATGATTGGTTTTTAATTAATATGGTAACATATGCAAGCATAATATGGTAAATTATAAGAAGTAGATTATATATTATTTATTCTTTTCTTTTACATATATTTTCATATACGAACTGTAGCTCAGAAGGCGTGGATTACATGACTCAAAATAGTATATTCAAGAGCATCTATTGAGTCAAAGTGTTAAGGAGTAGAACTCTGGTATTAATGAAGCTCCTGAAAAGCCTCTCACTACCAGCTTCAAGATCTCCAATGCACCACTCAAGTTCTTGCATCTTTCCGAGAACCATTTTGATCTCATCATCTTCTTTCTTCCTTAAATCCCACAGGTTCTTGACTCTGCATTCTTCAAACTCTTCGATTCCTCGTTCAACTTCAACTTTCTTTGTCTTCTTCCCTATCCTCCTCAGAAAATTTTTCGGCAATAAAGACGTTAAGATTCCTCTGAAAAGCGCCACCGAAACCAGCACTGTCACTTCACTGACATCTGAAAATAGACAAAACAGCTCCTTGTCCGAAACAGGCACCGAACTCAATCTAGGAACTGAAGAATCATGTGCTGTACTTCGAACTCTGGCCACGAGTTTAGCCATCTGCTTAGCCATTTTCTTGCTGGTTTTATCGTACGACTCAATCCCAGAGTCGTCTCTCTTCCGAACAGCGACTTGGGCAGCGAGTTGCTCGACTTTGAACCCCAGAAACATACTTCGGAAGATTCCATAAACATCAATGAACCGGAGGAAATCGTCAAGAAGCTTGTCAACCCATTTTCGTTGGTTGCGGAGAGACTCTTGGGTTTGAGGAAGCTGGATGATGTAACCCAAAGATTCATTAACATCTCTGAGCCGTTTCAGACCATCGGAAATCCAAACGGACGTGATATCTTGGGGCATGGAAACCCAAGTCTTAAGGTCGTTGATCTCATACCTGAGTTGGGCAATCAAAGGGTGTGATCTGCATGGAAGACTGACTGATCTAAAGTGGTGAGTAATGCGTGGTGGCTTCGAAAGAGGGATTGGAAACGACAGGGAGCGAATGAACACCCGAGCTCCCACCATTTTTGTTGCTCGCAGTGTTAATGGAAGATGCTATGGAATATGGAGAAGAAGAGTAGAATATAAAAGGGAAGACAACTAAGTTGCAGGAGGGAAGAGACTCGATCTGAGCATAAATCCAGCTGTGCTGTTCTTTGAGTTATAAAATGGATATGGTTATTGAGTTCTTGCTCAAAATTTTTAATTATGACTGCTAATTATGTTATAATTATAAAAGATTACAGAATATATAACTTCATCCTAAAAATATAGATAAAGAGATTATTTTAATTTTTAATTTTAAAAAATTAATTTAATTATTAACCTATATAAATTAACTCAAAATTTTATTTTTACTGATCTGATATGATTAAATAAAATTTAAAAATTTAAAATATAATTAAAAGAAAAGAATTTGAAGTTTAATTAAAAAATTATTTTAAGAAAAATTGATTTATTTTGAGTTTTAAAAACTTATTAATTAAAAAAATTGAATAATTTTTAACAACAAAAGTTATTATTTATTAAATTAAATAGAACCGAAAAGTTGGACGATTCAAGATTTTTAAGGATGAACCGATCGAACCAGTTGAATTTTTTAATCATTAATTAATTTGCACGAAACTTATTCAATTATTTTAGGTTAATTAAGATGCTAGTAATTCAGTAAATTCCTAATTTCACAATTCCAATTATTTTCAAAATAATACTAATAAATTATGTGTCAAATCTCATATAAAAATGTGATAACTAATTATTAATCAATTTTAATTAATTGTTTGTTTTAATTTTTCCAAATTTAGGAATTAACGAACAACCCGATCCTAGAATCTAGGATGCTTCCACTATGATTGGTAAATTTAAGAATCAACACGTAGACAACTGTGAACATATGGAATCCTACTTGTCATTTTGTCTCGTCACTTTGTCCTTTAGGAATGGCTCAAGCATCTTTAAAATTTTGTTAAATTTTAAGAGTTTAACTTCGAAAGTAAATTTAAAAATATTTAATTTTTAAATTTTAATTAAGTATTTAAATTTTAAAATTTTTATTTAATAACTAAAATTTTAAAATTTTATATAGATTAAATTAAAATACTATTTTTATTAGTGTAAAATATTCACTAAATGTTATATAAATATTACGAATTTTGAAAGATTAATTAGTAAATTTAATTTTAAATTACTACGTCTAGTTTTGTATTAATGAGTTCCTTTATTTGTCTAATTACGTACTTAAATAATAATCAAAGAAAAGACCCACAGAATATAAAAAAGAAAGAAGGTATCATTTCTTGTTAATATTCTTCGATTTGTGTTGTAGTTAAAAAAAGGCACGTGGGTCGAACTCTCACGTGGATCATTAAATGGCAAATCCTCTTCCTGTTGATCACACCCAATTTCATCGATTCGGAGCACTTTGTGTGTTTCATGGCCCGATGGAGATTCACTTAGCCTAATTGCCCCAACGATCAAGAAAGATTACACACCCATCTCCAATCTACGTAATCAATTTTAAAGATTTTATCATTTCTATTTTATTATTTTTGTCCACCACAAGGTAGTGAAATAAAGTGAGTAATTCTATTGAATAAAATCCTTGGCACCCTATAATTAGACATATTATTAATTAATTTAATATTTTTTAAAATTATTAATAACTATTTTAATTTTATAAGAAATGTTTTCTTACCGTTAAGTTTCGTTATAAACTTTAACCGTCAATATCATAACGATACTGTATGATGTTACGTATTGAAAACGACGTTTTCTTAGAATTTTTAACATAAATTGATAGTAAAAAAATATGTGTTACAATGTATCGAATACCGTTCCTTATCAATTAGAAAACGAAACGACATCATCATGTTTGGTATTGACCTTAGGTATTGGTCGGTACTTAAAATATCGGCCTTATACTGATCGATATCGTAATTTTAATAAAAATTGAGAACCTTTTTGCCCAAAAAAAAACCTAACCCTGGATCTGATGTGAAGAAGAGAAGAAAGAAAACTAGTTTTTTTACAACATGAACAACTCTTGGAGCCCAACCTTCAATTCGTAGTACAATGCAATCAAGAGATGCAACTCATAATGTCGACATGACAGTAGCTAGATGATGGTATGATACAGGTTCATCATTCAATGCGTCTCAGTCTTATTATTATTAACCTATGATGGATGCGATAGCCTCTTATAGTCCAAGATACAAAGATCCTTCGATTGATAACTTAAGAGATAAACTTTTGAATTGTTTTGTTTCTAAAATTATAAGTTATTTGGCAGAAAGAAGAGTGAAGTAGGCTACTTATGAATGCTCAATCATGTGTGAGGTTGGACAAATAGGAGACAAGAGCCTATTATTAATTTTTTGGTTTATTCTAAAAATGAGTCTATATTTTTGAAATCTATTGATGCACATGACCTTGTTAGGAGCACTGGGACTTTGTTTGCAATATTTGTTTAAATTGTGAATGAAGTAGGGACATAAAATATTGTTTAGATTATTACTGACAATGATTTTACTTATAAAGCGATAGAAAAAAGGATGTAGAGTAATTATATTTATTTTTTTAAAATTTTTGTGATGCATATTGCATTGACTTAATGTTGGAGAAAATAGGGGATCTTAGGTATTTTCTTGTTATTGATGAGACCATGCATTAAATTCGAATGACGATCATAATGAAGCTCCTTTCAATAATGAAGATTTTGTACCAAATAACAACTGGGGTCAGTGCAGTTATAGCGAGTATCTTTTCGTAGATGATTGAATTTCGTTTCAGGTTTTTGTTTTTCCTCTTCTTTTAATTTTACTTATATTTAATGTTTATGTTTAATTCTATATATGTAATGTAATTGTAAATGTTTTTGTTTAAGGTTTAACTTCTACTTGATTGTTTCTTCATCACGAATTCTTGTTATAAATTGTAATAGTTTGAGAGTCAAGGATATTTATTGTTCTTTTTATTAGATGTTTTGATGTAATTATTATTTGTTAAAATGATGAAATTGTATTATTGTAATATTTTAAATATTTTGTATTATTCTTAATTTTATATTTATATGATGCTAATTGTTCCTTTTTCATATTAATTGTAGTTATTATTTATATGTGAAATATTTAAAAATTGTTGTTATTTCATATTAATTGTAATTATTATTTATTATTATGATTTTTGAAGATATGGTTGATGTAAACTTGTAAAATATACAGTACAACTGTATAATATATCAATGGATTATTTTGCAAATTATAAAAAATTTTAAGGACTATTTCATAAATTTAAAAAATTACTTAAAATAGTATCTGATATTGACCACTACCGATACCAGGGTCGATCCTGAGGTTTTATAGGCCTGGGGCAAAAGAGAATTTGTGAGCCCCTTAACTTTATTTCTATATGCAGAAAAATAGTTAGTTCCTACAAAAAATTAAAGGCTCAGAAGAATAGAGCAAATCAAAGAACCCTAAGCACAAGCTCAGCTCGCCTTTACCCCGCGTCGGGCTTGACCGGTACAATACTAACTTTAGTATCTTATAAAGCTAAAATTATAAGAGAATTATTGATAAATTTGTATATTAATAATATGTTCAATCACGACAAACTCAGAATAAAATATGACTGTTATAAGTAGCAAGCCAACTCTAAGAGTCGAGAAAAAGGTCACTAGGAGAAATTCTCTTTAAGCTCAAGCAAGTCATCACATAAAGTGACTGAACGCTCGACGCTGACCGTGACGTGTTATGATCATCGCTAGTTAACCGAAAAATCCGGATAACTAAGGCTCGAGTGCCACAGTTTTTGGAACGGAGAGACATGCCTACCTGGCAAGCGGACATGACAGATAAGGCATCAGGACTCAGGAGCTTGTGTTAAAATTTGAGGGTAGAATTTCGCTTTTTGCAAAAGATTTATCGGATTCGAGTGAGAAATAATTTAGGTGAAAATGACTTAAAAATATCTTCCTCTAATTAAGATCCGCATACGACATCTCGTAAAAAAAAAGCTTGCGGACAAAGCCACCGATTTCATTGCCAAGTAGTATTCCTGAAACTCAGATTGGTAAGGATTTTATTTTCTCAATTATGGATTGTATCCTACGTTGGCATCGAGTCATTGCATGTGTTGAGATGATAAGAAGGTATTTTATCAAAAGCTTATGGTTAAAAAATAATAATAATTTATGCTTCATTTTTTCTATCAAAATAAAAAATTTCATCTGTCTATTATAATTTATTAATTTTTCTCTAATTTTTAGAGTTTTTATCCTTTTAATAACTATCAAAACTTATTAAATCGTTGACAGTATACTTTGGATCGGAATCGGGGGGGAGTACTGCCTGATTATTTCTACCAACTTTTTGCCCCAATTTATATTTTTTTATAATTAAAAATTCGAATTCAAAAGAAAATTAACATTCTTTTTATTATATTTTATATATTAAAATTCAATATTTTACAATGATAGAATATGGAGTATAAAGAAAAGTTCTTAATAATTTAAATTAATTTAATAAAAGTATGAAAACTTATATATATATCTAAAATAAAATTTTAAGGATCAATGCAATTAATCATGTTACTTTCATGTTTTAATTGTCTTTTACCAAGATAAATTCTATTGAATAATATATAAGAGCAAATAATAATTAATATATTCATATAACTCAAATAATATAATTAATTTAATTAACATTTATAATATTTAATGTAATTTATTATTTTTTTGAGTAAATGTACTTTATTTTTAATCAATTATCTTTTAACATTTTAGGTTATACCTCGAAGTTACTTGCTTTACCAATTACACGAGCCACGATTTAATCGCTTCCCAACATAATAAGACTAATTATAACAATTATATATAAATCTTGAAGCTTAACTCATTTTAAAAAAATATAATAACTATTTTATAATTTTTTAATTTAATAATACTTATCCCCAATAGATAAATACTAAAAAGTTAAATTTACATGCAAATGTAAAAGACGTGGGCTTAACCCAGGTTGACACGTGGCTAAATGGGTACGTGTCAGTTCCTGAACACAAACGAAGTTACAAAACAACTCTTTTTAGGGTTCCTTAAATAAACTAGATGGTGTCGGAGATGAGACCGGAAGCTTGGAAACAGATACAGAAATGGAGGAAGATCGAGAGAAAGAGAAGAGGGAAGATTCTCTGAATCAGCAGTCACAACAAAGGACACCGATGAAGCCCGTGACTCGAGAAGCGTACGGTGGTGGTATGTACGCTAATGAGGGTCAGAAACCAGCAACGGGCAAGCCCCCGGCTAGCGAAACTCAGAGCGCTGACTGGCCGGTCGAAGAACCTGTGACCAAGCCGAAACGCGAACCACCACCTTTAACCGGTGACCGTGATCTAGATATCACCGGCCAGTCCTATATCGAGTAATGTCAGTCAGCTTGTCATTTGGACACCGTCAACTGTTAGTATGTTTTCGTTCTTATCCCTTTAAACCTGTCTGGTTTTGGACATGAAAAGGTTTGATTCGGTTCCAAACACTTTTCATATAAAGTACGATTGGGTTTTTTTTTAATAAAGGAAAAATAGAACACAAATTACAAAGTGAGTCGAGGGAATCGAGTCCCAGACATATCCTCAAGAAGAAGAGGAAGGCACCCAGAGGGTGTGGTATCGAAGCGTGTGAGTCCGACATCAAACTGTTCAGCATAGGTCGTTAGCCAGTTAGCGCATCTGTTGCCCTCTTGATAGATGTGGCGATGAACAACAGTCCAGTTCCTAGTAAACAGTTCGTGAATCCCCCTCACTATAGGAATGAGAGACGTTGAACAGTCGGCGGAGGAAGAGATTAAATTGATCACGGCGATGGAATCTATTTCTAGCTCAATTCGTCGATACCCCAGATCTCATGCGAGAGTAAGACCGGTAAACACGCCTCATAGTTCCGCTGTCAACGACGAACACCAGCCAAGATTTTGTGTGAACCCTCGAAGCCATTGTCCTGTACTGTCTCGGAAGAGTCCGCCTGCCGAAGCCAACGACTGGAAACGCTTGCATGCTTCATCTGTGTTGAGTTTAATCCACCCTACAGAAGGTTTACACCATCCGATGAGCTGCACCTGATGAAAATGAGGGCTAATTGTAGATCGCCTTTGCCATTCGGCCCGCTGGATTAAGCATGCTAACGATAACTATTGTTAGTTGTTTAGTGGACTCTGACCAACGAGTGTGTTTCTCAGACAATCATTGCCTTCAAAGTGGACCGCCCACTGGTAGCTTTTCCAAAGACCACATCGTCTCCCACGGTTTCCCTTTTGGGCTGTTTCTGGGACATCTCTTGCAGTAAGCATGGTGTTGCCCACAGGATTGTTAGTTGTTTCTTATATGGTTAGATCTCGTAAAATACAACTTACAATTATTATTTTTAGAAACTTAAGCCAAAACCCATTGGCATTTTTATGTTTGTGAAGATGGTCCGATAACAGATGGTGGGAATTTAGAAGGGAAAAAGTTTCCTTGTGGAATTGAAAGCTACTTCTAACCTAAATCTACAAGCAAAGCTATTGACTATTGACTATTGACTCGTTGATTAGAGGGGTAAGACTGAGGAATGAAAAAAGAAAAAGTGGACTGAAGAATGAACTGAACCTGGTACTTTATGTATTTTTTACTCGTTTTTTTAATTAACCAATGATGGGAATGAACTATTTGTTTAAAGACAATTGGCATTTTCAAAGTATCTAAAAAAATGGTTATGTTTGAATTATGTACTGCTTTTCACTCATAACTACCAACTGACCACTACAACACGCCTCTTATTTAGCCTATATAATCTCCTCTCCAGTTACTTTTCTGCAACCAGCATTGGAAGCAGAAAAATGGAGATCCCAGTGATAGACATCAGTGAGCTGGAGGGTGAGAAGAGAGCAAAAACAATGGGAATTCTTCACCAAGCTTGTGAGAAATGGGGTTTCTTTCAGGTACGTAAATATCCTAACACATAAAATTTTATTTCTTGTAAGACCAATTTGCATATACCTGCTAAGCTGATGTTACCTGAATTGACAGGTTAAGAATCATGGAATTGACGAAAAGCTGATGGTAAAGGTGAAGCACATGGTGAATTGTTACTACGAGGAAAACCTGAAGAGAAGATTTTACGAGTCGGAGATAGCCAAAAGCTTGAAGGCAGATGGAAACAAATCAGATGTAGATTGGGAAAGCAGCTTCTTCATTTGGCATCGCCCAACATCCAATATCGGTGAAATCCCAAATCTCTCAGAGGATCTTCGGTGAGTCACAACCATTGTAACTAGCATAAGTTTGTAGTCTAGAAGGTTCTAATATCTAGAACTTTTCTGAATGTACGTACGTACATACTTACCTGTGCAGCGAAACAATGGAAGAGTACATCAGCCAACTGATCAAGCTAGCAGAGAAAATATCTGAGCTCATGTGCGAGAATCTTGGGTTAGAGAAGTGTCACATAAAGGAAGCGTTCTCGGGAAAAGCAGGTCCATCTGTGGGCACAAAAGTTGCCAAATACCCTCAATGTCCACAACCAGAGCTTGTTCGAGGACTGCGAGAGCACTTCGATGCTGGTGGGATCATACTCTTGCTCCAAGACGATCAAGTCCCAGGTCTCGAATTCTTGAAGGACGGCGAGTGGATACAGATCCCGCCGTCGAAGAACAACACTGTCTTCGTGAACACCGGTGACCAAGTTGAAGTAGTGAGCAATGGAATATATAAAAGTGCTATGCACCGTGTCATGCCTGACAAAAATGGAAGCAGGCTATCCATTGCCACCTTCTACAATCCCGCCGGCGATGCTGTAATCTCTCCAGCTCCAAAACTCTCCTACCCTGCTCACTATAGTTTTCAGGATTACCTGAAGCTTTACTCCACAACAAAGTTTTCGGACAAGGGACAGAGGTTTGAGACCATCAAGAAATTGAACAATGACCAGAATACGCTTCTCCATGTGTAAACTTAAACGTCTCTATTTCTCTACGGTCACCTAGTCTCCATAATAGGTGTTTGTTTGTTTCAAATAACTTGTACTAGTTTACTAGATGCGAGGACCATCGGGTGCTATTGGTTAGTTTCTGGTTTCGTCTTCAAGAAACTGACTTAAGCAGCTTCAGGAATGGTACAATATGATAATTGATAAACAATTTCGTATCCTTATAGAGAGTTTACTGATACAGAGGTTAGTATAATTGGGAGAGATCCTAAATCCAAACCAGTCAATTAACTTCGCTGTGCTGTCTGTGGACTGTGACGTAATAGAACAAAAGATGTAAGACTTTGACAGAGAAGTTTAGCAGACGTCTAAACTCACGTCCAGTACTTAAAACGATGTCATTTTAAACATCATACTAAATTGGACAATCTTTAAATTCATATTCAATACCCAAAATAACATACATTAAACAAGATTAGAAAAGATTATTTTAAACAAAGATAGACGTCAAACAAAATTAGATAGGGTTATTTTGTACGGAAGATCTAAACTACCTGCGCCATGACATTTGGTTGTAATCGTCTCAAAGGTCAACGCCCACAGGGCGACGGGTCCTCTGTTGGAGTGATATGGAAAGGAACGGCTCCCTGAGCTAGAGCTATAGATTTGGCAAAAAAGGTCTTAATTTGGTTAAATTTTAATTTGATTGAGTTTTAAAATTTAAATTTAAATTTAAATTTAAATTTGATTTCGAACTTAAAACTCAAATTTTAACTTAATATATAATTAAATTTTAAAATAATTCGAGTACAAAAATTTAAGCCAAACTCAAATGCGAATGTTCCTATTACTCTAGTTCACACATTTTACAATTTACATCAAATAAATGAAAATGAGAGATTAAAAGGTCGGAACAGAAGATTCATTTCTCTGTCGTCGAGTTCCACAACACAGAAGTAACTTGATTTATGTGACACGTGGACAGTACTTTTTTCGTAGCAAAAACTTAAGACGACCAAAAATACAAGAGCCATGTGGCCTTGAAATACGGTTTTACGGTGACCAGTTGTTTCCACCGACTACTCAAGCCGAAAATATTGAATGACATTTTAATTATAAAAATTTTAATTTAGTTAATTTTTATATTTTAGTCAATATAATTTAATATTTTTTTATAAAATAAACTGATTGCTCTACAAATTAATTAATTTTAATATAAAAATTGAACATCGCTTAAAAATTGATTAATTTTGTGAAGCAATGTGTAAATTTTTATAAATTAATTAATTTTTTAATTAAAATAATAAAAAAAATTTATTTAAAAATCTTATTTTTAATTAAACTTTAAATTTTTGGACTGATAAAGACAATCTTCTTCAATTATATTTTAAAATTTTATTATATTTTTAAACGATTGCTTCTAAATTAAGATTATTAATATTTAGTACTAAGAATAACAGGTTAATATATAATTGACATATTGCATAAATTATAAGTTATGTGATATTTTATATATCAAATAATTAAAATTTATTTATATATAATTATTAATTAATGTATCTCATGGAATTAAAAAATTACATTGATAAAGTTCAAAAGTTTTATAAATTTTCTAAATATTAATTCACACATTTTATTAGTTATATTAATAAAAATTGAAGATTTAAAAAATGAAAACTTTTAAAATTCATAACCAATGATGCTGAATTATTTTCAAATTAGGTAAGTAAATGAGCGATAATTAATTTTTTTATTCATAAAAAATATATATTATGTATTATTATTAAAATATTTAATAAATTCATATACTTAAGTCCAAATATATAACAGAAATTAGTGTTGGACTAACTCTTAAAAATGTGCACTTTTACTGTCTAGTGATATCGATTGTCGATCGAAGTGGAGTGCCTCTCAATAATTTTGCAAATCAAACTCTCTCTAAAACCGCATCAAATTTTCTGTATTCAATATTCTAGTTTAACGTAAAAAAATGATGACACTTTAAGTATAAATAAACATAAAACGGTCTAATTTTTGAAGCAAAATATAATTAAAATAAGGTATTAAGTACAGAAGGTCTGAAACCCTCCTCCTTTGTTATTTTTTAATGCAAAACAAGGTTAAAAGAGGATGTCTACTTGGGTAGCTCAATGCTCGTCGGGAAAATTATTGAGTACAAAGTCCTAAATTCGAGTTCCGACAGCAGTAACGTGAGAGTTTTAGTTAATGTGGTAATTCCTTATGCGCACTAAGCACGGAGTCTTTCTCTAAAAAATTGAGTGAAATTAAATTGTAATTTACTCCTTCACCACTTTATTGGGCTGAAATGTAAGGACACCTGGAATAGAAGATTCCACCTTTAGAGTGCAAAGATTAAAAGAGGATATCAGGTACACGAATCGGGTAGAGAGTATCTGAAACCTCAAACAATCATAGCCTCTCGTGTACTTACAGTTCATTTTCTTGGCAAATCCTCAGTTTATGGAGTACAGCAGGAAAGGTGTGTTGATTTTAACTAATGTTTTAAAAACCGGACCGGAGATTAAACCAATCGAAGAAAATGTTTAAGGTTTAAAGGTTTAACCGGTATTAAACCATTATAAAACCGGTGTATATAATAAATAAGAAATAAAAATTACAAAATAAATAAAATATAGTATAAAATAAAATATTTTAGAAATAAAAAT
>JANZXP010000008.1:2680417-2702278 GCA_027576715.1 Erythroxylum flavicans | reverse complement strand
TTGATTAATTACTTAATTTAAAATTATTTGATCTCTTAATTTAAAATGAGTAATATAATTAATTTGTGAATATTATTCAAAAAAATATATTTTTAATATCTTTTTATTTAATTAAAGAATAATTAAATAATATTAGAAAAAGATAAAAATAAATTTTGTTTCAAGAAGAATTATTATGGTTTCAAAAAATAAGATGTCAATGGCTCACATATGGAGATTAGAACGCCAACTATTTCCATACAGAATAATCATTAGAAGACAATTCAACTCCATCTCAAAGCATCAGGACAAGAACGGCAATTGGATAACAGATGCATCTGAATTGAAAGCTACATCGCGGAAGAAGAAAAAGAAGAAAATGGAGAAAATCGAGAGTAGAGAGCAAAGAGTAACAAGGGTATTATTGTCATAAATTAATCAGCTATCATAAAACGCTGGGGTGAAGAAGCTTGTTAAAAATTAGCTGGTTGGGTTAAATTAACCAACCCAACTAGCTACTAACCAAACACATAAAAAGATGATTGATATGAGTCAAATAGCTAATTTAAGTCAAACAGTCAAAAAATAGCTGAAAAGCTGTTAACCAAACAGGGCCTATATCTTCTATGATAATTATGATGTTTTTATTATATTTTATTAAAATTTAAAAAAATGTGAATAAAATATAATAGAATATAATTAAAATAGAATAAGTGAAAAATTTGGCGATACTAAATTGGGGCACCAGCATTCGCAAACAATAAAGTAGTTATTCGAATCTTATCAACAGACGTACAATAATGGGGAACAAATTGTACCAACACTGACCACCTCACTGTCATTACCTCTGCGACTCTTGATCCAAAAAAAGTACACGCGGCTAGTGATGAATTGTGCTTTCCAGTTTGCAGAAATTGCGAGGCTGAAAATAAGGTCAAACGTAAGAACTAAGTTATTCGATGGTAATAATTGTTAATTAAATTAAATATTAAATAAATGTAATTTTAAATTTATAATTACAAAAGGCTCAAGTATTAAGAGTAATAGTTGGTGGAGTTACTTTTTATAGTACATTTCATATGCAAATCAACATAAGCGAATCAAAAAAAAAAAAAAAGAGCTTCAAACTTTAAAGGAGAGGTTTATTGACTTTTAGTTGTTTATAAATTCAAAAGTTTTATGTTCAAATTACAATTTAAATCTGCCTTTCAATTTCTTAATTTAAAACTAGTTTTGAAAGTAAAATTTATTATCTAATTTAATTTATAATTAATTATAAAATATTTCTAAATTTTAAATACTAACCGAATTTTAAAAATTAACATTAAAATACTTGTAACTTTCAAATTTTAACAAGATAATTCTACGTTAAATTCTTTATTAATATATATGACAACACAATTCACATTAAATTAATATTATTATCATTTGACTATGTCATATATGAGATTTATTATTAAATAAAATAAAAATATTATGAAATAAACTATATGAAGAGTATATAATTCTTTTAGGATTTTTATTTTTTAATTTATTAAATAATTAAAACCATATATAATACAAATAATAATCATGTGATAAAAATACTAATATGATATAACCCATCACGTAATCCAAACGAACATATAACTTAATGATAGGTCATTTTTAAAAAAAATTAAAAATTAGGATATTTTAGTGTTATTTTTTAAATTTTAAAATAATATTTTAAAATTAAATAAAGTTTAAAACTTTTTGTACAGTAGTTTCTTGTTTCTGACATAGATTGTGGGGTACAACTTTGGTGAGATATTAGACTGCAAATATTTTAAAGCCATAATAAAACATAATAAGAACAACGCTGTAATAAGATTTGATCCCGCTTTAAAGGGTTAAGGTAACATTAACCTCGGAAACCTTCGTTTTCTTCCTCGAAGTAACATAACCTCGTAACCATAGAAAGTTACACAAACACACTTTACCACACCTCTATTCCCAAAGAGCATATTCACACGCACACACAGTTTCAGTTAGGTCTGTACTTAAAAAGCACTCCTTATCTTTGCCAATCATTCAGTCTTTCTAGGCGTCTTTACTCTCTCTGCAACTTATCCATGGGGGTGTCCAACAACATAACAGCAGTTCTAAACTTCGTAGCCTTCCTCTGCTCAGTCCCCATAATCGCCACCGGGATTTGGCTGGCATCCAAACCCGACAATGAGTGCATCCAGTACTTCCGGTGGCCGATTGTCATCGTCGGAATCCTGATCCTCTTGGTCTCACTCTCGGGCTTCCTCGGAGCCTACTGGTATAAAGAAACGCTCTTGGCATTCTATCTTTGTTGCATGGCCATTCTCATCGTGCTTCTCTTAATTCTGCTGGTTTTCGCGTTCGTTGTGACGAGGTCCGATGGTGGGTACGATGTGGGCGGGAGAGGTTACCGAGATTACAGGCTTGAGGGGTTCTCTTCTTGGTTGAGAGATCATACAGTGAATTCCAAGAATTGGGTAAAGATCAGAGCTTGTCTCGCTGAGAGTGATGTTTGTGCCAAGTTGAATCAGAACTACTTCACCGCCGACCAGTTCTTCTCCGCTCATATCTCGCCTCTCCAGGCAAGTTAACGGTTCTCTCTGTTAAATGTCTACTGTCATGATTCACGCCTAGTTGATTACTATAGACAGTTGCTTCCCTTTCCAGTTTTCTTTCTAACAACTCATAATTTTTCGATCCCATAGCAACCTTCGTGCAAGTTGTCTTTTGTTGTTGGTGGGTTGTTTCTTTAATTCTTCCAGTCATTTGAAAGACAACCATTAATTAAGTGGTCTTCATGAGATTCTCTTTTTGGTGCATTTAACATCAACTTTCGATGGGAACGATCATATGTTGCAGTCAGGATGTTGCAAGCCTCCAACTGTATGCGGGTACACTTACATGAACCCAACAGTATGGACAAACCCAGCGAATCCAACTGCAGATCCTGACTGTTACTCGTGGAGCAATGACCAGAACCAGCTGTGCTATAACTGCAATTCATGCAAGGCTGGTTTGCTTGGAAACCTGAGAAAAGAATGGAGGAAAGCCAATATAATTCTGATAGTGGCAGTGGTGGTCCTCATATGGGTCTATCTTATAGCTTGTAGTGCCCTGAGAAACGCCCAAACCGAAGATCTCTTCCGTCGTTACAAGCGCGGATGGGTTTGATTCTGTCTCTCATCACATACCCATTTCCCAAATTTCTTTGTTCTCATTTTCAGTTTCCAATGCAGTTTCTGTACATTCCTTTTGAACTTTCCTTATCTAGCACTTACGCAAGTTAACTCTTGTGTTGTAGCTTTGTGATCACCGTGTATTCTTTTTAAAATAACTGCCTGTGGCAACGTAAACTTATGATGTGTGTTGAAGCTAGCAAAGACAGTACCTTTCTTGCTCTCCAGGATTAAGACTGGACAGTTTATCCTGAACTGAGCTTATGTTCCTGGTGTTAAATGTTCTTCTATACATAGATCTTTGTAGCTAATATAAACGGAAATAGTCAACAACATCTGAAGAGGCATGACCGTTAGCTCCGAGTCCTTATCCTGCACATCACTTTTCCTCTCAAGCAGTAAATGCCTTTCTCGAGTATACGATGTACATCGGATCTGAACGACCTGGGTTTGGAGATATATCTACAGCCTGCAAAACAAGAAACGTACTTCAACTTCCAAGAAAAACTTAGTTGATAGGTTGGTATCAAACCACGAATCATAAGAATTATTATGAAAGTTGGTGCTAAAATAATATCACAAATGAAAAAAAAAAATTTAGAACTTTTATGATTTATTATCCTAATTTAGCTACGGATGGATTGAGTACTTTTTTGTTCAAGAAGATGTCAGTGAAAAAAAAAGGTTCCCAGTTACCTGAGGAGCTTCAAATCCTCCGGCATAATGGAAGTATGATCCAACAATCAAGGCATGGTCAGCATCACCAGTCGATGTCCATATAGAGATTGCTTTTGTCCAAAAGCAACGATTGGAAAAGCTAGTGTACAAAGGCAATTAGTGAAATTAAGATTGGATTGAATACAGAAACACGATTCTTCAATGTAAATGCACAAAAGCATTACCTCATAATAGCCAATCCACCAGGCTTAAGTATCCGACTCATTTCCTTGAAAATATCTAGCGGTTTTGTAAGATAATCAACACTGACCTGTGAAAAATTTTGCCAGATTCTAGCTCAAGTTCATGCTTGATCATAAGCAAAAAATGGCAATTTCTATAGTATTACATGCAAGTTAGAGCAAATCACATTAAAAGCTAGGAGTGGTACGTACCACATTGGTTATGACATCGAAGGAGTCATCTTCAAATGGAAGTCTAGGATTCACGTTTAAGTCTTGCACGGCGTATTCTGTCAAAACCTGTACCGTCACGAACAAGCTCGCATGTAAGAAACTCAAAGCATGTCTGAATGAAAGAGAATAATACTATGTAACAGAGTAGAATACTACAGGGTTTCGCTTGAGCTCTTCTTCGTTCATTCCTAGTCCAACTATACGATCTTGTTTGTATCCTTTCGGAAAATGGCTGACCTAAAAACACCAAACAGGAATAGTGTTCCTGTTCTGTTAAATACTATCATTTGACTCAACAAAACCAGGAAGAGCTAAACATCTTACGTACCCAACTGCTACACATGTCCAGGATGCTTACTCCCGGAGTGCTGCTGGGAGGAAAAACCTCGGAGTAATATTTGGTCAGAGCAGCAATGGCTGGATCATCGATGTGTGTCACAAACCTTGGACTTTCATAGAACAAGGAATCTGGGGACCTAAACGGTATAATCTTTAGGGTTTTAGATCTACAAGATCTGAACAGAGTTTCTCAAGCTGATCATCAATAGAAAATTCTCCCATCTTAGCTTTACCGTCATTTTATCTTTAGGAATGAACAATAAAACACATCTAATGGCTAAATAATTCAAGGAAAACTTGCAAACGAAAATGGAAATCATAATGAAAGCAAATGAATAACAGTTGGAAGATCAAACAGGGAGCACATTGCAAACAACAGAAACTAGCAGGAGTCTTTACTCATCAAAACGTTGGAAATCCTCTTCCTTGAAGGGAAATTGCTCTGGCCACTCAACATTCTTCAATACCTATGAGGAGGGAAGATTGAAAGATAACTAAAAACGGAAGAAAATAAGTTCTTTTTTTATTTTTTCCACACTCGTAATAATTGACAGCAAAACTATCGCCAAGAATCAAAAATTCTAAAACCCAAGTAAGAAAATCTGCCCCAATTGGAAATCCGAAGTCATCGAAGGCAGATCATCATTCCCAAGCCATTAAGATCGGAACTTTACCTCTTCAACGGAGCTCTTTTGCCTTGCGGAAGCAATGAAGGATTTGCCAGCAACCCCACCAGACATATTCATGAACTGTGCCCAAACTGAAGCACCTAGAGCAATTACCAGCCTACGAGGTGCTTTAACTTCGTAGTTTCGCTTCCTATGTGTATTCGTGGAAAAAGTAGAGACAGAATTAACACAACATACGGGAATAATTGTTGTTAGACGAGATGAGCGAGAATAAGTTCCAATGCTTCCTAAGACAGACAGTTTTTGTGGGAAAGCCAGTCCGAGAAAATTGGCCATATTTTATATGCTTTATTTGGACTCTCTCTGTCTCTCAGCTATGTGTAAATTACAAGCAGGTTTTGCCAATTGTTCAGGATAGCGCAAGAACGTGTGTCCCTTACTACCACATGATGATTCCATGACCATGGTTTATCTATCCCCTGCTAAGCTTCAAGGAAACTCTGGTTGCTTCGACGGACTCGTGCATTTATGGGTATGGTCTAATGGTAGAACTAACATATAAATGATTCCTCTAAAAATTGTAAGAACTGGAAAATTGGACATAGACAGTTCGATCAACTTGAAACGCCAATTTTGTTTTGACTTTGATTATAAAAGCTGAAACTTGAAAGCTTTACTCTTTCAATCGATTATTACAAAAAAAAGAAGAGAAATTTGGTTTGCTTTGTCATCTGAAATTCAAATCTACCAAATCCCAATCAAAATAAACTTGATCCCTTAACTTTTGGCCGGAACGAACTAGTTTTGCCATCTGTAACTGGATGACTCTTGCCCTTGGCATGCAGAAGATCACCATATAACCATTTCCACATAATCAACAAGGCATAATTTCATGCATATATGTGCGGAAAAGCATGGCAATTACAGGTAATATGGACGAAATCTACATTCTTGTTTTCTAGAAATGATCAAAGGTTTGACATTTATACATGAAATGAATATCTTAAAATGGTTACTATGGCTTTGCCTCATAGGTTGGAGGGACCTGTCCTCTATCAACCTTCCAAGGGCCACCGTAGAATTTCGGTCGCATAAGAGGCACTGCTTCACCAGGGTGATCTTCCCAGAACTTCTCCTGCTCAACACCAAAGGCAAAGAATCTTCAATTAGACTCAAGAAACTCCATTTCTCAAAACACACAGAAGGAATATTTTGAATGACCGTAAAATCACTGAACAATCATGCTTTCAAAAACTTTCGATAAGGTAAGCAACCATAACCTCATCTCGCGTGAAGGTAAAATCAAACATTAGAAATAACATCTCTAAGTCATAGAGATGTCAGAAGGTGAATGGTTAACCCAAAACACAAAGTCCAACAAGAACCACTTACAAGAACAAAAGAAATTGCCATGAAGATACAGAATCAATATGTCTAAGAACAAGCACAGATCATGCTACAGTTCTTCAGAGTAGGGCAAGGCACTAATAACTTGAGATCATAATAACCGAGTTATTGTCAATTTAACTTTCAAGGTTACGTCAAAGTTTCACAAACTTAATAGAATATGCTTGCAGCTCTTCTGCATCATGTGATAAAGTTCTGTTTAACAGCCCATCAATCTGAATGGCGAGGGCATAAGACTTGATAATTTTATCAAACACGTCAAGTGAACTAGTTATCAATCATCCGTGGCTGCACCATCTCTGCAGCCTTATCCCCATTTCATTAACGACCCCAACATCTCCCAGGTATTACAACAATTATTCACAGCCAACAAAAAAAAGAGAGAAAACCCATGTCGAAAAAGCTCATAGATTGAAGGATTAGTTTCATAAGGACATGTAAAGATGCTACCTTTACTCTATCTCACCCAAACCCGACAGTAAGTTCCCTCAAACCCAATGTTTCAACAAAACCATTTGAGAATCAAAACCATGACTATTCTTAATAGGGAAGACCCAGTTAGAAAGTCTACTTGGTAAACACAGAAAACCAAAAGGAAAAGCTGAGGAAAAGATAAGAGCGAATGTGGACCTTGTAAAGTTGCTCGGTGATGGCGGCTGCAACAACGCCAGTGTAAAAAGCTCCTATATAGACAGTGACGAGAGGAGTGAAGGATCTGGGTCTCCTATACGGCTGAATCATATCCCATAGAAACGTTTTCTCCCATCTGCTATGCACGTAATCTGCATATTTCGTCCATAGATAACTTGATATCCTTGCCGGCTCTCTCGGTGCCATCTTTGTTCTCTCCTCACTTCATTTCAACGCTTCCTTTCCTTTTTGTTACATCATTTTAAGAGCTCAACCTCCACGGAAATTAGCCAAAATTAATTAGATTTTATTAAATTAAATACAGTATTCACTAAATTAGTGACTTTTAATTATATGTAACACATAAACACATTTTCTCTTTGTCGTTCAAAATAGTATCTTACTGTCCATCCCGTTAAATTTGATAGTAAAACATGCTTAATACTAATTTTAAGCCGCTTCCCGGAAAATGCTACGTAGGTTGATAACTCTCCGACGACTATTGCAAAACAAGAAATCTTGTACACTGATATACATTGACTATCAAAAAGTAAAAATATGTTGTGATAAATGTGTCAAATTATTTTAATAAAAATATTTGATAAAATTAATATAATTATCTCGATTATATTGATGATATTTATTAATATAATCCAGTAGTATTTACTTCAACCAGTGTAAACAAAGTTCTAACATGCTACACTTACTCTAATCAGTGTTTGAAGTTACAAAGATTGGACAAAGAGATCAATCATAAAGAATGAGAGTATTCGGATAGACAATTACTGCCTGTCTAATCAAAAGAACAACTAAGCAAATATACAGAATAAGAGCACATCACTATAGGTATACAGAACAGAACAAGGCTTTAGATTAATAATCCTATGCTTGTGTCGTCCCAGATGAATTGTCCTTGGAAGCAATGATGGATTCAAGAGTAAGTTCTCCAACTACCTTGGGCGGTCCGATGCTGCATCGTGCTGAGTTGTGCCTTTCAATAGCATCTTTTAGCTTCTGAAACTGCAGATGGTTTGAGGAAATCCAAAACCAACAGAATCAGTAGCAGTATTAAGGATAAAATGCTAAAACACACAAAATCTCAAGGCATTGAGAGTTATTCGGCCAGATTCATCAAGTGTTTCCTTTAACCTAAATGGATCAAAATCTTATGTTGTTACAGATTCCATTGTCGATTTTCCCCATTAAAAAAAGGCTTATGAGGTTTCTGTTTAATGATGAGACTAAGAGTGCATAGCTTTGGATGATGAAGTCGATTTACATCGAACCAGACAAATCGCATCACCAAATTGTACAGTAGTATCATTTTGTTTGCTTCTCAAGATGATTCAAAAGAAAACGACACCAGAACAGGTTAACTTTATACTAAACATGCTTGTATACTTGCGTTCTATAGGAAAAGAACTCTAGTTGAGAACTGCATACATGTTTTAGGACTCAACACTGAGCAAAAATGGAACTGGAAGATACAAACCTTAGCAAGTGAGCAGGAGAAGGACTCCAGTTGTCCATCAGCTCCACGATAGAAGTGGAAGAAAGGAAGCACTTTAACGTTCAAACTTTTGCACATAGATTTATTCTCATCAAAATTGACTTTCAAGAATAAAATTTCTGGATGCTCTTCAGCAGTCCTGCAGAGCTGAGAGATGAGTTCACCGATAAAACAGGTCAACATCATGATTACCGGAAATAGCATAATATTTAAGCGGTCATATCCCTGGATTTTTGGTCTAACACATTTCCCAGCAATATTCAATCAATGATACTCCATCATCACTCTCTCTTGAACTATGGAGCTTCAAAGAAATTTATCTGAAGAGAATTTTGCCACTAATCTACCAAGAATACTGAAGAAAGAAAAAATTTAGCACCTTGTTTTTTCACCTGTGTTGTACTTGAGGGAAGGATCCAGGCATATATTATAATTTCAACTCATTTGGCCATAAGGTTTGACTATCGTTTATCTTTCATGCCGGTAGCACCATAGCTATCACCAAATCCACTCACTTTCTATAAGGTACTTCCATGGCTCAGACTCCTTTAACCAAGGTTTTCCAATTTATAAATGCACATCCAGTCTATATGATGGCACCAGAAACATTTAGCCTCACCACTTAGCCAACTAGACTGCATAAATTCCTGTCCTAAAGCTACAAGCACTTTGGTGCCCTGCTACCATATCCGTTATCAATGAATGCTAAACGGTAAGATGTTCTTAGGACATTCATTACATGCATAAGGTTTAACATGTTTTTAATCCTTAATACTGGAAATTTCATAACAAAATGAAGAATACAAGATAGCTAATGCCAAACTAAGTGTAATAAGTAAGTAATCACGACCACATAGATGGCCTTGTTGAATTCTTCAAAATCCAAGAACTTCCAATGCATATTGATCCACTTCAGATGAAAACAACTGCAGGGACAATAAACTATGCCTCTAGGAGACTGATCCTTTTCTGTATCATGAAACTTGCATAAATTGCCCAAAACAAGCTTGACTAGAAGATGAACAATATGAATTTACAGTGTTAATTGATGCTTGATGCCATTGCAGACAAAGAGCAACTTAAATGAAGCAAAATTACCTTGGGATACAATGCTCGACAAGAAGCACACCAGGTTCCATAGAAATCGACAATCACTAATCTATCTCCAGCTTGACTTAAGGCACTCAAAAATTCTTGGGTGGAATGGATGTCAATCATGTTTGGTGTACTTTTCTCCCACCATTTTGGCTGTTCTGTTTCAGCAACAGTTGCATGTAACTGTAACAGAGCATTGAAGATGGTTAGCTTGTTCCATTTATAAATGAACCAAAAAGAAATTTCTTGATCAAAGATGAAGAATAGAAAAAAAGCTACTTTTAATTGGCATCTCACATATTGCAAAACGTTTTCTGACAAATAACACAAAAGCAGTATGTTGCTTATTGCGTGATTCTCTTGACAAGTATTTTAGATTAACTAACAAACTCTCTCCAAGCAAATACTTTATAGGACATAGCAAACTAAATATAATATTCTATCCAGAAAATGAAACTTACAGGCAATCAAAAATTCGGAAATCATCACCTAAAGAATTAAGGAACCAAACTAGATATCACAAAGATGCAATCAACTAGCAAAAGTCACAACCCAAACAATGCAGACATTTCACAAGCAATTGAAAGGCAAAAGGGATTTCCGTTGATGCATTATAATCATCAAGAAGAATAACCTAAAAATAAAGAGAAAAAGAAAATTGATTTTAGGGAGCATATGTAAAGAAGAAGCCTTGAAAGCAAAGAAAGCCAAGGAATTATTCAGTTGCATCACCAGATATGATTTTCGGGTTCATATTCAACTTATAACATAGATTTTACCGTATACAAGCAAAAAAGTTTTAAATGATTGCCAATGTTCTGACACATTCAATAAAAAAGTACATTATTTCTTAAACAAATGATCATTCTAGTTCAAGGAAAAACACAGTACAGCTTGATCTGAATTGCAACACAGTTCAATGCATCTGCCCTAACGAATTCAAGCCAGCATATTATCAGCTTTTATACTTGCATTCAACTTAATGTTTGCGGATATCAGATACTCTCAACCCCCTTCACTGTATCCTCGTAATCGTCTTCCTTTAACCAAATTCTCAACACTTAAAGCTTTTTATTCCCAATGAAAACTCTTGTTTCTCTCGACTAAACTTTATAGCTAAAAACATTAAACAACTCTAAAATTAACTGCTGGAAAATTTCTGAAAGCTGACAATGGTAGACTCCTAAGGCGTTGGCCTCTTGAGCTTCCATGGATGCCTTTCAAGTATGTAAAGCCACAATTCTCCAATACAGCGAATGACCAAAAGCAAACACAACGTTATAACACTAGAAGCAAATAAAAATAAACTTCTAAATTTGCAGTATAACAAAAGATTTAGGGTAATAAACAATTACATATGATGTTTACCAAGTTATTTGTGGAACAGAGAACCAAATCGCTGAAAGTAAGTTAAAATAAACAGAATCATTTGTAGTAGCTAAGCAGAAATGATATCTCTCTTTAACAAATGTCGAACTTTCAAGCACAAAATTAGATAACATCAGTTTGATACTGTCTCACAAAATAGAAAATTCTAATAAACTACATTATGTACAATTTGCTCCTAGTACACAATTAGAAAAGACTTTGGGGCTGCTTAGTTAGTTGGTATGGTAAGAAAGGAATGGATAAGGAATGACAAAAATTGTTGATAATATATTATGATTAGATAACAGTATTTTTATATCCCTTTTGAGGCAATATTCCACACTCTCAATGTAGTAAGGAATGAAAGTTATATTTATTTCCTTTCCTCGCTATATTCATTATAATTCTTATTACCATTCACCGAGTGAACAAGCGCTCTGCTAGGAGAAACGTTACTTGTTGCGAAGAACCAATTAATCAGACACTGTTAGCCAAAGGGTCCTCGAAATTCTTACCAAAAAGAAAAGGGCCCTCGAAATTTCAATTAATTTTCAAAGAAACAAACCGGAAAAGAAAAGAAAAAGGAACTGATAGGCAAAGTTGGTACCTTGAAAGAGAGAGATTGCTTCCTGGGACTGGAAGGCAACCGCGAAACACCTCTAGCTGATGAACAAAGAACAGGATAAATCTTCCCGTAGAAACCACTAGAAGCGGGTGGACTTGGAAAAGCCGGTACATGAGGATTCGAGTTGGAAGTAACCGCAGTGATCAGAGAAGACGAGAAGCGAGACCAGTGAAAGGATGGTAATCGAACAACGTCTGTCATCTATAGAATTTACTAAAATTCAACTCCCACAATGAAAGAGATATAAAGATTGAAACTTTTTCGTGGGACTTGGGTTGATAGTTGAAATTAAGAACCAAAACAGACTGAATACTACATGAGGTCAAAAGGGGGCCAAATTAAGAGGGTTTAAGTTGTAAGTTACTGTAGAAGCAGAGAGACCTCCTCTTCGCTTCTCCTCTGCTCTTCTCCACTCCCAAGTTCGTATTTTTGAGAGAAGGCAATCGTACGAACTGGAGATGTCCAAAATTACACAATCACATCTGTATCTACTGCGACAAACACTATTGTTTATGATTGGTAACTGGACGGTAGTACTTTGCTTCAAGCAGATGACCCGTTATCCAACCTTGTTTTATGTCCTCTTTGGGCTTAAGAACCTTTTGTTATGGCTGAATCGGCGGTTTCAAGTTCATACAACTTTATCCTTTCTAATGATTTTTTGTATTTTAAGATTTAGTTCAAGATCACATTAAGAGAGTAAATTATGGGCTTAGGGTAGGATTTTATGAAGGTTAGTGTATTAACTACTAAACATTCCTGAGGATGTCAATGGAAAATGATTGAATTCTTTATTTTTATGATAAACATAATATTTTTAATAAATTTAACCTAAAAAATCTAATTAAAAAAAGGTCAAGTAGTTAATAGGGACTTTTAATGATTAGAAATTTACTAATTTAAAAATTAATAAATAAGGTGTTATATAAAAAATGAATTAATTAATTTTTTATATAAATAGATTAAGTTACAGGAGTAACTTTGATTTCTAATTTTTCAAATTTACGTATCAAATTTTTTTATTAATTCTAATATCAAACTTTTAAATATGAATTTGACTCAAAAATACCAACCTTAATTTTGGCTCGAACAAAGTGATTTTAGGTTGAATTCTACTTTTTTTTTTGCATAAGATTGCATGTTAAATGCAAATCTTTTTAGAACAATGAGTGTATTTAATTGGATACTATTACAATGGTTTTCTTTCAAGCACGAACTTATTACACAAGATATGTCAACCTTTTTGCACTGCAATTTCACTTAGCTTCGTCAAAGTAAAATTTAGTGTTGTCCCGTGGTCGTCGATCAACCTACTTGTTAAGTCACTTTAGAATTCTCGTAGATTCCTTTTATGCATGTGATCTAGCTAATCTTTTACTCGACGTCCATCTCAAGCCTTCTTTTAGTCTCATATCTGAATCTTGCGTCTCTCCGAAGATTTCGGCTAATGTGCACTAATGCATGCAAACACTTGACATTGCTCTTTCTTCTCCTTGCATCCTCGCAAATTTTTGCCTTGTTCTGTTGTTCCACATGTCGAACACTGGTCAAGTTTCGTCAACGCTCGTACGATTCCACTATCTCAAACTTAGAGTTCTATCAATTCCCTTGTAGTTTCGGTTACAAATGCTATTCCATTTTTATTATGCTTGCGTTACAAGCAAAAAGCTAACAACTTTCCATTCAAGATTCTCGAAAAGAAACTTTACAGGTTCCAATTGATGATCCATTTCAAGATATTTCTTCACCAAGAATCATAAAAAAGAATCAAGATAATACAGAGAATTTAGTTCTCAAGAACTCTATCAAAGAAATGGGGCATACAAGGCAGAATCAGCCATAGCTTAGTTGCTGTTGAAGGATGAACCATATAATGTACTTTCTCCAATGTTGACAATCCAGACAACCTTAAATTAGTTCGAAGAAAAGCAACTTAGCCAACTATAACATCTACATCTAGTTTCGTTTATTATCTCAGATTTTCTTATCAACAGTATGTGCTTTGAAGGAAAGCAAACTGAAGAGGAGAGTAGAGACTGGTAATAATTGTAACACAAGCAAACTTTTTTAGGACATTCCAACAAACATCGATGTAGACAACATAAATGAAGAGTCTTTCCCTACTCGGTGGTAAAACAATGTGGAAAACAAAAAGGACAGGTGTTAAAAACATGAAACAAGGACAATCGTAATTGTATAAGTAGCGGTAGCAATTTTTTCAGGTAGAAAGTTTAAGCTCTATTACTTCTATACCTGAGATACTTAGACAAATGTACATTGCAGCGGAAGGAGACAGTCTCCCTCTGCTGAAAGTAATAAAGTGATAATCATATGGCCAATCATCTAGTTGCTTGAATCTAAAATACTACATTCTAGATTACACATTTGAATCTGCAGCTCATAAAATCAGAAAAAGCTGGAGCCAAATGATAATGCAAGGTCTCAAGATCAATCCAAAACTGGTTACCTTCATTCCTGCAAAACTCTATAAACCTTAAGCCACAACTATCCACCAAGAACATAACATCAACCTCGAATAACCGACTAATCTGCATGTTCATCATTTGGCAGCTGAGACCATTATAGACATGTAACAAAAATTTACTGAGGAGAAGGCAAAAGAATGGATGAGGAAAATGCTAAAGAACCATTATTGGGAGGACCCTGAATCTTAAGAATTGAAGTAACTATGTTATATATCTGGACATTCTCAAAAGAAGGTACCTTCCTACCCCTGGCGAATTGAGGGCCATGGCCAATGAATATTGTCCTCATTGAAAAAACAGCATTGTCATAGCCATGTGATCCTCCACACTCTTGTGGCTTTGTTCGCTTTTGCTCCACCTTAAATCCCTCTTCGATCAGCCCTATTATCGGTGGAATCCTATCACTCTCAACATAATGAAGTCTACTAGGCAGCTCCTCCTTAACGTAAACTCGCAAATAATTACCGTTTTCAACTTTTCCAGACCTTAATCCTTCATTCATCTTTGAAACAACATCAGAAGGAACAATACCGGGAGGTGGCTGAATGGCAAGCACTGGACTGTAAGATTGCACCCATTCAGCTGGAACTCCAATCCAAGATGCCAAATCATCAATAAAGATCAGTTTTCTATCACAAGTACCCACCATGCCATGATCACCCACCATTATAATATTAACATCCTCAAAAACCCCTCTCTTCTCTAACCCACTAATCAATCTCCCAATCATCCTATCAATTCCAGAAACTGCTTCTGTTATCTGGGGATCATCAGATCCCACCTTGTGACCCTGATGATCAGGGTCCTCAAAATACAGAGTCAAAAACACTGGAATTTCATCAGGAGGCAAATCAAAATAGCTCAAGACCTTATCAACCCTTTCCTCAAATGGAACAGATCCATTGTAATGCATACAGAAATCTTTAGGACAATCCCAAGAACCTTTATGCACCTCAGACCCAGGCCAAAAGTAGGTAGCAGCTTTCAACCCGTGACTAGCCACAGTCTCCCAAAGTGGCTCACCAAGCCACCATTTTGCCTCGTGGCTTTGCATGGTGAAGACCTCACCAATGTGAGGATCGATAAAGTAGTTGTTCACAATGCCATGATAAGCAGGATAAAGTCCAGTGACAATAGAGTAATGATTAGGGAAAGTAAGTGTAGGAAATACCGGAATTAAACCCGTCTCGGCCTCAGTTCCATTAGCAACCAACCTGTGAATATTAGGTGTAGGTGTCTTAAATTGGTAACCAAATCGAAACCCGTCTGAAGAAATCAAGAGAACAACCGGGTGGCTAAGTTTAGTCAACGGACGAGCAGTCTTGTCAACGGAAGAAGATTGCTCTGCCAACTTAAACGAAGAAGAAGAAGAAGAAGAGAAAAAGAGAAAAGCGAAGGCGAAAGCAGCAGAGAGAGCAACGCAAGTGACGACAAGCGTGGCGATAAAAAGTATCGTACTGGTGGCTCTCTGCGGACGATTGGCCGAGTCACACAAGTCAGTGTCGAAGGAAAGAAGAGCCGTAGAAGGGTTTGGCGGTTCTTGTTCTTCCGTGGGCAATGGCGTGGGTTTCGTGGAGGTCAAGGCAGAATCAGAACCCATGATCGATCTTTTGCAGCGCTTGAAGTCTTGAACCTCTTCTCTGGGTTGGTTCTCGGCAAAAATCAGTAGAACAGAATCATAGCAATTTGTGGGTCTCGACTCTAGACAAAGAGAATAAGTTGTTTGAAGTACGTTTTCAAGGTGGTGGCAGTAGCTGTTCACTCTTTAACGGAGGGTGTGTGTTGTTGGAATGTTGCCGTCAGAAACAGAACATGTCAAACGAAAGATTTACGTACACTGTGGTCTGGTCCCACCCAGGAATTGATTCAAAAATGGGAAATTTTTAGATTTTGGGAGTCAAAGACTTCGGTTTTCTTTTTATAACGACGCAGCTTTGAAAAAGGCCACTAGTTCCAAGTGGGTTTTCGACGGGAAACAGAATGGCGTACCTGAGCATGGGAGAGGCTCACCGTCGAATCACGGACTATTTAGACCGGTTCTCTGACGCCATTTTCTCGCAAGACGTAGCTTCTCTCAAACAACTACTCTCGCTCTCCTCCAACTCCGCCTCTCTCCTCTCTCTCGCTCACGCTCTCGACGTCTTCCAGGTTGCTTTGCTTCACCCAAACCCTACCAGTGGTAAATCGGATGATAAGTAATTGAAAACTTCAATTTTTTTTACAGGATGGTAATAGATTGCTAAAACAATCGGACAAGTATTCCCAATTTGGCGAGATCATTGCTCCTCTTTTTCGTTGTTATCAAAGTTATCGAATAGGGAATTTGGTCGATTGTTATCACGCTTTCGAAAAAGCTGCCAAGTTTGTTTCTTTAATTCTCCCTTTGTAAAAGAACATCCCTTTCTGTATTTGGTATGTTAAGTATTTATCAATCTCTATTGCAGTGCTTTTGTTCAGGAGTTTCGAAATTGGGAATCCGCTTGGGCTTTGGAGGCATTGTACGTCATTGCCTATGAAATTAGGGTTCTTGCGGAGAGGGTATGACTGAAAGATTTGAGTAAATTATTGTGTTGTAGTGGTGTGGATATTCAGTTGTTTTATTATGAATCCATCTATGAACAATGCTGTAGGCTGACAGAGATTTGGCTTCAAATGGGAAATCTCCAGAAAAATTGAAAGGAGCTGGTTCCTTCCTCATGAAAGTGTTTGGTGTTCTTGCTGTAAGCTGATCAATATCTTATGGTTATGTTATTTAGAGTCTTCAGATATTGAGTGGATTATCTAGTGCTTTGCTACCTATTTAATGGTTCTTATAAAATTTATAGGGAAAGGGTCCAAAACGAGTGGGGGCATTATATGTAACTTGTCAGTTGTTCAAAATCTACTTCAAGGTGAGCTTTTGCTTCCTCTTTCTTCAGTTGTTTTTCTAGTCTTTCTTGAGAGTTGGAATAGATTGCTGAAAATCAGCTGTGGCTCACCAAGTTGGGACTAGAGCAGATGTAATCTGGTTTTGATATAGCAGGTAAAGGTATTCATATGAGAAAGCTCATATTGCCTAAGGTATTGCACTTAATGTTTTGCAGCTTGGTACTGTTCACCTTTGTCGAAGTGTTATAAGAAGTATAGAAACAGCTCGAATTTTTGACTTTGAGGAATTCCCAAAGAGAGATAAGGTCAGAACTGTGACTTGTAACAAAGCAATCTATCACTTTTCTTTAGATGGAACTTCATAACATGGTAGAAACTACACTTGGAATAGCATCTGATTCATACTCTTTGCTATTGTAGGTCACATACATGTATTATACTGGCCGTTTGGAAGTTTTCAATGAAAATTTCCTTGCTGTAAGTACTCATTTTTTCATGTTCAACTTTGTCACCTAACCTGCATTTCACATGCAAAATTGTGTGTTAAGCCTTGCATTTTTCACTATGAATTGGAGATTAGATCTTCTGTGCCAGACTGCCAGGTATTTATCATATACACGGTGCTCAATTCTTGCTCGTAATTGGATCTTAACAATACTTTGAGTTGATACCATCCTGTCAGCTTATATGGTACTGTTGCATTTTATTATACCAGATGTCACATCTGAGTTTTACTGCAAGTTTTTGTATTTAATCAGGATATCTAGGCTTGAGAAGCTCATTTTATGGAGATTCCTTAATGATTAATTCTTCATTGGATTCTTTTCTTTGACATCACAGGCTGATAAAAAATTATCATATGCCTTCACACACTGCAACCCCCAACGTGAAGCAAATTTGAGGTTAGAATAAACCAGCGTGGATATACGTTGCATCTGTTTGATAATGGATTGTGGATAGATTCTTCATATACAGCCGGCTGCCTCAACTAATAGTTTGAACAAAGTCTTCCAATAACAGCTTTTGTTGTAGTTGCTGAACTGTATCTTATGGAGCCATTACATAATGCATGTCAATATAATTTCATAACAACGATAACAACATCAATTTCACGCATGAACAATCTCTATTTGTTCATGCTGAAAGGGTTAAAGTTGAGTTTTAGTTATTGAAAAGAAGAGTAATGCGTTTAGTCAGGAAAAGAAAGTGGATCTAATACTTCATAGCAGGTTTGATAGTACTTATACTTCATAGCATAATGGGAAACTCACACAACCATGGAACCCAAAAATTTATTTTTAGGGAATAATGATGCTGCTGAATATTCAAGTTGCAGCTCTTTTCCGTTGTATTTATGTCTCTAGTTAATTCACTTCAGCTCCTATTACTAAAAAGTCTTTCATTAGATCCCTAGTCATGTAGCAGTTTCTGACTATTTTCTTTATTTTTGTTTTGACTTCAGGATGATACTAAAGTATTTGATACCTGTGAAGCTTTCAATAGGTATTCTACCCAACAATTGCCTCCTAGAGAAGTATAACTTGGTTGAGGTATGTCTGCCACTTGAGCATAAATTTATGTTCTTTCAGTTTTACATAAAGGTGGAAACAGAATTTTGGTTCATGTAAAACGGACAGTGCAAATAATTGAGCTTTTACGATCTCCCACTTTAAAGTGGCATAAGTATATTCCTGCTGAAACCATTTTTAGTGACATAGTAAGCAGTCATTTTCCTTGACAGTACAGTAATGTTGTGCAAGCTCTCAAAAGGGGTGATCTTCAACTTCTTCGGTTTGCTCTCCAAGAGCATGAAGATCGGTATGTTTGCTTTTGACATATGCAAGATCTAATGAGATTGATAAGAGATTTGAACTGATTTCGGAAGTTGTTTTTTTGTTTCTTCAAGGTTTTTAAGATCAGGTGTGTATCTCGTCCTGGAGAGACTAGAGCTTCAAGTTTACCAAAGATTGCTTAAGAAAATGTAAGTTCCATTCCATGATTTTGGACACACGTATACCTTCTTGATCTTAATGTGTCTGAAAACCTTCTCATAGCAATCTGATGACTGTGATGCAGTTATATTATCCAAAAGCAGAAGGATCCTAGCAAAGCTCACCAGATGAAGTTAGAAGTAATCGTGAAAGCATTGAAATGGCTTGATATGGACACGGATTTGGACGAGGCAATAATCTTCATTCTTGTGCATCTTTAAGCTATTTTTGCAGGTTTCTTTTCCTCTAAACAGCTGTTTAATCTAGTATTCAATCTAATTGAACTATCTGCTGCATTTGTAGGTGGAATGCATAGTGGCTATACTCATACACAAGAATCTTGTTAAGGGGTACTTTGCTCACAAAAGCAAGGTGGTCGTATTGAGCAAGCAAGATCCTTTCCCCAAGTTAAATGGAAAGCCAGTCAATTCCTAGATGTTGGACTGGTTTTGCAGCAAGTTGCACCTAGTTGCAGACCACTCTATTGTACTGGCCTTTTCCGTGTTAACATATACTTTGTGTTCATGTAAAGGCTCCCAACCTTGTAATGGCCTTTCCTCCTAAATCATTCATTCTCATGTTTATTAGTATGCCACTCATCATTTGTATTTCATTTCATAGTTTTTGCTATATAGGCAGCTCCTGTCAGCATTCTAGTGGGAGTAAACAGGTTAAAATTCAAATTCCAAAAAAAAAGGCACTCCTGTTACTACAAAACCAAAATACTTTGAGCTCGTAAAGGTTAATAACAAAGAGGCAATATTGTGCACTGTCTGTCATACAGAAGGTTTTTACTAAGACAAGCCGAAGGTGACTTTAAGAGAGTGATAAACCTGTCTGTACTGATCCGAATCAAATTGTTTTGGATTTAAAAATTAAAGAAATTATTTTATCCACTAATAATGGACAAATTGGCATATTATTAAATCACGGGCCTATTGTCACGGCAATAGATATTGGAATTTTTAGCGCGATTTTGTTGGAATAGGCAATAATGAGATTACTGATTTAGGCTTTGTTTGATGAATAGCTTATCAGCTCTTTTTTAGCTGGTCAACTCATTTTAGTTTATTAACTTAAAAAAAAAGCTTATAAGTTTGTTTGGTAAAGAGTTAGTTAGGCTAGCTGATTCAACCCAATCAACTCCTCCGTAGGAGTGTTTTATCCCATCAGTTGATATTTTTTCGGCCTTTTCTCCATTTTGCCCTCTGTACACTTAACTCTCTTGTGTCTCGTTTTCTCCAGACTCTTCCTCCTTCTCTTTTGTTACTCTCGTTTTCTCTCACCGTCTCACCATCATGCAATCTCGGTTTCTTTGCTTCATTCGTTCACTCCCATGCATCAACAAAGGAGAGTAGACCAAATGGAGAGAAGGTTTGAAGCCAATTTTGGTGCCATTGAGAAGTTCAGCCCCGAAGTGGAAAAGGAAGAAAATGGCACTGTCGATGAAAGATCGTCTACTAAGAGGTGGCTTCCTTTTGAAACTAACCCCAATCTGAGATTTTGCTGATTTGGAACCTCGCAATTTCAAAGGACTTCAAAATCTCACTTCTCTTGAACAACTAAGCATCTGTAACTGCCCTAAGCTCCAGTCCTTCCAGAAGAGGGTCTGCCCTCCTCCCTTTCTTCTTTGTTAATCAGGCAATTCTTACGCAATAGATTAATTTGGTTAGATGGTTTTGTTTAAGGGGTTATCATGGAATAGCAACGAGGAAGGATAAGACAATATCGGTGATCATGATCATTCTTTTAGAGTTACCATTTACAATCTTTGTTCACGTAAATGCAAAGGTTAAAAAATCGCACGCTTGGGTATTAAAATTCGATCAGTTTGTTAAATAATTAGTTAATTTTTGTTAGTTAATTAATTTTTATAAAATATATTTTTAGTTAAATTTTAAAAAAAATTTATAAATTAGAAAAAAATTTCAACCATATTTTAAATTATTCAATTATATTAAATCTTTAACTACCACGTGCCCAAGCATTATAAGGAAAATTTGCTCCTTAGGTCTCGCGTTCTTCACATTTAACAAATTAGGCATTATTATTATTATTATTATTATTATTATTATTATTATTATTATTATTATATGTTCTATTTTTTTATTAGGGTTATAAACTTAATTTTTGTAAAATTTAATATCTAAAATCTAAATTTTTATAAGAATATTCATCAAAATATTAAGATATATAATATGCATATCATTATATATTTTTTAAAATCATGTCCTTATAAGTCATTTTATACATAAACAGTTAATATTAAATAGCTAATTTTACCAAACATCAAATAACAAACAACTAATGCAATCAATTGGTCAAATCAGCTAATAGAATCAGCTATTGGCCTCGTTTGGTAAGCTGCCAATCAGCTATGTTTTTAGCTGATTGGCATGCTTCAGCTGTTTGACTCTTCAAACAGCCAAAAAACAAAACGCTCATGTAGAGGAGCGTTTTGTTGAATCGGCTACTTATTTATTTTTAAAACCCAATCATACCCTTTCCTATGTAATAAAAGAGAGCGCAAGTTTATAATTTTTTTACAATTTTTTTTGCTAATATAAATTGTAGAAATATAAATTTTATTTATTAATAAAATTAATTAACAATTAG
>JANZXP010000008.1:2648745-2661846 GCA_027576715.1 Erythroxylum flavicans | reverse complement strand
AAAAGTGCTTTTGAAGTTTACAGCCAAACACTCATTTTTTCCTTAAAATAACTTTTGCAGTGGAAAAAAGTACTTTTTCACCTGCCAAAAGCTGAACCAAACGCACTCTTAATTTTATATTTTAAAATAATTTTATTTATATAAATTAAACTGGACTTACTTTATACGTATGCCTGTTATTAGTTTTTACAAGTTATATCTCTTTGACGAAATGTTCCTCTTTTTGATTTTTTTTTATAATAACCATGCAAATGTGAAACCCCACTGGTCATTTCATACCTCTTTGTAAGGATTGAGGTTTAGTTTAAGGCAGTGATAGCAGTTGACAATTTGTTGAAATCAATTTATTGAAATGATAAATATTTATGTGTTTAAGATTGCTATTTTAGTAACTCCTGAAATATGAAAATAGGCGTTTGGTAAGTGCGGTTGTAGTTGTTGAAAAGAGTTAAAATGACTAAAAAGTTCATTAATTTAATAAACTATTAATTATTTTATAAATAATTAAAAATATATTATTAGTCATATAAATTTAAATTTATAAATAATAAAATATTAAATAAAAATAAAAATAAAAATAAAATAAATTTAATAAATAAAATATTTCATAAAAATATATTATTAGTCATATTAATTAAGAATATAATAGAAAATAATATTTGTAGTAAAGGTTATTAATGAAAAATAAAATTCTACCATATAAGCAGTTTCTTACCACAACTCTTATTCTGCTTATTGATTTATGCGGTGGAATCGCACTTTTCTTTAACCTTCGATTGTTTACAACAGATCTAAACATACGATTGCATTTGAAAACTGTGGTAAATAAATACTTATCTCCACCGTACTGTAAATCTAAATACAACCTTAAATGCAGTATTAATTAGGGGTGAAAAAAAAAAGTCCAGGCTGGGTCGAAATCTATATTAATTAGGGGTAGCGAAAAAAAGTCAAGTCTCTTTACTATATTAATTACGGAAAGTCGATCGGATTAGATGAACAGACTTTGGGACCAATTTAGACCTAAAAATAAAAATTAAATCCTTGCTTGAGTCTGACTAGATCTGGTTTCGCTGTCAAGCCTAATAATAATTCTAACTAATCGACCATTGCCATTATCTTTTAGTAAAGAGATTTAAAACTAAAGCAGCTAATGAAATAAAGCTTTCTCTTTAATGTGATCTCATCAACTAGAAAAATGAAATACGAGGACCATTTTATCTTGGGATGACCAATTTTAAGTGTTGAATTTTTTATGATTTCTTAATTTAGTATTTAAATTTTTAAGATTTTCAATTGAGTAATAAAATTTTTAAATTATTAACAATTCACTTCAAAACGTTAGTTCTATTAATAATTTGTTAATTTTATTAATAAAATATTTTCTATTTGTGACAAATAGATATGCCCCTGAAAAAACAATAGTCATAATTAGACTAAAGTAGAGAGCTTTTTTTAGATTGACATTCACATATCATGAACAACAAATATTATGTTAGTCAAATCATGATTAATATTTTGAATTTAACTGTTAAAGTTTTAAAGAATTGATCACTCAATTGAAAATTTAAAAACTTAAACACTGAATTGAAAATACTCTTAAAAGAAAATTATATTTAAATTTGAATTATTCACGAAAATTTTAAAATTTTGTTATAAAGATAACACATCCTCAATTTCTGTTATTATTTTTACTGCCATGAATTATTATATAAATTCGCTAAATTTTAATGAATTAAATATTTAATAAATTAAATGTTTCATGATTTTAGAATTCTTTTAATAGTACTATAATATAGTGTCATTTAACTTTTTTATTTGTATTTTTAATAAAAACATATGATTTATTTATTAAAAAATTTAAATATAAAGAGAAGTAATGAAACATGTAACTTGTTAATTTTCAGGGACGTTTCAATTATCAAATGAAAAATAAAGTACAAAAAAAACGTGGAAATTCTTTTTTATTGTGTCATCAAGAGCAAATCCCATCAATTTCAAATGCATTAACTTGAAAATTTAACTCCCATATAAATGTTAATATAAATACATGACAAAAAAATCAATCAATTTAATCGTAAAAATTTTAAATAGACTAATTATTGGTCAGTTTTTGTAAATTAAAAAATTCTTATAAATTAAAATAAATTAATTAATTTTTATTAACAATTTTTTCAATTAAGCTTCAATTTTTTCTATTAGTAATTAAATTAATTATATTTTAAATTCTTTAATTTTATTTAATTTTTAACTCATTTTATAATGATGTAATACCAGTTAAACCTTTTAAAATTTAAACATTTTATTTTACCAGTTTAACTTTCGGTTCAAATTTTAAAATATTGATATAAACAATAAAATGATTTATAATATCAAAATTAGTAGTTATTGTGTCAATTTATTTGATTAAAAATGTCTGAACCCCATTTGATTAATCAATCAAGGGCACCAGACTGAGTAATCAATTTGAGTTCTTACCATGAAACAAAAATCTGGACCGAATTTTAGTGAAATTGACTAGGTTGAAAAAAGGGGATATCTCCAAAATATCTTGTACCTTTTAGACATTTTTTTAAGGTAACTATGATTGTGATATTTGATAAATGATAATCACATATCCTCGCCGCCTTTCGATGAAGATTTACATTAAAGTTAAGTCGTAAAATATTCTATAATAAAAATAAAAATCTATAAGATTGTTTTATTACCACTAATAATATCAAAAACAAAATGGGTCATGGTCTTGTGATAACAAAAAACAGAAAAAGCTTAGGTTAGCTATAACGTCGTTTAATATAATGTCATAAGATTCACGAGGACGCCTTTATCTCACATCAACATGCATATTATATATATATGGATCTAAGGATCACACTCGAAGACAAAACGATGACCAGACCACTTGGTTTGGTTCCTTAATCCTCGTTTTATGATTCTTTCACGTTTGTCCCCGAGTGCTGGTAATGGTAAAAGGTGTAAGTGTAACAGTAAAAAAGATTTTGAGTTTAACTTTTAATTTATGAAATAATTTACATGTACGTAATTTATAATCAAATAGACTTTCTTTAAAAAAAATATAATCAAATAGACTTACTAAGTAATTAATACGAAATATATGAAATGTGATTTATAATTACTTAATACGTATTCAAATGTTACAACAACAACAAATATAATAATGATAATATCGTTCCAGTAAGAATTTCATTGAGATACGGAATTTAGAAAGATCCAAAAGGTACATAACTTTAATTTTATCTAGTAAAAAGACTGCTTCTGATTGAGCCACAAAAAAAGAGTTTTATAAACAGTTGGGAGAAAAAGAATAGTCAAATATAAATACAAATAGATTGTATAAATAAAAAACTAAAAATAAAAATAAAAATAAAAATAAAAGAAAATAAATAATAAACAGATAAAAAGAAAATAAATAAGTAAATTAAAAACAATAAATTAAAAAAATAGAAATAAAAATATTAAATAAACAATGCTTGAAATATTTATGAAAAAAGAAGAATCTTTTATGTAAGGTCATCTACTTTTATACTAGTTTACTAAAGTTTCCTATTAAAAATCTCTAGTAGGGTCATATGATTCCTCATCACCCCCTCCCCCAAATTTTCTTATGTCTTTCTCTTTTTCTCTTCCAGTCCTTACAAATAATTTTCTTCTATCTTATCACTGTCTCTTCCTAATATGCTATAACTACTTAAGTTTTTTGTTCTCTTATTATACTATCAATGCTAGTCACTTCCGACTTGTCTCTTAAACTACATTATTGGTTTTATCTTTTCTTGTAAGGTTCATATTTAACGGAACATTCTCATCTCTTTTACTATTAACTTATAACCATTAACTTGTTTGATAAGGTAGTATTTTGTCTATAGAGTATAGTCAGTCTAATTACTAAACATTAAACTTTACCTTTTAATTTGGGTAGTATCTTTTTGTCACGTGAAACTCTTGAAGCACTCTCTATTTAAGCTATTTTAATTTGATAGAGAAGTACTATGCCCTACTTTGTCTTGCCACTCTTTTTGGTGATAGATCTAATGTACTTCAAATAATATTTTTGTGATAAGACTTTTGTATCAATCTTGATCTTTAAATCATATACAATCACACGATTTGAAAAATTACATTCTAAATATTCAATTTTAATCCTGCTCAATATAAATGTTTGTGACCACAAATTTTTTATTAAAAATTGTATTAAAATTTTAATAATATTGAAATTTTAATTTTTGATCAAACCTTTAAAAGGTACAAATGAGTTATGATAGAAAATCTTGGATGATAATTGAAAAACAATAAAGAATTATCACCCTTATATCGCTATATTTGACTTTTTAAATTTTTTACTAGGACCACTAAATTAAGAGAATAAATCCCATGGCTTAAAATTGGCATTTTTTGGATTTTGATTCTAATGATTATTGGTAAGTATGGGCTCCTAGGGGTGGTCGAGTTAATGGAGCGGGAGGATATGAAGTCAAAAAGTTTTGTGTCCGAATCCCCTATCTATATTCTTTCGATCGAATCTGTACAGGGCTTGTCTAGTGCAAAGTACTCGGTTGACGTAATTTACAAGTTATTGCGTCAATAAGGAAATTTATCTAGTGCGCATCCAAAAGATAATGACTGCAAGTTCCTTAATTTAAAAAAAAGTAAATATGGCATCGAATGGATTCGTAGCTTATTTACTTCGAACTCGGTGCTAAAATTTTTGTAAAGTTTCAAATTTCCTAAATTCGGGTTCGATTTAGTTTTAAAAATAAGCCTACTTTTTATTTTAATTTTATTTTAAGAATAGAATCATTTTATTATAAACGACATCATTATATTTAACATATTAGGATTTAAGGCCATATCAGGCAGTAAAGTCCAAGCTCGAGCTCAGTTCAAAGTTGAAAAAAAAAAAAAACTGAACTTGACCCCAAATCAAATTAAGTTAGGCCCTTATCGTTACTTTAGATTAGGTTGGACCGAGTCGAGCTGGGTTGTAAAGCTTGAACCAGAGGTTAACCTAAAATTGTAAAATTAAAAACACTGTTAAACCTAATTTGAAATTCGAATAAGTCGGATCCAACTGGACTTAATCTAATTCTGAAAAGAAAATATAAAAGACAACAAGAAATCTCCCATTATATTAAATTTCTACTAATCATAAGGTCAGGAGCCGTTTCCAACTGATCTTTATGTAAAAAAATTAATGAATATTTATATTCTTTATTATTATGGGAACACGATACTAGTAATAACAGTGCAGGTTGTGTAATTATTGTGCTTAATTATGATTAACTTTGTGTAATTTGTAGGTTAAGTCTTCAGAGTGACGTAACTGGACGAGTCTTTGACCCATCTTATGATTACTTATGGACGGAAGGGGACGAGTGAGTTGCTCAGTTGGTGGGCCGTCCCTCAGCAAATTTACATGTGAGGTTGGCGAAAGGCATTGTCTACCTTTTATGTTTTTTTCATTTTTAAATGTATTTATATAAAATTTTGAGTAAATTATATAATAAACGAAACAGCTCAAAATTTGCAAAAAATATCAATTCAATTAAATATTTATTATTTTACACTTTCATAATTGTTATAAATTTTGCAAATTATAACAATTATTTACAAATTATATATTATCAATTATTTTGATTTTTAATGTTAAACATTTTTTAGTTTTCCCATAAAGTTGGACAATATTTAATTGTATTTTTTGATTTTTCAAATAACTTATCGGTTAAGTTACGTAATTTGATCCGGATAAAAATAATAAAGTGGCCCAATAAATGATCTAAATCAATGGGTCAAAGTTCGGATGAAAAATAGATCCTGATCATTATGAACCGGACCTATATCGGTTCTGTGATAGAGAAGCCTGATATAAAAATTATATATAAAAGTTAAAGTTATTGCAGAAGCTCATATTATTCATAAGCATAAGGATTCTCTGATCTGTTAAGAGAGTTTATGTTTTGAGAAAATTGTAGAAAAACCTTGATTGCATTCCAGTGATTGGTTTTTGTGAAGACGGAAGTGAATTTGTGCTCATTTCGATTTGGAAAAGCTCATTTGAAATTATAGAATCGAGATCAGATATTTTTCACATTTCTTCGTTTATTATCCTTTCACGTTTAATTTAGGACACGTATTAAGGCATCGTCACGTGTTACATTTAATTGATAAGAGATGATGATCTTTTGATTCAAGTTTTATTAGAAGAGCTAGAGGAGGAGGAATACTAAATCTTAAGTCCAGATGAATGCTGATTTTACCTCTAACTAATAAAAAACATTGTTTTTGATAAACTTATAAAAAAAAAGAAGGTCTTTGAATGAAGTGAACAGAAACACGTGTAGACAAGTTGTTCCTATAAAAGGACCTATGGCTTTGAGTACGAAGAGGCTAGGAACTACATTAATAGTAGACTACTGAAAAGAAAGTAAGGATCTGTCTTTATTGGATAAATCTAATACTAGAAAAATAAAGTGACTCTTAAGAAGCTAGAGAACCACACACACTTTATTATAAGTCCTTGATTCGTTGCAATTACTCCATCTTACCTTACTGTTTCTTCTTCATCATCATCATTTCCTCTGCGTGACTAGATTTGATTAAATTTTCTTCCTTGGAGTGCTTTAGAGTCTGACAAGAAGGGGAAAAATGGTGGCCAAGAAGCCAAAAGTGGTCATAATTGGAGCAGGAATGGCTGGTCTAACAGCCGCAAACAAGCTCTACACTTGCACTAGCTCAAGAGACATTTTTGAGCTGTGTGTTGTGGAAGGTGGCACAAGGATTGGTGGCAGAATCAACACTTCAGAGTTTGGCGGTGACAGGATTGAGATGGGTGCAACTTGGATCCATGGCATTGGAGGCAGCCCAGTTCACAAGATTGCTCAAGAAATCCATTCACTCCAGTCTGAGCAGCCATGGGAGTGCATGGATGGTTTCTTGGAAGAACCATTGACCATGGCTGAAGGTGGGTTACAACCTATTCCTTCTATTGTGGACTCCTTATCCACCCTTTTCAAGACGCTCATGGACTATGCTCGGGGAGAACTGATTGAAGGTAGTGAAATCGAAACTTTTGATTTCTACAGACTAGCAGCTAAAGCCTACAAGATGAGTATGGCCAATGGTGGAGCTCGTGGTAAGCTTAGTGTTGGTTCTTTCCTTAGGGTAGGCCTAGATGCTTATTGGGATTCTCTGGGAGATCAGAAAGATGTCAAAAGTTGTGGGAATTGGAGCAGAAAGTCGCTTGAAGAAGCCATATTTGGTATTCACGAGACCACTCAGAGGGTTTACACATCTGCTGATGATCTCTCAACTCTAGATTTCCATGCAGAGAGCGAGTACATCATGTGTCCTGATGAAGAAATCACCATTGCTAAAGGCTATCTGAGTGTGATTGAGTCACTAGCTTCTGTTCTACCGGATGGTCTCATCCAACTGGGCCGCAAGGTCACAAAAATAGAGTGGCAATCTGGAGCTCAACAACCGCTTGAAAATGGTCATGCTAATAAACCGGTGAAACTACATTTCTGTGACGGCTCGGTTATGTTAGCTGATCATGTTATAGTCACAGTCTCACTTGGGGTTCTTAAAGCTGAAATTAGCAAAGATTCAGGTATGTTCAGCCCTCCTCTTCCATCTTTCAAGACTCAGGCCATATCAAGACTTGGATTTGGGTTAGTTAACAAGTTATTTCTGCAAATAAATTCAAGGGGCGAGGAGGGGAAGAAGTTCCCATTTCTGCAAATGGCTTTTCGTAAGCCGGACTCTGAACTGAGAGATAAAAAGGTACCATGGTGGATAAGAAAGACAGCTTCTTTATGTCCAATTTATAAGAATTCTAGCGTTCTGCTATCTTGGTTTGCTGGGGAAGAAGCTCTTGAGCTAGAGTCCCTTAGTGATGAAGAGATTATCAATGGGGTTTCAGCAACAGTATCAAGTTTCTTACCGCATTTTCACAATCAAGTTTATTATAAAACCTGGAATGCTGATTCTGATGGAAGAACAGACAAAAGTGAAATCCTTTTCACGAAGGTTTTGAGGAGCAAATGGGGTACTAACCCTTTGTTCCTGGGATCTTACAGTTATGTAGCAGTTGGATCAAGTGGAGAGGATATGGATTCATTGGCGGAGCCATTACCAATGATTGATAATTGTGAAACTGCTGGTTCACCACCACTCCAAGTTCTATTTGCAGGGGAGGCCACACATAGAACTCATTACTCCACCACTCATGGTGCTTATTTTAGTGGTCTTAGGGAAGCCACTAGGCTTCTTCAACATTATAATTGTGTTGGAGTTTAGATACTTACTGCTTTCTACTATTATTTTTCAGGATTATATTTTCATGATATGTTTTCTAAGTATTTCCATCTTTCTTTCTTTTAGTTCATGCTAGTGAGCATAGAAGAAAGAAAAGAAGAGAAAACTAGAGTGGGATTGGGACAATTTTTAGATGTATTGCCTGGTTTAAGAAGCTTCTTCCAATTCCTCAATTTGCTTTCACAATGTTTTGTGAGTTTGGTCTACTGTTTCAGCTTACCGATCTCCAATGCACAAAGTAGCAAACACTAACTAGGATTATGTTGAGAATGACGATTACAAGGGCAAGAAAACTTTCAATGCACAATGGACAGGATCCGAGGAACCCGGCTCTTTCTAGCTGGAATTTCTTGATCAGTTCTTTTTTTGTTCTTTAGCTCGTCTCTATGCTCAAAACCCAAACCAACCCTTTGTAGCTCAGACACAATTTGTAAGTTACAATGGAAATCCAGTAGACAAATTGGGACAATGGATGAACTGGCCTAGAAGTCATATTATTCACACGAAACTATAGATAGAAACCAAACTTCTGTGTCCATACGGTACTTGTTTCTGTATCAGATTGCAGCTACAATGGGCCAATGGAAATCAATCAGATTGCTTTCCAGGATGTCCTTAACAATGAGACATAAGTAGAGATGCTTACAATCATCTGGTTTGCTTTGAACATTAGTGCCAAAGCTGAGGGGGACCCGATAAGAATGATGGGTCAAATTCCATGCATACGTAATGTGCCAAAATACAGTAAGACAGTTAACTAATTAGCTCTTCATCTGCAATACACTTGGCCTACCCACTTGGTGCCATCAGATCTCTCTGCAGATACCAAATCCTTGAGTCTGTACGCTAGAGACAGAAAATGACTGTTCATAAACAACACATTATAGGCTAAATACCCCAGATATGTCTGTCTGTTTGTGCCTATAAATCTCAATCGCATTGCAAAAAGATGCAGCAATCGAGGACAACTATCAAAGTTGACCATCAAGAATGGTCCACAAGCTATTGATAATTGAATCCTTCGTTGTATCCTCTTTAGAGTGTTTCATAATACCAAATGAGATCAAACTTGAATCACAAGGTTTCCTGTGACAACAAAAAAGCCTCTGAACTTCGTGTTATCGGTGGATTAACACTATTTAGTGTTTGTCTGAGACCATTGTATGGTCAAATCAATGGAGCTAATGTCTAAAGACTCCATTATTGGGATATTTGCCAAGCTCTTCCCTCAGAGGAAAAAAGAAGAAAACATGCAATGACCCACCTGCTGTCTCTTTCCACCTCTTGTGGGCTTCAATCAGTCTTTGATGATTGTTCATATCATACACCAATCTGTCACCTTGTTGTCTCTTTCATCAAAGAATTAAATGAGAATCTCCATCCCTCATCCCACCTTAACCTAACCACTGCAGATAAATCCAAAAATGTTAATGATCATTAAAATGGATCCTTGTTTTACCTATAATCATCATTATCAAAGGTCAATAGTTGGTACCAACAAAAAACGAAACCCAAGTGTAGCCTCAAACTAACAATTTATCCTTCTAGCCAACAGCTTCCCAGCTTCAGAATAGCTGTGAGACATTAACCAATCATCAATCTCATAATACTCAGCTTCTTTGATTTGGTGGATTTCCTTTTGGAGGGTGCTAGTGCAAGATCTTACATCCGATTTCTTGTTGCTGCAAAGCAGTTTTCGTATGTTTCTTTTATGCTCTCAAATTCCATGAAATCTTTCTCACCTAAAGTCATATAATCATTCACCCATATCTTTAAAGTAGCTAAAGTTGATAGGGATTCCAAGCATTTGATTGACTCTGGTGGAGGGTTAATTTGGTTCATTTCAACAAAAGGCATACACTTAAACCAAGTAAAGTTATATCAAAACCCTTTTAAAGTTCATCATCAGGGATAAATCCTCAGTAGAGCCTGAAACAAACATTGACTGAAGAACGACTTCTAGAGAACAGTAATCTGCTGAAACTATTATGCGAAGGTAAAAAGATGGGTTTTCACCAATATTCAGAAGTTAAATTTCATCAAAGGAACTTGTCACATGTTGTACTGTGAGAACATACTTTCAGTTATATTCAGTTGGATTTACAATCATCTTTTTTTGTCAACTAAGGTTTGATATTGATATCACCATATCAGATTCCACTTGGTGACAGCATTCCTCTTTTCTCCATGTCCCAAAATCTTTAACAAACCAATGAGGGATCAATACTTGGTTCTTGTGCAAATCTTAGATTAAAAGTCTAATGATGCATTAGTAGGTGCGTATGCTTTATTCCTTTCTTTCCTTTTCTAAATGGGAACAACTTTACTATCCCTTGAGAACCAATGAAGTCTAAAGACAAGATATCAACTGATTTAAGTAACTTATCATCTTGGTATCTAAACATTTTCTTTGCTTTTTTGAGCCCCTTTAAGTCAATGATCAAACAGCTTCTCTTTCAATTCTTATTTGAAGGAATCTAGGGCCTATTCGTCTGGTACTAGAGTGTTTGAACTCCTTACCCCAGCTCTCAGCAAAAAGTTTACAAGTGATCATGATATTTCTGATTACAAATATACCAATCACATGATAATTGTTTTTACCTGCAAATGAACTTCTGTAACTTTAACGGCGCAGAGGATGTCCTTCATTAGACAAATGTAAAGAAGTTTACAAGTCACAACTCAGAAGGAAATAACAAGGCATTAGTTTAAAGATTGTCGATTCAGTTGATTCAGCAGGTTCCAAAATTTCTAAACCTTTCGACTCGTTGTTGCTGACAGAAGGTGATGACCACACAATTCAAGAGAATGGAATATATTTTTTTAATTGTCTACTTTGGATATACGGTCCTAGAAAGAAGCAAGAGGCAATTGAATCTTCAGAAACACTTACTGCACATGATAGCAACGAGGAAACCTTATCTTCAACAGTCACATAGAACTGGACTCCTTGGTCAAGTCCAGTTTTGCCACTTCTGAATTACAAAACAGTCGACAAAAAGCCCTCTCTGAAAAGGATCTGTTCGGCTTGTCTTTTGTTAAGATTGTCCAGTCGTCCGGTCCATTCTTCCAGGCCTCTCGGAATCCTCGTCCCATTCTGTTTTGTCAATCAGGAAAATTCATTGAAAATTAAACAATTCAGCATAGCGTTTTTTTTTTTAATAAGAAAAAAGCCGAACAGTAAAATTACACAATTAGTTTAGGGAAACAAATTTCCGACAAATCCTCTAGTAGGATAAGATGGCCCTCAATCGGTGAATGATGAAAGTACATAACTCCACAGCAAAATGACTGGCATAATTAGCTAGCCAGTCGGCACATCTGTTACTCTCTCAAAACACAAGTCGATGAACAACAGTTCAATTCTGAGAGAACCTCCATTCATTTGACGGTCACGTCACTGAGTCACCACTGCCACCAATCCGCCCTAACAAAACCTTTTTATTTAGGGTATGTTTAGTTAGATGTAATTAATGGAATAGAATGGAACAGAACGGAACGGTTTATAATATAATGAAATGTAATATAATGAAAAGTTGTTCGAAAGGGATAAAATTATTCATAATATAATGTAGTAAAATATTATTTAGAAGATGGATAAAATAGAATGTAATGTATAATAAATGACTGTTATATCCCGAATATTAAAATGATTATTATAGTAAATTTAATGTTATAATTTTAAAACAAAAATTATGTCTAATTAAAAAGTTATGGTTAAAGTCACAACTATGACAAATAATTTTTTATGTATTTTTATTTTAAAATAGTAAAAATTTTCATAAAGCTTTTATTATTTTATTATTAATTATATACAATTTATTATTAATTATATAAAATTATTATTATTAATTATTTAATATATTTTATTTTATTTTATCATTTGTGATTTACATTTAAAAATAATTTATTTATATTTTTATTTATATAAAAATATATACAAACAATTAAAGAATAAATTTTTTATAACATATTTTTATTAATAAACATTTTATTAAAATTTTATATTTTTATTAATTATATACAATTTATTATTAATAATATAAACTATTATTATTAATAAAATTATTATTATTAAGATAAAAAAATAACATAAAAATAATATAAATTATATACAATTTATTATTAATAATATAAAAATATTATTATTAAAGTAAGAAAAATAATATAAAAATATTATTAATTATATATAATTTTTGTGGACCGTAATAAATAAGTCTAAAAAAGATTAAAATTAAAATAAATAATTAAAATTAAGAAAAATTATTGAGAATATATTAAATAATATATATTTACTAGTTTATATTCTACCCTAAACTTCTCAAATAGAAAATTTCTTATTTTTACTATTTAGGATATAATGAATCGTACTCATTTCATTCCACTATAAAACTCTCACCTACGGTTTTGATTACCGTACTGTACCAACCGGTACCGGCCGGAAAACGGTAAGACAAATTAACCCTCGGTACCGGCCAAAAATACCGGCCGATATTCGAGTTTTCCGTTGGGTACCGGCCGGTACCCAACATACCGGTAAACACCGGTTAATTTTGGTAAATTTGATGTTAATGAAGGACCAATTTGAAATTTCCTAAATTTAAACCTAATACTACCCCCCCGACCCAGCCGCATCTGTCTCTCAACTCTCTCACCCTCTCTCAGTCTCTCTCTCACTCTCTCGGTCTCACCTCTCTCTCGCCGCCGTCTGGGTCGCTCATCGTTGTCGAGGTCGCCTCATCGTCGTCATCTCCGGTTGCTGTCATC
>JANZXP010000008.1:2602807-2625847 GCA_027576715.1 Erythroxylum flavicans | reverse complement strand
AAGAAAAAGATACCCTCTTTATTAACCATCACCTCTGTGAGGCTATGCTGTCTGCAATTAGCAAATGCCCAAGCGTTCATTGTAGTTGTAGGAAAGGGAACTGTTTTATCCATGAAATAACCTATGACAGTTGTTTTGTATCCGATTTTGATTGTTACCTGTTGTTTCGAATGAAGGTAGAGCTGCGTGAGGTGGGTTGGGTGTGAGGTTTGGAAATTCTACCAGGTTAGAGTCATTAATTTCCAATGGGTTCAAAGCCCTCGTGGGTTCATGGTGAGTTCTTAAAGATAGGGTAGTCCCTCGTAAGTGTTGGGTGTTGGGTGATGGCTGAAGCCTGGTGTTGGAAAGAGTTGCAGGCTTTGTTTGGATGAATTACTCGTGACCCCAAGCAAAGCGAGGGAACTTTACCAGAGAAGAAGTGGACAATATAATTATGGCTGTGTTTGGATTTATAGTAAAGTGGAGATAAGTACTTATTTATTGCAATTTTTAAACGCAGTCATATGCAGTGAGTAATTGGATGTTGAAGAAAAGTGTGGTGCCATCGCAGAAATCAATAAGTAAAAAAAAGGTTGTAGTAGAAATTTTACTTTCCATTAATAACTTTCACTATAAGTATTATTTTCCATTATACTCTGAATTAATATGACTAATAATGTATTTTTATGAAATATTAAATTTATTTTTTCTTATTTTAATTTAATATTTTATTATTTGTAATTTTAAATTTATATGGCTAATAATATATTTTTAATTATTTATATAACAATTAATATTTTGTTAAATCAATAAACTTTTTAGTCATTTTATCTCTTTTCAGCAATCGTAACCACATTTGTCAAATACTTATTTTCACGTTTCAGCAGTTACTAAAACAGCAATCCCGAGCACATAAATACTTATTAAGAATAAGTACTTATTATTTCAATATGTTGATTTTAGTATGTTGTCAAACGCCACCACTTCTCCAAACTAAGCCTATAAGTATATATACTCAAATTGTTTCACCATCATTTCATGGAAGATACTTTGGTTTCTTGTCCTTCCTGTAAGAATTTATTTAATATTTGTGCTTTCTAATTACATTAATTGTTTGGTATAATTCTTTGACAATAGTTTATACTTATTGATACGATCGTCAAATTTAGGTTGCGCTTATAAAATTCATGGTAAGACTGCCTTGTGTTTATTTTTAGGAGCTCTTCCCAAAAATTTTGTAAAAATATTTTTTTAATGTTTGATATTAGATGATAAAATCATTAAAAATTAGAGAAAATAATGAGTAAATAAAATTGAAATAATTTTAAAAATAATTACTATTTGTTATTTTTAGAAGTATTAAATTATGATATTTACTTAAGAAATGCTAAATTTATTATATTATTTATTGGACTTTGGTGTTAGGTATAACTATAAACGTATTTATTGGCTTGTTAAAAGAACGAAATCACAATTATTAAAATTAAAAAATTTGTGGCCACGAACCGATTTGCCGTGTGAACACAACACTTGGTGATTTCTACTTGTCTACCTAGTACACTTTAATTTAATATGGGTTGAATCTTCAACGTCTAATGTTTAACTCACACATGGACACACTTGAATGCGACCAGGAGATAAGGACGATGACTTTGGTGTATGCTTCCTAAGGGATCAAATCCTCAGACCATCCCCAACGCCTAATGTTTAACTAACACATGCATACAATTGAATGCGAGCGACAAAAGACGATGATTTTGGAGTATGCTTCCTAAGGAATCAAATCCTCTGGCCATCCCATCCACACAACGACACAGAGTTGCGGGCACAAAGAATTTGATGATCTTTCGGGGTCAAGTTTATAATTATGTGTCAATCCTATTTTAGGCTATTTTTAAATTTTTTGTACTCGTAATCATACGTCAACTCTATTTTAGATTATTTTATTCACATAAATATATAGGGCTCAAAAAAATATGTTGATAAGATGATCTAAAATAGAATTGACACATAGTTATTAACATAGAAAATTTGAGGCTGCTTCCTAAGCAAATAGAAAGTGATGACGTATGAGTGGTGACGTCATTTTTCACCTTAATATTTAAACAAATAAGATAGTTTAATAATTACGTAATCTAAATATTTTATTTAATAAGTTTGCATATTTAAATTAAATAATAAATTAAATTTAAATAATTGATGAGTTTTATTAAATAAATATTAAAGTTTAAGGCAAGGGATATAAACCCTTAAAAAAATTCTTATTTACCAATGATTTTAAAAAAATATATATATTTACCAATGAAATTGTTAGAGCATCGTGCTTAGAATTTTTATGTTACAACTAGAAAAAGACGTGAGAAATGAGTCAATGACTTACGAACTTATAAAGGCAAAAGACAAAGACAAGACAAGGACATATCTATGCCCGAAAAAGTTTATTAATACCCAACGTGACCTTAATTAGAGGATGAGTATAAGTAAAGCCTGCTCCTGCCATTCTCTTAGACAGGCTCTGCAACTGCAAGTGAAAGGAAAGCACTTACCATACTCATAAAAAGGATTACCACAGAGAAAGAAGCCCACAAAACCAGACGCCACACGCACTCAAAGCTTTCATCAGCCTCAATGTTGGCTTTCGTTGCTGGCTGGTTAACACCCACACCCCTCTTCTTGCTTCTAAATCTCGTGATCGGTGTTATAGCCGTCACCTCAAGTTTTGGCTCTCATAAGAAGCCACAGTCCCACCACCACCCGAAGCACCAAACACTCGCTCGAGCTCCCTCCTTCTTGGAGAGAGTCAGTTACATCAACTACCCCAACTACAAATTCCAACTTTCATACTCGATAACTAGACAGGAACCGACAAGAACCGATTCTCTACACACCACCGATTACCTTAGACAAGTGGCCACGCCACAGCTCGAGCGAGCTCCCTCTCTGTTAGAACGTGTCAAGTCCATAAAATTATCATCTTTCCCCAGATCCGAGCACGAACAGCGAGAACCTGAGGTGGGTTTGGGTGAGGAAACGGACGACAGTTCGGAGGTGGGCACAGTGCACCATCAGGTGAAGAGGAGAGAATCGGCGGAGAGTAGGGTGGCGCCGGAGAAAGTGAATAAGTCGGTGAGCGAGAAGACTTTGGCGGTGGAAGGAGAGGAAGAGATGGAAAAAGTGGAGTGTCGGACGGCTGAGACGACGAGGATAGAGAGAAACCTGTCGTTTGGGGACGATGAAGTAGATGCCAAAGCTGATGAATTTATCAAGAAGTTCAAGCAGCAACTTAGGTTGCAGAGAATTAACTCTCTTTTGCGTTACAACGAAATGTTGCAAGCCGATTCAACATGTACTCAAGAGTAATATATGCTATAATCGTAGATATATAATCATAAATAAATTGTACGCGGAAGATCTACTTCCTGCCAATGTTCTTGCTTAGAAATTTTCGAATGTTTTGTGATTTTGAATTTCTTTTGAATTCTCAATCTCAAATTAATAGTGTATTTTCGAAAGTATAAAAGGAGCTCAGGGACCTAAAATTTTGCAAGTAAAAAAAAAATCAATATGCTTTCGTTAACCACATTAATAATTATCACAAAATTAGAAAATTATTATCCACTAATTACTTAACCTCAGACCATTTGTGAGTTAAAACTACCCAAAATATGGAAAAATCTCATATTTTCCCATTTAGTCCATACATTTAACTTAGTATTAAATCCTAATTCAATCTAAATATAGTATATGAATCATACTACATTTTGTATCAACCAAACTGTACTAAAATTTCTTAATAAGTAAACCTTATATTTATTTCATGTCTAAAATAATTAATTTTTTCAAAATTTAATAATGTGCACCATAATATGAGAAAATATTATAACAGTTTCATGAAAACAATATTGTCCATACAATGAAAACTGTATAATAAAACCTAATCATATTATAACAACATGATCCTTAAACTTCATTAGTGATATGCCTTTTGTCAAATGATCAACCATCATAAATTCAGTACTAACGTGTTCAATAACTACTTTTTTTTTCCTTCACATGTTCCCTTATAGATAAAAAATTAAAGTCTATGTGTTTACTTCGACTATTACTCTTATTATTTTTAATCAAAACAACATCAACTAAATTGTCGCAATATATTCTCAATGACCTATAAATGGAATTCACGAGTCTAAGCCTATATATTTTAGCAATACACCGTGTGATGTATCCTCAAAAACAAGAAACAAACTCAACCTCTATAATGAAAATCGCAGTCAAAGACTGCTTAACAGATATAACATGATGTTAATTTTTATGAATCAACACACCCAACAAAATATAAACCTGAGTATTCTGTTACCTACAGATTACTGGTTCATCTATACATAAGCATGTAATCTTTGGTCCTTTAAAGGTACTCAACACTTTCTTTGCAACTCTCCGGTGATCTAATTCTGGGTCACTTCGATATCCGCCTAATATTTCAATATCAAATGCAATGTCAGGTTTTGTATAGACTTGAGCATAAATCGAGCTTCTGACTGCAGAAGCACACGGAATGTTTTTTATTTTTTCCCTTTCAAAATAAATTTTCGAGCATTTGTCCAAATTGAACATATCGCCTTTCAAAATAGGTGCTATACTCGGTAAACAATCTTTCATCTGAAATTTCTCTAAAACTTTATTAATATAGGATTTTTAAGACAAACTCAAAATGTCACAAAATTTGTTTCAACGGATCTTAATGCTAATGACATAAGATGCATCACCTATATCTTTCATTTCAAAGTTCTTAAGAGAGAGATTGTTTCATGTCATGGAACAACCTATTATTGGTTGCAAGTAATATATCATCCACATATAATACAAGAAAATAAATTTTACTCTCACTAACCTTCTAGTAAATACATTGATCCATGATATTTTCTTCAAAACTAAATGATGAGATAACATCATAGAATTTCAAATACCATAAGTGGGATGTTTGTTTCAATCCATATATGGATCTTTTAAGCTTGCAAACCAAATTTTCACTATTACTAGAGGGGAGTCCTTCTGATTATTTCATGTAAATCTCTTCCTCTAGGTCACCATTTAAGAAGGCAGGTTTCACATCTATTTGATGTAATTCCATATCAAAATGAGTAACCAATACCAAAATTACACAGAGAGAATCTTTTTTAGACACAAGAGAAAATGTATATGTGTAACTGATTCCTTCATTTTAAGTGAAACCTTTAGCAACAAGTCTTGCCTTGTATCTCTCAATATTGCCTAATGAGTATTTCTTTTTTTTAAATACCCACTTACACCATATAAGTTTTGCTTCTTTAGGCAACTCAACAAAATCCCAAACATCATTATTCTTTATAGAATTCATTTCTTCCTTCATGACATTGTATTATAAATTTGATTATTTGCAACTTATGGCTTGTGAAAGATTTCAGGATCATTCTTGGCTCTTATATCGTGGACAAATTCTTGTAGATATACAACATAATCACTAGTAATGACTGGTTTCTTTGTTTTAGTAGATCTCCTTAATGTTACACCAACATCCTCCTGTGGAGTTTGTGCTCAACTGGTTACTGAATGCTTTTAGATAATTCTTGAATAACCAAATCTACTAAATTATCAGCATTTTGTGGAATTTATTAATTGTTATTTGTGTTGACCAGAGGCTGTTAAATTTCAACAGTTAGTTGTACAACCTCTATTTGAACCTAAGGAGTGTTATGAATGACAATCAACTTATTCTTTCAGGTGAAAGGCTAAGTATCCAAATGATCATTATCTGAAACTATATCTTGAAATTGACCACTCCCACTAATCAAATTATTCTTAAGAAATTATGCATTTCTTGATTCCACAATTATAACGTGGTGTGATAGACAATACAACCTATATTCTTTAGAACTTTTAGCATATCCAATGAAATACCCGTTTAAGGTCCCTAGGTCTAATTTTTTCCCTTGTAAATAATAAATTCTTGTTCTGGATGTCCCCAAATGCATATATACCACAAACTCTATTTTCAGCCTTTAAATAACTCAAATGACATCTTTGAAATAGCCTTAGTTGGTAGTCGATTTAATATATAATGGCGTCTTAAGAGCTTCAATCCACAAGGACTTAGGAAGTTTGGAGCTACTCAACATTCTTCGTACCATGTCCAATAATGTTCAGTTTCTTTTTTTTTTGCCACACCGTTCTAGTCCAAAGATCTAAGCATAGTGTATTAGGCTACTATCTTATTTTCTTAAAGATACCTCGCAAATGGACCCAGTGCTTATCCATCTTCAGTATGTCTACCATAATATTTCCCACCTCTATCAGACCTGAATATCTTAATTTGCTTACCTTATTATTTCTCTACTTCAGCTTTGAATATTTTGAAAGCATCTAGTACTTCATTCTTTTTATGAAGCAAGTAGATATATATATATATATATATTATGATTAATCATCTGTAAATGAGATAAAGTATTTCTAACCATACGAGTACATATTTAGACTATAAATATCTATATGTATGATCTCTAATATGTCTAAATTTCTCTTAATACCTTTCGTTAATTTGTTGGTTTGCTTTCTCTTTATGTAGTCCATGCAAGTTCCAAAATTAGTAAAATCCAAAATACTAAGTATACCGTCATTCACCAATCTCTTAATCCTTTCTATGGAGATATGTCTTAATCTTCGGTGCCACAACATAGAGAAATTTTTATTCATAACACATCGTTTTGTTCCAGTATAAACATATGTTACATTGTAATAGGTATTCTCTTGTAAATTAAAAAGAAAAAGACCATAAATAATGTATTATTCCTAAAAAATTCAGATTTATATTTTACTTTAAAGATTCATTTGGAAAATGAAAGGAATATCCAAAAGCTATAAGTCTCGAAACTGAAATCAATTTTCTAGAGAAATTGGGAATATAAAATATCTTTTTATATTTTAAAACAAAATCAATACATAAAATTAAATTACAATCCCCAACAGCCTCCATACTTAAACACATTTTGTTTCCAGAATCAATCTACAATGTATTGTGATAAACTTCAGCCATATTAGATTCAAAGCAAACTAGTGAGATTAGAGTACCTTTTTTTAGGCCTTTAACACAATGCTTCTTCATGTGTCATTTTTTCTTTCAAAAATCTCACTTTCTCTTGAACACATATTATATGTTGGACCCCGTTTTCGGAGCCCAACATCGGACATGGGACCCTAAAGCTTGAGCATAGAGGAGGGCTTAGAATTTGGAAATTTAAAAGAAAACGCCTTCGGAAGCAAAAGCGGGCTCGCTGCGGCGAACATATGGGGGAAAATACTCTGGACCCTTCGAGAATTTTACGCCGCGGCGAGCGATTTAACTTTCACCGCGGCAAGCCCGAAATTTCATTTTCGCCGCGGCGAACATATGAGAGTAAACCTCCCTGACCTTTCGGGAGAAAACCCCTATGACAGAACCCTCAACCCACAATTAACATTAACTCTACTAAATACAACCATAAATTTCCCAACAACCATCCTCAATTTATTCCCAAAACAAAATGGAATTATACAAAAACCCATGCAATTTCCAAAATTCGAATACTTTGTGAAATTAATGGACATCTCCCATCATAAAATTCATTGATATTTAAAGGTAGATTACAAAGCTTTAATGGGCATATCAAGCCACATTACAACATAATCCCAAAAATACATAGTTTGCAAAAAGTAGAATTTCTCAAAATGCAACTAAAGCTTTGTTTTACAAAAGCTAACTTCAAAAGCAAAAATAAAGCTAGTTGGAGTGATGCCTTGGCTCTTGACTACACAATCTCTTGCTCTTCACCTGTAGATGGGACGGAATGGGAGGGGGTGAGCTTAAAGCTCGTGGGTAACAAGTTTATAACTGAGAATTAAGCAAAATCATTGAAAATGTTCGTTTATCAAAGAAAAATTCTTATTAAAATCATGAAATGCATAGTTCCCAAATTCACAACCAAGTCACAAAAACACAAATCATTTATGCATCAACTTATTCACAAAATCATAAACACATAAGCACATCATAATGGTTTGGGTTGATCCAAAACAGAACGTACTACACATTCCCACATAATGGTCCTGTGTAGCTGTGAACAGAACGTACTAACGCAATCCCACTTAATGATCTTGCGTAGCTGTGAACTTATGGGAGTCCATGAAGGAGGTCCATACCACTAGCGGGTAGGCAGGAGAAGTCTTTTGTCAATGTGCACTTGACTTTACTTAGGGGACCACCACAAACCTACATAAAATGTATTTCATGACTTGCAAAGTATATTGCCCAAAAGGCACTTTTCGGAAACATGATTTTCATAAGCATCATATATTTCAAAACCATTTCCATCTTCATCTCATCATCATCAATAATTCAAGTATCAAACATGTAACAATTTCTTAGATTAATCAAAAGAATTAATACAACAAGTATGAAGCAATTTGAAATCATTTTATTTTCTCACTTTGAAAGATAAATATTCGTGGCTTAGTAACTCTATTATAAACATGAAACCCACCTTAAATTCCTTGCTTAAACCTTGCTCAAAGATGTCTTTCTTCTTGCTCCTCTTGCCTCTTTTTTCCCACTCGATTTTCTTAAACAATAACCAAAATTCCATTCAATTCGGTTTAAAAATCGGAAAGTTACTACCTAAACAGTTTTGGACTATCCTTATGCATGAAACAAAATTCTATGCTCTACTTCCATCCAAACATTGAGATTCTTATCGACTGAATTTAGACTTGATTCCTTCACACAATTTGTAGCCCTATGTCTCTAGTTTACAAAAATCAAAAATCATCTTATTTGGACGTCTACAAAAAACGTTATACCTAAAATACCGAAACATGTCTTTGTAGGAAAAACGGAGTTCGCCGCGGTGAACTTCTCCAGAAACTCACTCCGAAAACCCTTTTTGCTACATTTTCCATCTTTTCACTTCCCCCCTTTCATATATAACCCTTCTTAACACTAAACCATATTTTCTACTTCATTTTCAACCCAAAATCATTCTCAAACCAATTCATAAACTACTCTTGATCATTAACCAAATAGTAAAACATTAACTCATACCATTCATCAACAACTTCCTACCCACATTCATCTCTTAACTAACATCAAAACATGTTTCATTCATCTAATCAAGAAGAATGATGCTTATACTTACTTGTTGATGCTTCAAATTCTTCAAAATCTTCAAGAATCTCCAAACCCTAGCTTTCCTCTTCTTTTTCTCCTTTCTTCTCCCTCACTCACGATTATTTCTTCAATGTCAATGTAAAACAACATCTTCTTTCACTTATGCCTTAAATGAATGAGCAATGACCACTATGCGCTTCCATTTAATGCCTTAGCCTTCTAACCTTAAGTGATCTTCCAATTTTGCCCTTATACATTCTTAATTCTTCAATTTAACTTACACCATACTATACTCTAACTTAATCTTAATTTCTCCATTTAATACTTCCAATTCCACCAATCTAAGCAATAAATCCTCCAATCATTGACATGCTAATTAGACTCCAAACAAAATAATTTATATTCTAAGACCACAAAATTTAATCAATTCATGATTAATAAAATAAAAAAATTTGGGGCCCAACACGTCTAACTCCTCTTGTTATTATCTTTTTCAATCCAAATGTGTTGCTGATCTTATCTCTCATGCTAGTAACATAAACATTAAGATGATTAGTACTCCACTTGAACTCAATATTCATCTTTCAGCTATTGACTGAACTCTTCTTAGTAGTAATACTCTATATCATTAACTAGTTGGTAATGTTATTTATTTTACTATAAACTATGTTGATATTGCTCATGTTGTTTGAATTATCAATCAATTCATGACTATATGTCATACCACTCACTTTTATACTGTTCTTCACATCCTTTGGTACCTTATTTTATAGTCTTCACTTCTCTAGCTCATCCAAAATAGAGTTAAGAGCAAGTTATAACTCTAATTAGGTTAAAGACCTTATTGATTATTGCTCTACTACTGGTTATTATTTCTTTCTTAGCATGTCTCTTATTTTTTGATATAGTCAGAGATAATTAGTTATTTCTCACTTTAATACATAAGAAAAATCTTGAGCTCTTACTAATACTATCTCTGAGCTCTTATAGTTACAATGGTTACTTCAAAATATGTGTGATGCCTTCTCCTTTGCATCTCTTATTTATTGTGATAATTAAAGTGTTTACAAATCACTCAAAATTCTATTTTTTATGAACACATTAAACATATTAAGTTTGATTGTCATCTTGTGCGATATCATATACTTCAAGGCATTATCCAAGATGTTATATATGGCTCATATAAATGGACACGTAAAATTGGAGGAATTTCTTATAATGTGTTAGTTGTTTGTGACATATTCTCTAAGGTAAAGACTGTTATATATGACTCACATACCTAGACATGCAAGCTTGGATGTGTTTCTTAAATTATTTTGGTTAAACATGCTATATTCGCCAAGTTGGAAATTATTGTGTATGGCTTATATACTTGAATGTACAATATTCGAGTACTCTAAGAAGAAAATAGGTTGTCTTATTTAGAAACATGTTTATGGTGGATTTGAAACTCTAGAAGGATCTTAGGACTTATTAAAATAGTTTAACTTAGGTTAGAATTAGTATAAGGTAAGTTACATATGCTTATACTAGCTAGAATTTACATATAATGATACTTTCATAAACTTAGTCTATATGTAGGAAATATGTTGTATTTATCAAGAGAGTGATTCAATTAAATAATAAATTAATCACACTTGGCTCCCAAGGATGTAGGAGTACCAAATTGGCTAAACTAAAAATCTTCTTGTCTTCTTATTTCCTTCTTTTATACTATTAATTTTATTATTGCATATTATCTTCCAAAAGTTGTATAAGAGCAATATTGAGTCGACAATGACTTTATTTGTAAAGATTAAAGTGGGAAATTTAAGTGAAAATTGAAATTTCATAATGTGAAAATAAAGAGTGAAACATTTGTCGACAATACTAATATGCTTACGTAAGGTCTCAAGACCAAATCAAGCCATAAGTCAATATGTTCAAATCAAGCTAATTTAGTTTTAGGCTAGCTTATACTTTTTTTTTCCAAATTTTTGGGCTTTATTTCAAGCTCAAGTTTAAGCTTTTATAACCTAGTCCAGCACAAAGCCTAAATTTCAATTATATACTAAAAGATATCATTTTATTTATATAGCAAAACAATGTTGTTCTATAAATGAATATTATTTTCCTCCATACACTAAATGATGTCATTTTGTTTATATGAAAAAACAATGTCAATTCATGAGTCAATATCATCTCCCTGTCCTATAAGTTGCTCCCAATCCCACTCCCAAACTAGCTCCTTTATGTGTATCTTAATTCTGGACCCTCTTCTCTATCTCTCTATGTCCTAACTACTACTCATAGTCCTCTTTATCATGTCATCGCTTCACTTTGAGAAGGCAAGCATTTTCGCTCTAGCTCTAGCCATCTTGAGAACATATATCCAACATATGATAATTCATTTAAATGATTATTATGCTTAGGAATTATATCTCATTTTCTTTTTCTATTTAGCCAACCCTAATGACAAATAATATTCAATTATGAATATTCTTATCATGGAAATTATAAAACATATGCCTTAGTAGATTTTATAGCTTTTACTAGATTTTTGTCACCTACCTTTCCTGTTGGTTCCAATTTTTACTTTAGGTAGTAGGATATTGAACTTGAATTATGTTTTGTTACTTGATGTTGTTTCGATTAGCTTGTTACTGCTTGCATATTTATTCTTTTAATGGAATTGGTTGTGTTCATCCAGTTATCTGAGGATTATATATGAGCCTAAACGCATCATTTATATCTTAGTTAGTATACTAATTTGATACCAAGTAAGGGGTGTTGTAATATGGAGAGTTTGATTAATCATTTTGAATTTATTAGTTTTATTTCTCAACAGATAGAAGACTCAGAAAAATGTAACTAAAAGATATATTAAAAAATAGCATTGAATATGTTGAATTTTAATATTATCCCTAAGAAAAGCTATAACATTATAAAAATGAGGCAACAATGATGTTGTAGCCTCATTTCCATGTTCTCAGCTAACAATAATTAATGTTTAAGGTGTGAGTATCTTATTGTCTTCGAGTTTCAATTTGCTTGGCATTAAAGATTAATAAAAAAATTATTGAAAGGGGTTTAAACTAAGTTTTCAAATTCATTTTGTCTCAACTGAGTGAATAAAAAAACTACCATAGGTAAAATCTATTGAAAAGTTGATATAATGTTGTCTGGATATAATTATGGTTATAGCTAACTATTTAGAGGTTTATAAGAAGTTAAAAACTGAAAAAAAATGAATGAGTGAATATATATTAGATACTTCAAATGTTGCTTGAATGACAAATTTAATTAATTTAGTGTGTTAGGACTCTTTATTTCCATAATGGATTAGTCATTTTCTTAAAATTTATTACAATTTTGTTTTAGAATATAAGTTATTTTGGATTTGTTTAAGAGGGACAATTGGAGTTTAGAAAACTTATCTAGCTATTTCCTTGTTAAATATTTTGTTTTGAGTTATGTTTGCATTCTAATTTTAAATAATACTTTATTTGCAACTCAATATATAAATATTCTAGGACTACTATAAATATAGATATAAATGATCTACATTGTTTATACATTGTGACAATGTGAGACTATTAATATTATTTCCTAAATTATGCAATTTATCTTTTTTTTGTATCTTGTATTTTAGATTGCTCTTATTAATTAACTTCAATGTTAATTCAACCTTTGCGTTACACTTACATTGTTGTTTGAAGCTTTAGTACAGGGAGTTTTGATATCTTATGTTTTACTGTAAGGGCACGACATAGCTATAGCACTAGTGAGTACGGGTTGATTCTATAAGGACTATTGTTTAATTACCATCTATTCATAAACTTAACAAGCTAAACCAACAACTATGATTTACTGAAGATGAAAATAAAATAAGTAATAAATCTAAATACCAAAACAAATTAATGATCAAGAAATTAATCAATTTACGAATAAACTAGATTTAGGTAATGTTTTCCTAAGACTTTAGTATGCTCAATTTAACTCTAATTTAATAAATACTTCTAATTTCTTAGACCAAAGATAATTTTTAAGTTACAATTATATTCTCCCTTGAGATATATAACTCTTATCTTTAGATTAATTAATTAAAATTCCTTTTAAATCAAGACAACATAATATACGTTAATTCAATCTATGATCTCTTTTGATAGATTTACCCTAATCTAAGAAAATCTTGCAACTTTCTTTCAGATGGCTCATCCTCAACCCTCTTTATTTATGTAGTAATCGAACCATACATATTATCTACCAAATCTCGATGCATAATTCAAATATTTGAATCTTCCACTTTTTCTCTTTCAATTAATTATAAAAATATGAATAGATTTTAAGAAAATTGGAAATTCATTAAACTAAAAATCAATTTAACACATAAACCCTAAGGTCCATCCACCTATATTTATATCTCATTTATTTTATAACATTTTTTAAAAAATTGGAATTGAATTAATAAAAAAAATTAAGAGATAATAGGTTTGATCATAATTAACCGTTACAAAGCAAAATGATCACATCATTATAAAATGACAAAGAAAATTATAAAAGACTATTTGATTCTCTATACCATAAGGATTTGTGTGATGAGATAAATATAGAGCAATTATATAGTTTCTGATCTTGTTGAATAACATCTAAAAAATAGCCTCTTTAGTGGACGTGGAGTTTCCAAAATTCCCGTTATTTCTCTCTTCCCAAATAGCTACTATAATGTAGGTGAAAGCCACTTTGTAAATCCATAGGTCTCCTTGATGCTTTAGCTATAGTAATGATTTCAAACCATAAGTTGGGTGGTTGGACCAACTAACATAGCTGGATTATGTGTTTCCAAATATACTAACTGAATCAAAACTGAAAGGATAAATGATCTATACTTTAAGCTAAGGATTTGCACAAACAATAACAATTGGTGAAGTAGGTATAGTGATCTATCCTGTCCAAGGTTGATAACCTGTTATTGATTGCCAGCTAGGTAATGGTGGAGTTATAGGGTGAATTATGCTTAAACCAGATTAGTTTGGACCAAGAAACATATTAGTTAGAGCTCCTGAATAAGTTCGAGCATGATGGATTAGTAAATGTTCCAGATGATGTAAGCAACCATTTGATCTCATCATATGAAGTGGAATCTAGAACAACAGATGAAAGAAATGAAGCCACTATTGATGAATTATTAGGCAAAGAGCCATTCAAAAGGTCCAAAACATCTGCTACTTTGATTTTTGTGTGTAAAGAGACAGTAAAAAGCTAAAGTCCACAATTAAAGAGAGGGGACCAAAAGGAGTCCAAGGATCATAAAAGAAGGAGGTGGATTTACCATCATAGATTATGTGTTTGCAGTGACTCTTGACCTCTTTGAATTTAAACAAATTTTTAAAAAGAGTAGAAAAGTTGAAAGGTGTTCTAATATTCCACAAACTTTAGTCCTTGATGTAGTATGTGTGGATCAATTTTACCTATAAAGAGCTTTTATTGTAAATAACCTTTAGATTCTCTTAGTGAGAAGAATTGAGCAAAGAAGTTTAACTGACAGGATGCCTAGTTGACCACATCTTTTAGGTAAACATACTCCTGAGCATTTAACTTTAAAGCTTCCACTACCTTTAGCTTTCCATAAGAAGTTCTTCAATAGTTTCTTCACTTCCTTAATAACTGCATAGGAAAAAATGATGTGCGAGGCATGATAACAAGATGATGAAATCAACATAGAATTGATCAATTAACATCTACCTATAAAGGATAAGGCTTTGGAGCACTAAATTTCAATTATATTTTTAATTTTACTGAGGAAGGGCTTGAAATAAGTAAAGTTGCTTTTATGGAAGCGATAGGGACTCTAATATATATAACAGGTAGTTGGGCAATTTTGAAGCTTGTGATGTCAAAGAATCTTGTGGCTAAATAAGAAGCACTTGCTGATAGATAAAAGCTTTATTTGTCAAAGTTGATGGACAAACCAAATAAAGAGGAACATTTTACATACCTTAGAGATGGGAGTGACTGATTTAGTGTCAACTTTTATGAAGTTAAAAATGTCATCAGCAAAATTGAGGTTAATCAGGTTGATTTTCTTACATTTTACATTAAATTTAAAGCTAAATTTCCTTGATGCAGTTCTTTTATGTTATCTGATTAGAACTTCAAACACTAATGAAAATAGGTAAGGGAAAATAGGATCCCCTTGCTTAATACCCTTAGCAACTTAGATTGGAGGAGTGGCTTGTCTATTCACCAAAATTTTGTATGAAACAGCTAAGATGCATTAGTGTATCTAGTTAACAAAGATGTAAAGAAATCTAAAAGCTCTTAGCATGTTAAGAATGAAATTCCAATCCACTGAATCATAAACCTTTTTGCACAATTTTTACTTGTGTTCCTCCTATTATAATGTTTAAAAAGTTCTTGTGCAATTGCAATGTTATCTCTAATGTGCATATTTGGGATGTAACTACATTGAGAGTTATCCACCAAACCTAGGAGAACTCTTTTGAGCCTTTATATTATTATCTTAGAGATAATATTGTATATGGATGAGTATCAAGAAATGGGTCAAAATTCATTAAGGGATTGGTGATCTTTCCTTTTAGGAATCAAGGTGATAAAAATTTTATTGAGCTCTTTCAATGAGGCTTTATTACTAAAGAACACTTAAACAACTTCTATAACAGTTTGCCTCATAATGCCCCAATTCTCAAGAATAGAATATTAACGCCATTAGGACCAGAGCCTTTACATTGAGCAAGAGACTTAATTGTCAATTTAACTTCAAATGGAATGACCGTGGATGATAAAAAATTAGCCTCACTTGAAGATATTTTCTGATGAATAATTTCGTCAAGAAGTGTAATAGAAGAAGTGGCTGAAGATCTGATTCCTAGCAGCTGATTGAAGTGATTGATAACTTTTAAAATAAATTCCACTGGTTTGTGAGTTGAGTGCCATTAGACAACAAGAAGACAATTCAGTTAGTAGATTTCCTTAATTGGAAAGCTCTATGAAAGAAAGCAGAATTCCTATCACCTTCTGTTAGCTATAAATTCCTAGACCTTTGCTTCCACAAAGAATAATCAAACTCAACTACTTTGCTGTAATTAGAGGAGGCTTAAAATTTATAATATTAAAATAGGGGATTGTTTGGATCCATATACATGCCATTTTGTGCCCTATTAAGTGCTTTTTTGGTAATGTTTGAGAAGTGATGAATGTTGCCAATATTAGCTCTATAGAAGATTTTGATTTCATCTCTAATGCTGCTGAGTTTTTTGGCATATAAAATTTCTTAAAACTCGTGATGATTGAGCTCATACCTTTCCTGACAACATCTTTAAATTCTTCAATAGTCAACAAGAAGTTATTTAGTCTGAAGGGGTGTCTAATTGGAGGCTTTAGTAATTATGAGAAAATTAAAATACAAGAATGGTCAGATATACTTAGATTTGGAAAGAAAGTATAAGAATTAGGGAAAGATTGTGTCCATTTAGAATTAGACATGCCCTTATCTAACTTCTTACTCAAGAATGTAGGGTCTTTAAGTTTGTTACTCCAAGTGAAATAATTTCCACCTCTTGGAAGATCAGTGACATTAATAACATCGATGCAATTTTTTAAAGTCTTCACATAAAGGTCTGTTTGAATAATTCCTATTAGCTCTATTAATATGTCTAGTGGCATTGAAATCACTAAGTAGGATCCATGGAGATCTAATACTTTGATGGATATTCTTAAGCGTATTCCAGTGAGAAATTCTATGATAAGCATTATTAAAATCATAGATAATTGAAATATCAAGAAGGAGGTTTTTAGTCAGGATTTTGATTTCAAGATATATGATTTGATCACTGATGGATGAATTAAGAAGCTGAAGCAAATTAGAGTAGTAGAAAACCAAAATTCTCTCATTAAGATGAGTATTTGAGTTAGAAATAGCCTTCCAAATGCTGGAGAATAAGGTAAGGATGGCACAATGATTGTGATTCTATCTGGTTTCCAAAATACTAAGAACATATATGTTATTCATAGTAAAAAAACTTTGAATGGCTTGTTACTTACCAGGGAATTCAACCCCTTGATGTTCTATAAAAAGAATATCATTTTTTCATAATAGAAGAACCAAGGTTCACTTTCTACTTGATTTTCTTCTAGAGGTTAGTTGAAACCCTTCTTCAAGTGGGAAGGTACGAGTAGGTTCAATGCAAGGTAATATAAACTCTAGAAGTGTATCTATAGTAGTTGGGTTAAAAGCACAAAAGGATTCAATACAAGGTAATGAACATTCTACAAGTGAATCTGTAGTAAGCAATTTTGAGTCACTCTTTAAATTGGGTTTGCAAGTTCTAATATCTGAAATGGTATTACAAGAGGGTGAAGTTTTACCGAGGTTGTCCTTAGAAGGTTCTATGCTTAATGAATCATAAGGATTATTGGACATATGTGATGAGGTTATGGTATCGATATTGGCAGTGTCAAATGCTTAGAGGCTCTCAAATTGGTTCTGATCCACAGTTTCTTACATCAATTTTGAAAAGATGCCAATGATGAGTATTTTTTCTGTATGTTTTCAGACTTCTTTAGGTTTCATGTTAGGGAGTTTCCAATCATAGGTAACGTTGACTTTATCTTCAACTAGCTCTAAATTTTCATTGTATTTCATTAAGGGAATTTTCTCAAGTAAATTAGTGATAGTGTCAACAGTTATACATACTCTTGTAAAATTGATTCTCTTTGTTTCTATAGTGTCTTGATCCAAGCACAAAGGTCTCCTAAAGAAGCTTGCAAGATGTATTAAACCTTTCGTATTCCAATATTCTAATGGTGTTTTATGGATGCATATCCATAATGGTATATTGGTTGATTTGACTTCATCAAAGCTGACTCTTGGTCTCCATAACTGAATGAGGAAAGGCTTGTTGAAATTTACCAAGGTCTAGCCTTAATCACATCGATGACACAAATAATGGTATCAAATTTGAAGAAAAAGATGTTTTCTTTATTCAAAATGAATCAATCAAACCATATTATTTCCAGTTACTCCAAGCCTAAGTTTTCATAGTAGTAAAGGACACCTTTTTATCAAGGAAGAAGCCTACCAATGTGGATTGCCACTTCTGGACTCCAATTTGAAGGATAGATATTGGAGGAGAAACTATAAATCTGTCAGTTGAAGGGTTAGGGACAGTAGGATAATTTGACATCAAGGTTGAGGTTACTTACCATTTGCACCTAAATGTGTTTGGTGTGAGCAGAAGGAATATTTAGGAATTCAGGTTTGTTTTGAAAAGCAGGGGAGGATTTGAGGTGTTTGAGGTGTTACGAAGGTGACTAGAGTGGAGGGTGTGAATGGAAGAAATAATTCAAACAAAAGGAGGGGCATGTTAGAACTGCAGGGTAAAAGCACTAACTGTTGGATAAAGAAGTAAGGAAGAAAGGAAATGGTTTAGGATTTAAGACAAGTTTAAAGTTGAAAGAGAGATATATAGAAAGGAAAAAGCAGAAGATTAATAGGCTAAAATGAAAGGGTTGGAGTGAAGAAGAAGCACCTGTAGCTAACTACAAGGCTAATGAGTTGGTCATAAGAGGAAGCAAGAGCTGAAAGGCACCAAAATGCAGAGGCTAGAGAAAGAAAACAATCAAAGATTAGCAACTAGTAGCTATTATCTCCATCTTTAGCTACTGTTCACTCCATCTTCAAGCTCTAACAGAATATCAATAAGAGAGAATATAAAATAAGAATATCGACTAGAAAATAAGAAAAAAATAAGACTAAGATATCATTGTCATGAGTCTTGAATCTTGAATCTTTGATATTTCTTATTCAATCCTTGTCTATATTTCAAGATTGACTTGTTCTTGATTCATAACCAACGTGGAATGGCTTTCAAATGACTTTTCCAACTATCTCCTGGCTAAAAAGCACCTCTTTCTTTTCTTCATCCTTTCTTTAAATCTAAAGCCTTAATTTTTAATGAGTAAAACAACCCCAGTATAGAATTGTGTTTCTGGCCATATTATGTTTAGCGTATTCTATAACTTTTTTAGAGATCTTAACGCTGACACATAACCTATACAAGAACATGTAAGCATTGTGTTACTTGATCAATGTACCAATATGGGGATGTTTAGGGCTATAAAGGATAAGTAAAATTAACCATCTTAGAACTTGTCCTTAACATGGTAGCATATAGGTGCTGTGTTCTTGGGTTCTTCTTCAATTCTTCTACGTTTGTTCTAAATTGACCCAATTCTTCTTAAAATCAACTCTTTTTCCTTGAAAAGGTAGAAATAAGATATGAAACAAAAATACTTCTCATTTTAAGTACTAGATCTTTCAATAGTATCTAAAACATAAAAATATGTCATAAAAATAATGCATGTCTAGAATACAACAAACTCGCCCACATATAAGCAAAATAATTCTATCATTTAATCTTAAATAAGAAATAATTTCAAAAACATATCAAGCAAAAACATATGACAATAAAGATTTTTTATCACTCATTCAAACATAAGGATCATTACAATGCTAAATAACTAACTACTTATATTAATTTACAAGTTGGCTCAACTCACTTTAACTTCTAAACAAAGTCAAAACTCTTACTAATAAGACATGAATTTAAACAAAACAAGAGCATTAGAAGATTGTTTGAAAAGTCATGTAGTCTTTTTATGCAAGAGTGAACACTTTATTATGAATACGCTAGATGACTCAACTAGGTCACTATCTCAAATGACTATTAGTACCACTCTTTAAATTCAACTTTTTTATCATTATAAAGCCAACAAAGTGAATTATTTATGCTCATTTATTCACATAAATTTTAGTTTTAGTTTTTTTATCTAGGATAATGAAAATGTTCAAAAGAAGTCAAAATTACTTGATGCATGTGAATTTAATATAAAGAATATCATAATACTCATTAAGTATTCATTCTCTAAATTCATAAAGCAAATTAAATTCACTTATCCATCAATACTCATAACTAGTTATGTAGACTTTTCAAATAATCAAAATAATCAAATTTGAAATGAATTGTTTGCATTTAATATGCTTTTAGTTTAGTCTTTTCTAATGAATTATCTCCTTTGTAGCTTATGGTGGTATATTAATAAAAATAAAATATTATCAACTAATAATGCAGAGCTCTACCATTTGTATGGCTTGTAAGATCTCCATTATAATGGGTGTGGAAATGGCTACTATAGTTAAGTTAAGGTCATCAATAGGCACTTTAAGCTCTATTGCTAGTTTCGTAATGACTGAGTTACTACTAATAATGTCAAAATTGACACAATAGAGGTATCCGTAGATAATATGGATAAAAAAATATCAAGGTATGTCCTCTTCCTTTAATATATACAGTATATTAAAAAGAGATCCCTATAACTCACCACACCTATACTCTTCCTCTTAGCACAAAGAGATTGTACTAAGAACTTGTGCAAATACCATGTCATAGGGAATCGGACTCACGATGCCTTGAATTTTTTGTGATAATAAGGGTACAAAGTAGTTATGGATTGTTAGTAGTGTTTTAAGTTAGTGTCTGGCTAGTCCCAATCTAATAAGGTCCAATTAGGCATCTATGGTCTGTGTAGTATAGCTTGATATAGAGCCTAAGCTGAATGTAGTTAAGGTTATAGTCCATGCCTCCCAATCTAAACTTGAGGACAAAATTATCCTTTTATGGCACTTTAGTGTTGTTGATCTCCAAAATGCATATGAACTCTAGAATTGACTCCTGGTAGACTAGCTTTTAGATGTCAAAGAAGTCGTCATTTGTCAAATTATATAATTTCACGTACTTCATCAACCAAATCTACCTCTCTCAAGATGTTCGAGTATACAAACCTTAGTTCCTTGAACTTTTGTGTGCTGAAAGATTGATACTGCTTCTTTTACGTCTCAATGTCAAAATGGAGTAGTGAATGGTCTAGTTACTCTTGAGGCTTATATGGCACTTATGGCTTAGCTAGTGTAGTTAAAGGTGGTTGTGTTAATGGTTATAGTGTCTATGGTTTCTCAGTGCCTATATCCTAGGAGTAGTAACTTGTGATGTAGAGGCAGAAGCATCTACTCTATCCTTCTTACAAGGAAGTAATACTATAGGTCTCTTTGGAGGTCAGTATGGTCCTATCCTTGCCATAATGTAAACTCCTAAAAAATGAAACATAAATGAACACTCAAACACTAACTTTTTCATCACACGTAGATAAGTGTAAAGTAATATAATATGAAACGAAATAAAATATCACTAAATAAAGTAATATAATATGAAACGAAATAATGTATCATTAAATGATGTATCAATATAGCCTATAACATTCCTATATTTGTGTTTCCATTATTTAGATAGATTGTAATCATAACTTAACATAGAAATATCAACTCATGGAAAACTAACCTTGATTTAGAAACTATACTAACTAACCATACAATTTAAACACACTAAAGTAGCCAAATTAATTTTTATAAGTATCTTCGATCATAAATAACACATATGGTTTATAATTCCTCTAATTCATTTTTGTAACACCCTCAAAATCGTGTAAAATGGATATTTAATTAACAATAAGGAAAAAATACAATTAGGAACTCTAATAATCTAAAATACATTAAAATACTGAAATTAAGAGTGTGGGGAGGAAGATGTTTTGATGAAACTAAAAATATGGTGAACAAAAAGTGAAAATAAATATTTAGTTATTGAAGGCCAAGGAGATTGGAAATTACTTTAAAAAACTTAATAGGAATTTGAAATTTTAGAGAAAATATATGATTGAGGTGGTTAGAAATAAAGAGACATAGCCTTAACATGCCTTCTATAAGGTGAAACATGACCTTTACATGATATTATATAGGTGGTGTGTTAAGGAAATGCACGAACTTATGTTGCATTATATGAGAGCATGTATCAAGAATAAGAGCAATAGAAGAATTACACTATTAAGTTCATAATAGAATACAAGGTTTGCATAATATGGACATGGTCTCATGTTGTTTGAATTAAATGTACAAAAAACTCTGAGTACAAACATGAGGTTGACAAAAAGGGTGTGTAGGTACCGCGTTCAATGAAGGTACATTTTTTTCCTTTTAACTTGTAAACGCAGCCTTAACACAAAGTTGTGTTCTAGTTACCTAGAGTATATTTTGGAAAACGAGTTAGATAACCTATCGTGTAAAAGTATGTTGAAAATTTACACTTTTTGTAATTTTTTGGTTCTTTCTTGCAGGTGAACATGGGTCTAGGATGGAGAGGAAGACTATAAGGTATGTTGGAATATAGCCTTTACACAGGACCCTGTAAGAGGCATGTTCAAGTATGTCACATAACCTAAAAGACCAAAATACACTAACTCTAAACACTTATCATATGAGACCAACTAAGATTCAACATGATAAGATCCAAAACACATGATAATAATAGTAAGTAAAATGAATAACTAATAACTAAAACAACTAAAAACACTAAAGTCTAAAACATGAAAAATAAATAAGTATTAGGTTGCCTCCCAACCAATGTTATGAATACTGTACCAGTACCAATACTATATTTGGTTTTGAAATGGTACTATACCATTTTGGGTAAATTTTTTAAATTTATAGATTAGTACTTGAATTTTTAAAAAATTACAAAATAGTCCCTTAATACACTGACTGTATAATATATAATTTTACAGTAATCCAGTCTCAAAAAAACATAATAATAGAAATTTAAAATAACACAATCTATTTATTTTTATTAATATTACTTTTTACATATTTCACATATAAAGAATAACTACAATTAATATAAAAAGGATTGTTTAATCATCATACAATTATAAAAGTAATGACAATACAAAGTACTTAAAATGTTACAATTTTATCGTATAATAAATAATAATTAAAT
>JANZXP010000008.1:2583129-2593477 GCA_027576715.1 Erythroxylum flavicans | reverse complement strand
TCCGCCAAGTGTTCGATCTAAGTACTCTTAAGAAGTACTTGTGAGAAGGCTGAACTAGCATCCTAGCCAAGGAAGGCGTTCCCAATTCGAGGAGTTTGTTAGTGTTGCACGGTTCGCAAGGTTGTAAAATCCGAGCCTGTGACAACGAGCGCGCCGTTATGCTCACTTCAAATATCTTCTTATTCATTTTCCTTTTAATACAGAGCGAACTCGAAAGAAGCTGGTCATGTCGCCGAGCAGTTGCAATCCACCGCTATCTCTTCTACAGCGCCGGCGTTGCCTTCCTGTGAGCTCCATTTCTTTCTTAGTTATATCAATGTTCAATTTCTTAGCTCTGTTTTAAAGGCCTTTGGATCTTTGAGGTTGTTCACCTGTAGAACTTTCCTAGTTCTTCAAAAACATGTGTTTGATTATTCAAGTTTTGTTGAGGCCGTTATGCAATTTCATTCCATGTGGTTGCAGGCCGTAGTTATGAACCGCAAGAAGAAGTAAAGCGTCTTTCCGGCGGGAAGATCAAGAAGAAGGTAAGAGTTTTTGAAGTGACTTTGTATAGCTTCATTTTTATTTGGTGTTTTAAACCAATTGCATGATCTTGCAGTTTGTTATGTTTCAGGCAGCGTTTGGCTCTACCAGTTGTTCTTTTACTTTGTTGAATGAGACATATCATACTGTGGACTTTATCACGGACACTTGGGCCCTTGGCCTGATGTAGCATACTTCTCTTTTTTGGTACTTCCAATATTATCATCAGATTCTCGTCGGTTTTCTCTTGTTCTGGGAAAAAGAGACCTAAACATTTTATTATAGGGTGAATTAGTGTCTCCAGTTATGTCTACATATCCAGACCAGTATACCTGTGAAGATTAATTGCCATATGCCTGTGACTAAATACTCAAATCTTACAATCTCTGCATACTTTAAGGCTAAGAAACTTAGTCATAATGGTGAATAGCTCTGAGCATTTGCAGTTTTAAGTTCTTGTAGTTTTTCTTGATGCATATTCATGTGAAGTAAGTTTCCTAACTAATCACTTTTTCTGTTCTCCAAATTGTACCGCATGCTATGTTTTGTTTGCCCAGCAATGTACATACGCTTGTTAGGTTGAGAACAAAGAGAAGAACAAAATTTTTTGGTTGGATGGTTGAGGCACGTGTACATCTTACAACTTCTGTTTTAGGTCACATAATGGAAGAAAAGTTTGGCTAATTTGGTTCCCTCTCAAGCAAAATTAGAAGTAACACCTAATGAACTTTGTTACCAGTTCTAGATACCAAGTAGTGTCATGGGAATTAATCAGTAGGTTGAGGTGACTGTATCCTTTAATGCGTGTTGTTACCAAGATAATTCCTTAATATTCAGTGTCAGATATGTGGTTGCTGATGGTGTAGTTGGTGTTCAGAACTCTGTTTCTATCTTAAGATCCCCTCCCCATTTAGAAGCAAATAGTAAGAGGAGGAAATATGTGCTACAAGACATTGTGTGAATTTTGTAACATGAATAGTCTCCTCCCTCTTCCTCATCCCCACTCGTCCTTCCCATAAAATTATTTAAAAATCCAAAAGAGAAAAAGAACAAGATTGGGAGACAGAGGATGTCGAGTTGACGTGGGCCGTGTGAGATTTACTGTTTGAAACTTCTGGCCATGTTTCAGTTAAATCAATGTGGCTTTAACGTATTTGTCCTTCCAACTTTATGTGCATAATGCTATGTGAAGCATCATCTCATCTTCTGCTCTCTTAATTCACAGTTGTTTCTGTCCTGCATGTGTCTCAATCCCACACTTCATTGTTATTCCTTTTCAGGTTCCAGCATCCTATTTCGTTAATTACTTTAAGAATGCATGAAACAGAACATTGTAAACAACGTAGTCATATGAAACTTTTCAAAAATAGGATGGTAACAGTCTTTGCATTTCCTTCTTAGAAGCATAATTTGATTATTCTTGAAGTGCCTAATTTATCAAAAATATGATTTTCTTTCTTTTCTTAGGTCTCAGAAACTGCAGTTTATTTCATTGGTATCCTAATGTGATGACTTCCATGATCTTGGAACTGCTCCATGAGTTTGTTGCAGGTCTCCATAGACCGGGGTGCCAAGCAAGGACGAAGGAATAGATTGCTACGGAAAATCAGTCATGTTAATTTTTGCATGCGTCAAATATAGGAGCGGAATTTTTCATCGTCGCCCTATTTAAGAGTGATTGGTTACAATTTGGAGGAATAAAAGATAAACTATCATTTTAATTTGTAATGCTCTATGAAATGTAATTAAAATTTTACTGTTATTTAAATCATGTGATGAAATTTTCACCTATACAAAACATAACAAATTTAAGGGGTATTAATATAAGTTCTGTAACTTTAATTCAGAATTAAGAGAATCACAGATTTAAAAAAAATTAATTGAAAATTAATCACTATTGTTTTTAATAAAATGTTTTTTTCTTTTTATATTAAATAATTCAGATTTAAGATCATTATTAAACTATAATTAATTAATTAATAGTCTTTTTCTATAAACTTACACAAAGTTTTACATTTTGTTTCTTTTCCATATCAAATTATAGAATTATAATATCTCCCAAATCTTAGATTAAGATTGATAACATGTTTGATTTTTCTTTAATTTAACTAAATTTCGGATTAAATATATGATCTAACTCAACTATCCTTTTTAAACTCATATAATTTATATATCACAATTTTACATCATTTATAAGTAATATTCTCTAGCTAATTTCTATAAATAGATCTTAACATAAAGAATTAACTTAGACCTTGTTTGGTTGAGAGGTTAGTAATAGAACGAGATGGAACGTAACACTCTTCCATCGTTTAATTGAGGGTTTTATAATAGAATGTAACAGAATGTGATGGAAGAGGAGGGTTTCATATTACGTTCTATTCTATCCGAAATAGTGAAAATAAGAAACCTCCGATTCGAGAGGTTTAGGATGAAATGTAAACTAATAATAATACTACCTAATGTACCCTCAATAATTTTTCTTAATATAAATTATTTCTTCTAACATTAACCCTCTTTTCTCCAAACTCATTTATTACGGTCTATAAGCTCATCACCCTCAATAATATTTTTATACTATTAATAAAATTGTATATAATTAATAAAAATAAAAAATTAATAAAATTTTTATTAATGAAAATAGAAAATATATAAAAAATTATTCTTTAATTGTTTGTATATATTTTTATATAAATATAAATATAAATTAATAATGCTTAAATATAAATAACATATAATAGAATAAAATTTATTAAATAATTAATAATAATATTTTTATATAATATAAATTTTATATAATTAATAATAAAATAATAAAACTTTTGTTAAAATTTTTATTATTTTAAAATAAAAAATATAAAAAAAATTATTTGTCACAGTTGTGTATGGCTTTTTAATTGAACATAATTTATGTTTTAAAATCATAGCGTTAAACCTTTTTCAACAATCATTTTAATATCAGAGGTATAATAGTCATTTATTATACATTACATTGCATTCCATCCATCTTACAAATAATGTTTCACTACGTTACATTATGAACCCTTCCATCCCTCCCAAATAACTTTTCACTATATTACATTCCATTCCATTATAAATCATTCCCTTCCATTTCATTATGTTCTATTCTGTTCCATTAATTAACATCCAATCCAACAGGCCCTAAATGTTCAACATCTTGACCTCAGGATAGTCCTAGTTCTCTATTTATAGACTTGCCGACAAACTCCATTCCTATAATTGTGTGAGTTGGCTTATCTGTTAAGAAAACTAAAAGGGTCAATTCAATATCTTTTAAATTTACTTGAAATATTTCCAGTTTATCGATTCAAGTTATAGCTTTCAAGCTCGAGATCTCCATAAATGAAACTAAGAAGTTTTATATTTAGCATTTGTTTTTTATATGAACTCAAGAGGAAGAATGATTCCTTTTGAATCCACAAGAAGGATTCCACACGGTCAATTCCTTTTGAATCCACAAGTAGGATTCAACACGGTCAATCACATGTTAATAGCTCCTTTATTAGCTTGGATCACATTGAGTAGAACTTGATCTCCAATTCAATCTAATATGCTTCAAATCTCACTTTAGTTGTTATTTCTTAGAAGGTTGATCAACCCAAATATCATAACTTAGTCCTTTTAATGCTTCTTTGATTCTCTAAGTTCTAGCTCTTGCAATCAATACTATAAATTTCACATCATATTAGTTGGTGTCAATTGTACTAATTAAAAAACTAAATTGGGTTTTAAAATTACTTAAATATCAAAATATTATGTACATAACTGTAATTCAATATTTTCACGACATCATAAAGGAAGTTTTGATATTTTCAGACCAAGTCAAGCTTCCCTTGGCTAGAGATCTACCCTAAAATAAAAATAGCGATGAACTCGACTTTGTTAAGTGGGCCCTTATGATTGAAAAAAGCAATAGCATACATAGGAAATATTGACAAGAAAATAGTACATGTGCATGCATTGTTATCTGATAAAGAGAAGAAAAGGTTGACAGGTAAAAGTTAGGTGTAGAGAAAATTTGTATCTTCTTTTGGTGGCCAACAATTCTTGAAAAGGAAAAGATGAGTAGGTGAGAGTTTGTCAATATCTTTGACAAACGAAGATACGATTATCACAAGCTACAAATTTTCTCTTGTGATTTCTCTATATATGAAGAGATGTATGCATTCGGTTAAATATGAGATGAGAGTGCACAGAGCAATTTTAATTATTTGCTCTGTAATAATTGTTTAGTTCGTGAACAATTGAGAGGGTTAAAAATTGAGAGAGAAAAATTAGGGAGTCATTACAATTGGAAACACACTAGGTAGCTAGTTTTGCGAGAGTGTAAAATTAAATATTGTAATCTCCGATTTTCATAGTAATTCTAGCAACAGTTTAGAGAGTGAATGTAGCTCTTGCATTGAGAGTGAATCACTATAAATCCTTGTGTCTCATTTAATTACGAATTTGCTTCAATCGTGCCAGTTCTCCATTATTTCTTGCGGTATTGGGATTATATTTCCACACTATTTATACAGTCTAAACCATAACAACTAGTATCAGAGCAACGGTTGTGACTGTCAGTGAGAATAATGTCTGGAGAAGAAGGAATTAGCTGGCCGACGATTAGCAAATTCAATGGAGATAATTTTGCTTATCGAAAAATGAATATTCAAGATTATCTCTATAGCAAAAAGTTACATCAACCCCTGACAGGATCAAAGCCAGATAAAATGACTGATGACGAATGGAAGTTGCTGGATAAACAAGTGTTGGGAGCGGTCCGACTAACGCTCTTAAAGAATGTAGCGCACAGCGTGGTGAAGGCAGAAACCACAAATAACTTGATGAAGGTGTTATCAGACACGTACAAGAGACCCTCTACCAAAAACAAGGTGCATCTTATGAAAAGGCTGTTCAATTTGAAAATGGCTGAAGGAGCTTCAGTGGCTGCACGTCTGAATATTTTCAACACAATATTGAATCAATTGGAATCGGTAAAGATTACTTTTGAAGATGAGATTCAAGTACTTATTTTGCTTGCCTCTTTACCAAATAGTTGGGATCACTTTCGTTCAACTGTTAACAATTCTATGGGAAGCCAAAAGCTGAAGTACAAAGAAACCAAAGATAATATTCTTGCAGAGGAAATCAAAAGAATGGATTCTAGTGAAGGTGCGAGTTCTACCCTAAATCTTGAAAGGGGTAGACCTGGTGATAGAAATTCTAACAAAGTAAGTGGAAGAGGTCGATCGAGAAATGGAAGAAGCAGATCGAGAGGCAGAAAAATAGAGTGTTGAAAATGTGGAAAACAAGGCCACTTAAAGAAGAATTGCAGAGCACCTAAAAAAGAGCAAAATAGAGGCAATGCTACAAATGCTGCGACTGATGAGGTACTACATGGTTGTGTATTGTCCATTGACAATTTTATGGACACTTGGGTGATAGATTCAGGAGCTTAATTTCATACAACATCATAACGCCGCATAATTGAAAATTACACAGATGGTGACTACGAAAAGGTGTATCTGACTGATGAAACACCTTTGGAGATAGTCGGTATGGGAGATGTTCGTTTAAGAAATGAAAATGGAACCATATAGAAGATTTGACAAATGAGGCATGTACTGAAGCTGAGACGAAACTTGATCTTAGTCAGCCAACTATGTGATTTAGGAGATTATGATGTGACTTTTAATAAATCCTGCTGTAAGTTGACTAAAGGAGCCATGGTTGTTACTCATGGAAATAGAAGAGGAACCCTCTATATGACTACTGATAATAGAGGTGTTGCTGCTGTTACTGGTTGTGATGATAGTTCAAGTTTGTGGCATTACAGACTTAGACATATGAGTGAGAAGGGAATGAAGATACTTTTGTCAAAGGGAATTTTGCCAAACTTGAAATCGATTGAGTATGAGCTATGTGAAAGCTGCATTTTTGGGAAGCATAAAAAGGTTAGCTTTGCGACTGATGGCAGAGAATTAAGAAAGCACAAGTTGGAGTTAGTTCACACTGATTTGTGGGGGTCCCGCTCCTGTTGCATCACTTGGACGGTTAAGATACTATGTGATCTTTATTGATGATTCGAGCAAAAAGATATGGGTTTATTTTATCAAAAATAAATCTCAGGTATTTAGTGCTTTCAAGAAGTGGAGAGCCAAGGTGGAGAACGAAGCACAGCTAAAGGTGAAGTGTCTGAGATCTAATAATAGAGGAGAATATGTAGACAAAGATTTCAAGAAGTACTGTGTAGATAATAGGATCAAGATGGAGAAAACCATCCCTAGCAAACCTTAACAAAATGGTGTAACTGAGAAGATGAACAAAACACTGAATGAATGTGCAAGGAGTATGAGACTCTATTGTGGATTGCCAAAGATGTTCTAGGATGAGGCAGTTAACACTGCTGCATTCTTAATCAACCAGAGTTTATTTACACAGCTAAATTTCAAATTACCGGAAGAGGAGAGGTTTGGAGTGACAAAAAGGTAAACCTTTCAATTCTGAAAGTGTTTGGTTGTGTTACTTATGTGTACGATGATTATGTCAATAGAAGGAAGCTTGATCCGAGATCAAAGAAATGTTTCTTCATTGACTATGGAAATGCTGAGTTTGGTTATCATTTCTAAGATAACCAAAGCTGGAAGATTATTGGAAGTAAAGATGTCATTTTTAATGAACAAGTGATGTATAAAGATAGCCAAGGTGTAGAAGACAACACGAGCACTGAGAAGTGAGAGAAATCAATTCCGCTAGGTGATATACCAATGAACGAGATGTAGGGTAGCGACAATGAAGAAGAAGGAGAAGATGATCAAAGAGAAGATGACAACAAAGAAGAATCAGTAGAAGAGAGAGTGACTCCTCAAATTGATGTTCAAACTTTGAGAAGGTCTTCTCGTGATAATAGAAAAGCATCGGATAGGTACACACCTTCTCCTCCATATAGCCAACGTGCACTGCACCATATTTTGTTGACTGATGATGGTGAACCAGATAGTTATGATGAAGCAATGCAACTAGATGAATCAATCAAGTGGGAGTCAGAGATGAAAGATGAGATGAGTTCACTTTCATCAAATCAAACTTGAAAGCTGGTGAAATTACCGAAGGGGAAGAAAGCCTTGCACAACAAATGGGTCTATCGCATAAAAAAAGCACCGGATAGTAATAGACGGTACAAGGCGAGGCTGGTCATGAAAGGATTTCAACAGAAGGAAGGTGTTGACTACAACGACATTTTCTCTCCAGTAGTTAAACTGACCACCATTTGGACTTTACTTGGGATTGTGGCGAAAGAAGATTTGAATCTGGAGCAGTTAGATGTGAAGACTGCATTCCTGCATGGTGACTTAGAGGAAGAAATCTATATGCAACGACCACAAGGTTTTGAAGTAAAGGGAAAAGAGAATATGGTGTGCGAACTTCAAAAGAGTCTGTACGGGTTGAAGAAGGCTTCGAGGCAATGGCACAAGAAGTTTGGCGGATTCATAAGCAGTAACGATTTCTAACGATACTATGCAAACTACTGTTGTTATGTGAAAAGGTCTAACAATTCTTATATCATTATACTCCTGTACGTAGATGATATATTAATTGCAAGACCTTGCATGGAGGAAATCAACAAGTTGAAGAAAAAGCTATCGAAGGAATTCTCTATAAAGGATTTAGGTGCTGCAAAACATAGAAAGAACGGGATTTTGAAGCTCTCGGAGGAAGATTGTATGAAGAAAGTACCAGCAAGATTCTACATGAATGAATCAAAACTGATTAGTACTCCTTTGGGCAGTCATTTCAAGCTGTCAAAGGACTAGTCACCTTTAACGGATACTGAGAAAACATATATGACAAAGGTACCATATACTTCTGCTATTGGTAGCCTTATGTATGTTATGGTTTGTATGAGACCAAACATAGCACATGCAGTGGGAGTTGTGAGCAGATTTATGAGCAATCCAGGAAAGCAACACTGGGAAGCAGTGAAGTGGATTCTTAGGTACTTGAAAGGCACTATTGACTTAGCTTTGTGTTTCAGAAATTCGAGAAAAGGCTTACAAAGCTATGATGAGCGTGTTAAGAAATTAGACCCAAACTTATAGGGTTTTGTTGATGCTAATATAGCTGGAGATGTCGATGGCAGGAAGAGCACCACGGGTTATGTGTATAGCCTCAATGGCACCGCAATCAGCTTGCACTATTTACAACAGAAGCTGAATACGTTGCCATGACGGAAGAAAGCAAGGAGATGATGTGGTTACAGTCTCTCTTGAAAGAATTGGGATACAAGTATGACAAAGGTGTCTTGTGGTGTGATAGTTAGATTGCGATTCATCTTGCGATGAATTCGATGTATCATGCTAGGACAAAGCATATGCAGGTTCAATATCATTATATCAGGTCAGTTTTAGAAGATGGAGTGTTGATGCTTAAGAAAATCAATGGAAGTAAGAATCCTACTGACATGCTGACAAAACCGGTTACGATTGGCAAATTGAAGCTGTGCACAACTTCAGTTGAACTTCTCACTTAAGAATTGAGAAGTGGAACTACTGTTAGAAAAGTTAAATGATGATGACAATTAATAGTCTCCAATCATTCGAGAGTGGGAGATTGTTAAGTGGGCCCTCATGATTGAAAGAAGCAATAGCATGCGTAGGAAATATTGACAAGAAAGTATTACATGTGCATGCATTGTTATCTGACAAAGAAAAGAAAAGGTTAAAAGGTAAAAGTTAGGTGCAGAGAAAATTTGTATCTCCTTTTGGTGGCCAACAATTCTTGAAAAGGAAAAGATGAGTAGGTGAGAGTTTGTCAATAACCTTGACCAACGAAGATACGATCATCGCAAGCTACAAATTTTCTCTTGTAATTTATCTATATATAAAGAGATGTATGCATTCAGTTAAATATGAGATGAGAGTGCAGAGAGCAATTTTAATTATTTGCTCTGTAATAATTGTTCAATTCGTGAACAATTGAGAGGGTTAAAAATTGAGAGAGAAAAATTAGGGAGTGATTACAATTAGAAACACACTGGGTAGCTAGTTTTGCGAGAGTGTAAGATTAAATATTGTAATCTCCGATTTTTATAGTAATTCTAGCAGCTCCTCAGAGAGTGGATGTAGCTCTTGCATTGAGAGTGAACCTCTATAAATTCTTGTGTCTCATTTAATTATGAATTTGCTTCAATTGTGTCAGTTCTCAATTATTTCTTGCGGTATTGGAATTTTATTTCCACATTGTTTATACAATCTAAACCATAACAGACTTGAGACTTGATTAGGCCTAGGACTTATGTTCTTGGGCGACTAGAAATCTAATTGAGTTGGAATAGGACTAAAATTATTTATTTTTAATTTATAATGACAAAATGACATCATTCAATTGAAAAAAATTAATTAAAAATAATTGAGCTTTAGTTCGACCCGGGCTAGGCACTGAGTCTAAGCCTAGCCCAAAGGCTATAAATTGAAAAAAATTAAATTCAACTCGTAGATTGACTAGCTCGAATAAAGTCTGTTGATTTTAGATCGGGTAAGGCCCGGACTAAATTGCCAACTCTTCCTCTTTCTCCTAAACAAAACATACATCAAAGTTTATGTTACTCTAATTAAGCTTGTAACTAGTATCAAATCATACTAAGCTACTATATATCAACTTCTTAAGCTGACAGAGTAAAAGTATATACATCACCTTTACCTGGAAAATTATTGAAGCTTACTCGTACTCCTAAATCCTTCCATTGCTTTTTCGTATACCAAATATCTGGTCCTAGCATTTCGAGTCTGGATCCTCTGTCTAATTTTATGGTGTCTTATTC
>JANZXP010000008.1:2558406-2568571 GCA_027576715.1 Erythroxylum flavicans | reverse complement strand
ATTTCCACCAGAAATCATGTTGATGACTCTGACTGGTCGGTCATCTTGTGGCCCGGCATTCCTGTCACCTCTTGCCCCGGATCGTTCCCTCACTTCACGTCGATCGTCCGCATTCATTTCCTGCCTCCCTCTATCATTACGATCGTTTCGCCTCCAGGGCGGTCGCCTATTGTCGGGCCGACCGGTCCTACGCTGATTGTCCCGGTCGGTATTTTGTTCGTTCTTCACGAATCGGCCCAGTCTTCCTCTCTGGATAAGAAGTTCTATCTCTTTTTTCAATTGCCAACAATCTTCCGTGTCGTGGCCAATATCTCTGTGGAAACGGCAGTACAAATCTGGGTTCCTCTCCTTTTGGGGAGTCTTCATTTTATTTGGCTCTCGGATGGACTCTCCATCCGCTCTTATGGCCGCCAGCACTTCCGCATATCGTTTATTAAGCGGGGTGTACCCTTGGTGATTCCACTGCCGACCGACCGGCTTTCTCCAAGCAGACTGATCCCTCTGTCTTTTGTGAGATTCGTCTGCCCTACCACTAGTCCCGCGATCGTCAGCTCTACGTTTCGTGTTTTTTAGTACCTCCTCCAGTTGAATGTACTTGTCTGCCCGATTTCTGATTTCTTGAATAGATCGGGGCTGATCGAGGGCCAATGATTTCTTAAACTCCTCATCCCTCGTGTTGCTCATAAGTGCTGCCAACATGGATGAGCAAGTGAGATCGGGTACTTCAACTGCTTCATTATTGAACCTAGTCATGAACTCCCGCAAGCTTTCGTTTCTTCCTTGGGTGAGTTGCATCACTTCCAGTGCGGTCTTTTGTGGCCGCTTGCTTGTGGCGAACTGATTGAGGAAAAGCAGTCTGAAATCCTCAAAACAAGTGATACAGCCCGGGGGCAGGCTATTGAACCATCGCCGAGCTCCCTCTTGAAAGGCCGTACAGAAAGCCTTACATTGGATTGCGTCCGGAACGCAATGCAAGTTCATCATCGACTGGAAGTGCTGCAGGTAATCCAGAGGATCGGTTTTTCCAGTATATTTTTCTGGCGTCGGTATTTTGGTCCCGGGCGCCGGGAGGCTATCCAAGATCCCCGGGATAAAGGGAGAGCTATATTGGGCCGTTGGGCGGTCCGGACGGAAATTCATGGCTGCATTGATCCTATCGTCAACGATTTTTTCTAGGGCTTCGGTGGAGTGGCGATCAGCAGTCATACTAGTTTGCCGTGCAGGCGGCTGTTGTTGTGCCTGCTGAGACTGCAGAATCTGGCGAATCACCAGATCAGCTGCTTCCTCGATTTGTTTTCGAGTGAGAGAAGTAGGCATGGGTGCAGGAGGATCTGCGTCTGAGAAGCGTTGGAGGTTTGGACGCATGTTAGTCCCGGCGTTATCCTCCAGGGCTGCGCTTTGTTCTACTTCTTCTAAGTTTGGAGGCTGGGGTTGGTTGTCTGGATCCGAAGATTCCGTGCGGGAAACTTGGTGCATCGGCGGTAGGGTGGCAGATAGTTGCACACCTATCCGTTGTAACGCCAACGCCGTGACAGCAGCTATATCAGGGTTAGCCGCTGCCGCCTGGCTAACCTGTGTGGTTCTGGACGTGGTGCCCTGATGTCGGGCCCCACGGTGGGCGCCAAATGGTTCAGCCGGATTCTGACGAGGCTGCACGTTGCCGTTTGGATCCATGGAATCAACTACTCACATTTGAAATTCCAACAATTTCCCGTTCAAGTGTGAACTTTCACATTCAGCTTGAACTCTTCCTTGAGCGAAAGCCTTTTTTGCTTGTTTTTTAGCAGCTCGAGTATATGACATCACCAAGAACCTTTCTACTCCACTGATATGGGCCCACTAAGAATCTCCCTTGCTCTTTTTCGTGGGTAGGCAATCACAGGATCTGACTATCGTCATCATACTTGCCCCTTGTTGAGTCATCAGCTCTACTACTACTTGTTAGATCTGAAGAGCCCACTTTTATAGGAGATCTTCATCGTGAATCTAATAAGAGAATATATTCATAGGCTTTGACACCACAATTTAACCCAAAACCTTAAGACATTAGGTTTATTTGTTATTTTCACTTACATGTCCTTCACTAATTTCATCTCTTTTTAATGTAGAATTCTTACTCACACTTGACATTCTAATAATATCTTCCTCAAGTGGAAGTCCTACTAGGAGTCTTCTTGCTTTTCTTTGTGAGGAGACAACTATAGAATCTAATTACCATCTCCATACTCATCTCTTGTCGAACCACCAACCTCTGATATCATACCACTTGTTGGTGTTGGAGAGCTCACTTATTTGAGATATTTACATCATGGATCTAACGAGAGAACGTATTCATAAACTTTGACACTACACTTTAACTCAAAATTTTAAGATATTAAATTTATAGATCCTTTATACTTATATGTTTATCACTAATTCCTTCTCTTTTTAATATAAGATTCCTGCTCAAACTTGTCGTCTTTAAAGAAATGACTTAATTGGGAGGTAGGTTACGGAAGAGTACTTTTTTTTTCGGGAAGAGCTAATAATTTTGGAATCAGTAACAGTGGTACACGACCTGTAAGAGCAAACACACGAAGACTCACAAACTAGCGAATACAAAAGACTCACCAACCACCGAATACAAAGTAGGATAAAGAGTGCCCGCACGGGTAGCTCAACTGATCTTCAAGGAGGTTGTTAAGTGCAAGGTCTCAGGTTCGAGTCCCTGCAGCGGCAGTGTAGGAGTTTCATCCAATGTGGTGGCTCCTTGAGCGCACCGAACACGGGACCCCATCTCTAAAGAACTGAGTGAGATTAAACCATAATTTACCCCTCTACTACTCTGTCAAGCCGAAGTGTGGGGGCACCTGAAATGGGCGATTTCACCTTTTGAGTGCAGAATAGGATAAAGAGTGGGGTTAAATCTATTTGCTGCCCACGAGGCTGGTCCGCTTGAAAACGTGCTTGTACATGGAGGACTCGAATGGAGTAGGGGACAATGATCACAGCTCATAGCAGAAAACTATGCTCAGAAAAATATCAATGGGAAGTACTTTGGAAAGGGATCGATCAGAAATTATGATCTTTGTTATGGGACCCAATATCAAAGATTTTTGATCTTGTACTTTGCCAAACATCCTAGCTAAGCTAGTGGAGATGGTTGCATTTTTCTTACAAACAAACCAGTCATGAACGAGCTTTTTGGACAATGATTTTGACGTAAGCTGAACTGACTTGTCTTTGGTTTGTGAACTCTTCCTTCTTACTTTACGCTGTAAGAACTAAGAAGATGAAGTGGAATTCGTGGAGACCGATAAAAGTTTTAGATGTTTATGTATGCATTTTCATTTTTATCAGATATATGATTATTTATAAGATTAATCGAGAAATTTAATGTCTTTTAAATAAGGTATTTTGAAAGGTAAAAATATCAATTTCTTGTGAAATTTAAGAAATTATATTTTTTGAAAAAATTCATTTTTAATTTTTAGTTTCTAAAATAATTTTAAACTTTAGATAAAAAATAACAATAAAATACACACAATATGAATATTATACTTAACCAATTAAATATTTTTTATATTATGATTGAATTCAATTATTAAATTCAAATAAAAGTAATTAAATTTGATTTTAATTAATAATTTATTATTACTACCATAAGACTAATATTGTTAATTTATGTATATTTTGTCGTTATCTTTTAATCTTATTTTGAAAACTAAAAACTTAAAAGTTTTTTTTGAAAATTTTAAAAATTAAGAAAAATTTTAAATTTTATTAAATTATAAAAAAGTTTATTTCTTTTACTCTATTCTAAATTTATAATAATTTCATTTAAGTAGAAAAATGGCAAGTAAATACGTGTCAAAAAGTTATAAAATAATATGTTAATATCAATAAATCTGTTCGTATCAAATGCACATAATCTTCTTATTCCGACTCAAAACACCAAACCTGGACATGATTGACAGAATCGGCTGACGATCTAAATTAAAAGGACCTATGAGTAATGAATGGCTTATATTGCTGCATTTGGACTAATCCTCCATCTACGTGTGTTAACCCTATTCTACAGACAAGACAACATGTAGGCATAAGTCTTTGTGAACCAACCAAGTTGGATGGCTCTGTCAATCTTTTTCTTCGCCTTTCTTTAGCCAATTAGGCAGGTTTCCAACGCTTCTGCCCAATTCATCATCAAACCCTAAAAACTCCACTTCAAACCATGATTTCGTGCAACTCAAGTGTAATAATAATGAAAATAAGTTATCAACAGTCCAGAACGTCAGAGACTTTTGGTTATGTAACTGGTTTGAAGCAAATTCAACAAGATATAAAAAGGAGTTTCAGATTTTTCTAGTATTATATTATTCAACATCGAACATGTTATGGGCCACGATGATTCGTTTTTTTTCTTTATTTTTTACAATTTTATGAAGATCATCAATCTTCAGGATCCATCATTTTCAGAAATATTGGTTAGTTGGTGGAATCGAATGGGATTATCAATTATGTGTTAGACTTGTGGCTGATCACTAACGGATTGTAGATGATAATAAGAGGACAAAACGCTCCCTTTTAACCACATAAAAAAAGGGTTAGCTCCAAATTTCTTATGAGATCAAACTAACGTATCGTCTTTTTATGAAAGAGTAAGCAGCTAATCGTGCTTAATTAGGAGCAGTACCAATGAAGGGACAAACAAAGAACAAACATGACATAAGGGAGTACGTGAGTTCATTTATAATTCAAAACAACAGGTTAATTCTGATGAGTACGTGAGATAAAACTGCAGAAGTAAAACATAGTTCTAGTTGATGACACTGTTCAAAGAAAGAGCCATCGAATGGACGGACATGAATTCCTATCGGTGCAAGGGAATGGACTTGGTGGTTGGTGGTTTTGGTATTTTAGGACCACGTGATCTTCTTTCTGGGTTGGTTTAGATCTCCATAAAGATATTCAGTATCTAACAGTAGTCCCCTCTCGAGAGGTCCCTACCCTTTCTTTTTCCTCTGCAGGACCTCTCTCTCGCGCACAAATTCGTCCATACTGTGACTTTCATCATCGAGAAACATATAACTTTAACAACTTTAGATGCATCATCTATCCACTTTTTGACAAAACGTTTAGTTAGTCGAAGATCAGTACTGTCTGACGTGCAAATTCAGGTTTTGTTCGCTTTAGAAGATTGTTCATTAGTTACTTAGAATCTTCATCTTCTGTTTTCCTTAGCTATGAAGTTAATTAATTAGCTAGGTTCCACTAGAAGCCAAATGGACTTAACAACTTTAGATCTTCAGTTAGTGTGATCTTCGGAGTTCAACTTGAACTACAATCAACTGCATGAACTTAGCATGCATGCTTTGTTTGATAGCATCGAATTATGGGCATAAATTCATAAATTATTTAATCTAAAATATTAAAAATTTGACAAAGATATAAATTACCTTAAAATTTTAATGAAATTTAAAAAATATTTAATATTTTACAATTTATAAGTTAACCCTTAATTTTAAAATTAATAATAGTTTATAAAAATAACTATTTTTTCAACGAAATTTAATACAAAATTAAAATCTTTTTTACTCTATGATATTATTGTTAAATTTACTTATAAAATTTATTATGAGATAAATTTAGAAACGTCAAAATCTTAAGGATGAATCAAAACCTTTAACCTTCAATTTTGTGATCCCAGGTTAAGGATATATCCAAATAGCTTGAGATACTAAAAATGTTCACAATTAGGAACATATGATAAATTCTTGATCATAATAAACTTCTAGTAGTCACTTTTCCATATATGTTAATTAGGTTACTGGGGCATATGCATTTCATAGTATATGTTAATTAGGTTTTATATTTTTCAAATTTCGAAATACAATTTAAATTTTAAAATTAAATTGAAGTTTGTCTTATAAAAATTAATTTTTTTACAAAAATAAACAATTAATTGAATTTACTAATATAAATATAAAAATCAGGAGTCCTATTCAATTAATTTGCTAGTAATATTTTCTTAAAATTATAAATTAAAAATAAAATTTTATTTTTAACCTAATCAAAATAATATAAATACTTAATATTTTATGTGTGTCGTGTAATTTATTTTAATTTATTTTCTACTATAATTAGTTATACATCTGAATAAGGATCGAAGCGTAAAATTGTAGTTAATATTAATTAATTTAAATTATAAAATTTGTTAAATGCCATATTATACTTTGCAAGAAGTTCTAAGAATTTATTTAACTTGCTCACCTTTTTAATAAATTGTCCTCCCTCACAACAGATACATCCAAATCAATAATGAGAATCAATGTGTTAAAAATCAGATCGAAAGTTAAACCGATAAGAAAAAAATTTAAGAATTAAAAGGTTTAACTGATATTAGACTGTAGTAAAATTAGTTTAAAATAAAATAAATTAAAGAATTTAAAAAATGATTGAAGAAGACTATTTTTATTTATAAAAATTTAAAGTTTAATTAAAAATAAATTATTAAATAAAAATTTATTAATTTATTTTAATTTATAAAAACTGATTAGTTTAAAATAATTAATCAATTAATTAATAAACTGATTACTTTTTAACAAAAACTAGTAAACTAAATCGAGCATAAAAATTAATCAACTCAAAATTTTCACGATTCATCAATTCAGTTAAAATTTTAAAGTATTGAAAAAAATAGAAGGAGAATCCAATTTTTGTTAAAGTATTAGAAGTCAGGCCCCTACTAATATACCTTCCCAATGGCATAAATTGACTCGTACCGGCTAGAGAATATGTTATGACCGTTCGTTTTGCTTCTCTTTTTCACTCCCTTTCTCTCTTGTTAGGTAAAAGACCTAACTATCACTGTTCTGGCAAGTGGGAAGGTATGTTTAGTTGTTTTCATGAAGTTTCCTGGTACTTTTCATGTAAAATAATGAGCTACACAAAGAAGGATCATAGCTTGTGATTTGGTATATGGCAAACAGCTAGCTAACCAATGATCAACAGGTCTAGATTATACACATATATTTACTTGTAATTTGGTATATGGCAAACAGCTAGCTAACCAATGATCAATAGGGCTAGATTATACACATATATTTATATAGGATGTAGATTTATGGTCTAGTTCAAATATATGCATGACCCACATGCATATCAAATTAATAACATATTCGAGAATTCGAATAAGCTAAGTGATAAGTGTAGTTAGATAAATTCGATTCGATTCAACCTAATTAGTTAATTAAATTAAATTCAAATAAAATGATATTATTTTAATTTCCATCCCAACTATAAAATTCGAATATAAATTGAGTTTTAAGTTAAAAAAATTCAACCCTAGTAAAAATGTCAAAGTCTACGTACCCGTAAGATCTCTAGGTCAAAGATTTTCCTTTGAAACATCAAATTTCCTGGTCCAAACTTCAACTCCCAACCAGTTTCATTTACTAGGATCTGAAATTGTCTGGTTACTATAAACAAATATTACCTGGCAAGTAAGAACCATATGTGTATGTAGATAATAGAGTTTTTAATAAAATTCGAGATCTAAAGAGATTTAATTTATCAAAATTAATCAAATTTATTAGATATCGTTACAAGAATTGATTAAAAAAACAATTATTAGAATTTTTAATTCATGAATCAATATCCTTATTTATCTCTTTTGTTTTATTAGATAAGTTGTCTATATCATCCAAGACAAACAATTAGATGATTAATATTAAAAACTCGATATGGTTTATATTAAAAATTGTGAGATAACATATACAAAATTGCTTCCAAATTATTCAATGAGGACCAAAATCCAGGAAAGTGAAGAATTTCGAGGTTGGTGTTCTCCTTCTTTTCTGGTTTGAATGATCAAATATTGATGCCTTGATTCATCAGAATTATATTCCTCCAAACCTAGAACAAAATCCTTAAAAAGATATCTTCATCGTTACCTAATCTTTACATGAACAACCAAGCTCTGTGTTATTTTGTGATTATATTGCAGAAATTGATCCATCTTGGCCACTAGATCACGAGATCCAACGCTCCAAAAACACCCACTCCCCATCAGAGTTTGGCACCATGAAATAGACCCACAAGAATAAGCAAGTCTGTGGGTGGGGCTTGGAATCATATATCATCTTGATGATGATGATCTATCCATGACCAACCAGGCAGACGTATTAAAACATGTGGGAAAGTGAAGCCTTCTGTTCTAGATACAAGTCAGATTATTATTAAATAATGACTATATACTTGAAAAATATTAAGAATTGTAAGAATAAAAAAACCTTCATGAATACAAAAAAATTTAGTTCCGTCAAGATCCTGTTTGCTTTGCGTATCTTTGAACGATCCTACGTTCCTGTCGTCAAAACGACCTATCGTTTCTCGTTTGTTCTCATGCAAATTTCGCCCGTCCACTATATAATGTATCTAAACCTTTCTTTGGCTCTCCATCTGCCTTTGCCATAAGCTTTATAGCTCTACCACCATAATCATCATCTTCTTCTTCTTCTTGTAATCATCTAATCTTCTTAAGAGTAGACAGATACAGATAAAGTAACAAAAATGTCTCAGGGTGTTACAGTCCCAGCTTACTTCTTGGTCATTCTATTCGTAACTCGTTTACTGACCACAGCAGGAAGATCCAAGCCATGGTCGAGTTCTCTACCTCCTAAGATCCAAACACCTGACTTCGCAGAGAAGCTTCGTGCCGACCCAGAAGCCATCGAATCAGCCTCTAGCGACTACGGTAATATTGTCCATCGAAAGCCAGCTGCTGTTTTTTATCCTTCCTCCACGGACGACATAGTCAGCTTGATCAAGTTCGCGTACGACAATTACTCTACTCCCTTTAGCATAGCTGCTCGTGGTCGTGGGCATTCGGTCCGAGGACAGGCCACGGCGCCTAACGGCGTCGTAGTGGACATGATGAGTCTCAGGAAAAGTAAGAACGGGACTGGTATTAGAGTCACAAAGAGCCCATCTTTGGGTTCTTACGTTGACGTTGGAGGGGAGCAACTATGGATCGATGTCTTACATGCGACATTGGAACATGGCCTTGCACCGGTTTCTTGGACCGATTACTTGTACCTGAGCGTTGGAGGTACACTCTCTAATGCTGGAATCAGCGGGCAATCTTTTCGCTATGGGCCTCAGATCAGCAACGTGCATGAAATGGATATTATCACAGGTGTGCATCCACAGGTTTTGCTTTAGCAATTAATAGAGTCACTTCTTGTAGGAAAAGCCATTTCTGATTAGTGTTTGCTTTGAAACAGGAAAAGGAGAGCTTGTCACTTGCTCTGCGAAGAAGAATTCTGAGCTGTTTTATGCTGTTCTAGGTGGTTTAGGCCAGTTTGGTATCATTACCAGAGCAAGAATTCCTTTACAACCAGCACCAAAGAGGGTATTAACGAATCTCATTGACTTGATGTCTTGAAACATTTAATCAATTCAAGGTCATCCTCACCTCTATAAGGTCTGATTCAACTGTTTTTGCTTTCAGGTCAAGTGGGTTCGAATGCTTTACACTGATTTCTCTACTTTCACAGAAGACCAAGAAAGACTGATTTCAGTGAATGGAAGGAGACAAAGTAATGCACTTGATTATGTGGAAGGTTCACTTCTCATAGACCAAGGTCCTCCAAATAATTGGAGATCCTCCTTCTTTCCGTCATCTGATATCCCAAAGATAACGTCCCTAGTAAACCAGCATGGCATTATCTACTGTCTGGAAGTTGTCAAGTACTATGATGATCACACTCAAAAGACCGTAGAAAAGGTACGCGTTAATACTCGCCATTATCGTCATTCCTGTTATGAAACATGTTCAAAGAGTTGACCTTTCGTGTCATTCTCTTGTAGGAACTCCAAGAACTGCTCAAAGGTTTAAGTTTCAATGATGGATTTACGTTTCAGAGAGACGTTTCCTTCGTCCAATTCTTGGATAGAGTTCGAAGTGGAGAGCTAAAGCTTCACTCCCAGGGTTTGTGGGAAGTTCCTCACCCATGGCTAAACCTCTTCGTACCAAAATCTCGTATCTCAGATTTCAATTCAGGTGTCTTCAAGGAGATTGTTCTAAAACGAAACATTACCACCGGACCTGTCCTTGTATATCCTATGAATCGAAACAAGTAAGTGAAGCTATACTCTTTCTTGTCAGATAAACCTTTCTATGGTT
>JANZXP010000008.1:2542418-2553708 GCA_027576715.1 Erythroxylum flavicans | reverse complement strand
TGTCCTTGTATATCCTATGAATCGAAACAAGTAAGTGAAGCTATACTCTTTCTTGTCAGATAAACCTTTCTATGGTTCTGAACTTGGATCATTTGATTTTATGAAAGCAACCCATTAACGTTAATGCTCCGAATTTCTGCAGATGGGATGAAAGGACTTCCGCCGTTATTCCAGAAGAAGACGTTTTCTATACCGTGGGGTTTCTGCATTCAAGTGGTTTCGATGGCTGGCAAGCTTTTGATGATCAAAATAGAGAGGTCTTAGACTTCTGTGACAAAGCTGGTATTGAGATTAAGCAATACTTTCCCAATTACAAAACAAGAGAAGATTGGAGTAACCATTTTGGCTCCAAATGGAGCATGTTTCAAGCTAGAAAAGCACGGTTTGACCCGAAAAGGATGCTATCTCCAGGACAAATGATTTTTCAGTGACATTTAAAGATAACAAGTTCTGCAGATGTATGATCATAGAAGCTAGTAGATGAGGATTCTATACATTTTCTTATAAGTTTACAAGTGCAGAGATTCATGAAGACACCAACATGGTCTACCACCATTTACGATTACAATTGTGTACTCCTACATACTTAGAAGTTGAAACAAGTGTAGCCCCTAGAGACAAAAATTCCAAAATTGAATTATGAATTTTCGTTTTTTCATATAATTATCAATTTCTTTCATAAAATATCTAAATAGAAATAAATAATAAATGATGTAAAAATATATATTGAAATACGTGTTAATTATAAAAATGAATATATTTTTTTTATAATGACTTCACGAAAACTAGTAGAATTTACAAGCAAAGGAAGAAAGAAACTAACAATAATCTTTTACTAAGGTTTACCTTTTGATAAAAGTAATTAATACAACGAGTAATAAATTAAATTTCAATATTTTTAAAATTTAAATAAGGCTTTTTTATTTTCTGTTAAATTAATAGTAATCATCATTAAATTGAAACTAATTTAATTTTTCAGTGAATTAAGTGATTGTCACCATCTACATAACTAAAAGAACATCATCGCTATTCATGACAATGACTATGGGCCCTTTCCAACAAGGCTTGGATTGTTGGATCGGCCTAGAATCCAGCTCTCCCTATTTGGGCCTAATTTAGGCCCAATTCTCGAGAAGTCTAGTGCAAAAACTGGTGCTAATAGGTTCGGATCAGCAGAGCCATGGCTATGGCTTCCTCTCTTCACGCTTCTAATAATTCATTCGTCTTTCACTCTCTTCTTCAAATCCACCCTCACTCCCCAAATGCCTGTTATACCTCCGGAACACTCAAATTCAGGGCTTCATGTTATTGCTGTTCCAATGGTGCTATTCATGCTACTTACACAACGAAGACCAGGAGAAAGCCCAGGCCAAGCTTCTTACAATTAGTTCAAGGCAAATGGTCTCGTAAACTCACTTCCACGAGGAAGAAATTGCCATGGCAAGAACAAAAGCAACAATTTCAACAGATAGAAGAAGAAAATGAAGAAGAAGAGGAGGAGAAGGAGGAGGAGGAGGAGAAAGAGTGTTTAGAAAAGAAGCCAAATTCTGAGTTGGACTCGAGCCACTCAGTGACAACTTCATTTAATCAGTCAACTTCTGCTCCCTGGATTCATGGGGCAAAGTCCAGAAAGAACAATTTGGTTTATCGGCCTGAAAAGCACCAATTACTAGAGCAAGAAGAAGACGTATATATAGAAAAGAGGCCAAATTCTGAGTTGGACTCGAGTCAATCAGTGACAACTTCATTGAGTCAGTCAACTTCAGCTCCTTGGACTCATGGGACAAAAACCAAAAAGACCCATTCGTTATATTGGCCTGAAAATGGAGAAAGAGTTGGTAGGTTATCCGAGGTTAAAGAAGGCAACGTGCGAAATGTATCTGCCGTTGAGAAAACTGAAGGAGCACGGAAGGGCGTGAATTCCAACCACAAAGTTACGGAAAAGATTGCAACTTTAGATGATAATTCTATTGAGTTAACTAGAGATGAGAAAATACCTGTCGTCAAGGATTTAAGTGAAGCAGTCTCTACAAAGGAAAAAAGGCAATGTGAGGATAAGCGGTCTTTTAAGAATGTTGAGGTTATTGGTTATGGTGGACAAGTGGAGACACGTGTTGTCAAGGATTTAAACGAAGCAGTATCTGCAAAGGAAGAAGAGCAATATGAGGATAAGGGATTGTTTAGAACTATTGACTTTATTGGTGATGGTAGTGACAGTAATGGCAAAATTGAGTTGCCATGGGAGAGGGGGAGTGGAGTGGAGTCTGTAGAAGAGGATGGGAGGAGGAAGACAAGTAAAACAGAGTTGGCTGAGAAAACGCTGCCTGAGCATGAGTTGAAGAGACTAAGGAATGTGGCCTTGAGGATGCTTGAGAGATTTAAGGTTGGGGCTGCTGGCATTACACAGGATTTGGTGGATGCTATTCATGAGAAGTGGAAGCTGGATGAAGTTGTAAAGTTGAAGTTTGAAGAGCCCTTTTCGTGTAACATGAAGAGGACACATGAAATTTTGGAGGTGAGTGGTTACAGTTTGTTTCTTTCTTACTGGCCATTTATGCGAGAGGAACCATTTCAATTATATTTCAGAGCTCTGGTGACTTTGGCTGATTTCTTCCATTTAAGTGAGTGATTGTATTTTAAATTTTACTAGTGTTTTAAAGTAGGGATTGTCTTAAAAGTGATGGTAGAGCTTTTATGGTGTTACATATTCTTTATGATTTATGGTCCAAGTATTTTATGTGATTCTTATTCTACTTGCATCTAAACTTGATTATATTTTCTGCTATATCAGAGGAGAACTGGAGGTTTGGTGATATGGAGATCGGGCAGTTCCATTGTCTTGTACAGGGGAATGACATACAATTTTCAATGTGTACAATCATATACCAAACAAAGTGAGGATAATGTTGATGTTTTGCCACATACAGAGAGGATAGTGCGTGATTCTACACGTGATGCGGGGATAAAGCTCCTTGTTAACAATAAGTATTTGAAGAATCTATCTGAAGAGGAACTCATGGACTATAGTGAACTGAACAATTTGTTAGATGAGTTGGGTCCACGGTTTAAAGACTGGTGTGGTCCGGAGCCATTGCCTGTGGATGCAGACTTACTTCCTCCTATAGTTCCTGGGTATCAACCTCCATTCAGGATTCTTCCTTATGGGGTAAGACAGAGTTTGAAAAACAAAGAGATGACATTGTTTCGTAGGCTTGCGAGAAGAATGCCTCCACATTTTGCCTTTGGTATGGCAGAACTAATAAGTTGCAGTTGTATACATTCAATCGTATGATTTTAATTCCAAGTATTACTGTAGGAAGAAGCAGAGATCTGCAAGGTCTTGCAAATTCTATGGTGAAGCTATGGGAAACGAATGCCATTGCAAAGATTGCTATCAAACGTGGTGTACAGAATACACGTAATGAGAGGATGGCAGAAGAACTCAAGGTGAGGCATTGCCAAGACTATGGTGATGATTTTACTTGAACACTCACACGCAAAAATATGACCATGGTTGTGCAATTAAACACATTTTCCCACTTCACGTACAAAATCTGTCATCTAGTCCTTTGTCTTCTGCATTAAACTTTAATAGGCAGAGGAAAATTTTCGAGTTCCCTCAATAAGATGCTAGTTATAAAGTAAGTGATTAGCACATTCAATTGTTGTGGGAGTTGCATTGACTGTGGAGATTTTTGGATGAAAATGAAATATGTCAGGCTGTCTATTTGTGATCTAGATTGGCATCTGTTTTCCAGCAACTACTATTTTAACGGATGATGAGTGGTGTCTGAATTTTGTCTGTACAACTGCATAAGGACATTCTATCTTCCTTAGTTGACAGGGTAATGTTCTTGTCAGGATCCTATTTGGATCAATTATTCAGCACTCTGATTTTGTTTTCATTTAAATTCTTATCAAAGACAGGCTGCTAAATTTGGAAATCTACTATGTTCTACCTGCCTGATCTCGACTGCTTCATATTACATACCCATCATTGACAGTATCTTCCTTCTGTTTTCTCTTCTTTTTTCTTACAATAACTGTTGCATTCCTGTCTTGCAGATACTGACTGGGGGAACACTTCTTTCTAGAAACAAGGAGTACATTGTATTCTATAGGGGAAATGACTTCTTGCCACCTGCTGTTCGGGAAAAACTGAGAGAGAGGCGGCAAGTTAGTTACCTCAAACATGATGAGGAGGAGGAAGCCCGGCATGTGGCATCAACTTTTATTGATTCTACATCTAACACTACTGTGGGCTCATTGGTTGCTGGCACCCTTGCTGAAACTATAGCCGCAAACTCTAGGTGGGGGAATCAACCAAGACGTGAAGATGTGGAGGAGATGATGAGAGAATCAGCTTCAACCAGGCGAGCCTCATTAATCAAACGTCTTGAGAATAAACTAGCTATTGTAAGTAAAAGTTATCTGAACTGAAGAGATTCTATGATATTTGCAAACCTTCTCGAGCACTTTTTTGATAATAGAATATATAGGCGAAAGGGAAAGTCACAATTGCTGAGAAGTCGCTAGCAAAACTACAGCAATCTCTGGAACCAACTGAACTGCCAACTGATCTAGAGACCTTAACTGATGAGGAGAGGTTCCTGTTTCGCAAGGTTGGTCTTAGTATGAAACCATACCTTCTCCTAGGTAAGTATGTATGGCCACCTTGATTCCAGACTTGGTGATTTTAAAAGTGTTGGTTATGCTTATGTTCTCTGTTGCAGGCCGGCGAGGACTCTATGGTGGTACCATAGAAAATATGCATTTACACTGGAAGTATCGTGAATTGGTGAAGATAATTGTTAAACGTAAAAATTCTGCACAAGTAAAGCACGTTGCTATTTCATTGGAGTCTGAGAGTGGTGGAGTTTTAGTATCAGTAGATAGAACTATGAAAGGTCATGCTATTATTGTCTATCGTGGAAAGAATTACATGCGGCCTTCTAAAATGAGGCCGAAAAATTTACTAACAAAAAGGCAGGCTTTGGCCAGGTCAATTGAACTTCAGAGACGAGAGGTAACATTAAGATTGAGGTTTATGCACCTTTATGTGAATCAAGACGAGTCATCTTTCTTTTCACCCGATTTTTTATTCACAGGCATTGAAGCACCATATCGTAGATTTACAGGAGAAAATTAAATTGCTCAAGTCTGAAAAGGTATGACATTGCTTTTTGTCGTGTATTCCATTATGAATGAAAATTGCATAAGCTATGCTGTTTGTTTACTTAATTTTTATTTCAGGAAGAGACGATTTATTTAGATAAATACTCTATGTTGGATGATTCTTCTCTTTCTGACGGTGATGATGAAGAGGTAAATGAAAATGAACTCTTGCAGTCTTTCAAGCATGAACCATGTAGATTGTTGCATCTGAGCATGACAACATATTGCATTAATCTTTTTGTTTGGACAATAATTTCAACTCAAAGCTACCTTCAAATCGCTAATCTATTCGCATTTTGAAACTTTATGTGGATGACTGTGTGCTAGTAATCTAACAAGCGTACACAGTGCTTCACACGGATCCTTTTTTTAGGGATTGGGGTCAATTCTGGTATTACATGCAAAACAATGGTCCTCCGCTTGAGCCTTTGCTCTGTATGCAATTGGACTTACCTTCTCCATTCTTAAGTAACATTGTGTGAGTTGCATGAGAGACATAGCATTTATGGTAGATGAATTAACAAATTGCTATACTCCAACTCAGCAGCACGAAGCAGAGGGAACATATCTTGAAGAACACGACAGCTGCAATGAAGATGCCGATGACCAAGAATAGAATTCAATTCAACTGACAGCATGAAGGCGGCAATACGAGCATGTCGCATGGCAGCATTATGTGCATCAGGCTCACGGGGCGGTATCTATATCAATGAGGATAATCTTAAGCAAAGGATGGTGTCACTGCCTGCAATTGTACAGTGTAAGCACAAATGTCTAACGAACAAATACATTATCCGATTCCGATCCGATTCAAGTCATGACAGGTTTTCACTTTCCACTTTTAGCTTTGATGAATGGATTGAATTGAAGCAAAGGGTAGAATTGGAGTCGTTGAAAGTTATCATAAGTTGCATATGTTAGTCAAGTTAATTTTCCTTTTGAAAATATGCAGAGTTGGGACTGCGGAGTCTCAGACCATTACAGAGAAATGCCTTCTGCGGCCAACCAACTTTTATTACAATGGTTTAGGAGTTTGCTAATGTTGCTCATTCCTCAAACACCATTTTCTTTATTTAGTGAACAGGCACTACGGATGAAAGATCGAACTTTTAAATCAAGGCTTGATCCCTGTAGCTGTATATTGCTTGATTGTAGATAAAAGGAAAAGAAAGATGAAAGATCAAACTATGGTTAGTATTAATTTAATCTTTTTAAAACAAGACCGTTGAAGAAGAAAAATCAGAAACAAAAGTCAAACTGAACTATTTTTCTACAAATAAAAGAAAAGGCAATGTTCAAAAACTTGTTATTGTATCCTTTTCGCTCTGCAACAACACAGTTTGGGAAACCATTTAATGCGGATTTCAAAAGAAAAATCTCAGAGTAATTAAATAATAAAATAGAAGTTTAGAAAATGTCTCCAAATTGCTCCGAAAATGTTGACTTTTTACTTTTAGTTTTTTATTCTTTTTTAAGAGTAAAATTGATTTATAACCTCTTTTTTAGTAACAAAATATGCATAAAAAATCAACCTACTCGAATCGATATAAGCAAAACTCGAATTTAATATCGAGATGTCCTTGGGTGAAATTATATTATGTTCTTTGATCAAATAGATGTATATTGAGTTCGAATTTGATATAATTTAATTTAATTTGAAGTAAATAGATTAAGTTTTAAATCGAATTTAAACTTTAAATACACCAGGTTTGATTTTTTATTTTATTTGTTTTAAAAATTATCCAGTTATTATATGATTTTTCTATTACATTTTATTAATTTTTATGTATTAGAATCTTTAAATTTTAATATAATGATGTTTAAATTATAAATAAACGGAAATATATTTTATTTAATAATTAAATAATATTATAAAAAGAAAAAAATAACTTTTCAAATTTATATAAATTAAAATTTAAAAAAAAGTCAAACTGGAGTCTAGAAGAATATAATGTAATTAACCCGAAAACGAATGATGGATGATAGGTGATGCTGAAAATAATAGTCTCCATATACATTCATTAAATTATAATAGTTAACATCAAAATATGTTCATACTTGCCTCTTTGTGTGGGTAAGAGAAAGGGAGAGTCTCTTAAGAGTTTCTAATATTTAATTTTATTCAAATCTAAGTTATTGTTCACGCGTGCTTCCTTCCTCCTTCTTCCTCCTTCCTCCTTCTTCCTTCTTCCTTCCAGTGGTTTTCGGTGAATAAAGGAAGAACGTCTCAATCAAGAAAGCAGGTTTAGAGTAGGGCCAAACTTCAACTAAGTAAAAGAGTGGGGACCTCAGAAGTAGAAAGCTGCGTTATACCGAATCAAGTTTCAACGTATGAAATATCAAATGTTCCACTTTTGTTTATCTCATCCAGTGAGTTCTATTTAAATGTGTATATAAAATAAGTTACAATATAGTTAGAATGGTAAAAGTAGAATAGGTTATCTGTTACTCATGAAGCCTTGAATTTTATTTATTTTATTTCTAATTTTGTTTTTAAAGTGTTCGTTAAATAAATCATATTTTTTCTTGTCGTAATATATATTAATCATTTATTCCACAAAATTCAGTAATATTTTGAGTCATTTAAATTAAAATTTAATTTTTTTTAAATATATTTTAAATAAAAATTTTAACTTAGTTAACTTTTTATTAATTAAATGTCATATTAAAATTAACGTGACATTACTGAAATCACGGAGTGTAAAATAGTGATAATAGAATATACTTTTTAATTAATTTAAAACAAAAATTATGTAATAATAAGATTTATTTATTTTTAAGAATATCAAGTATTCACCAATTTTAAAATCTATTCTAAATGTTTTGAACTTTTTAAAATATTATAATTCAAGTTATATTTTATTATGAATATTAAAGTTGGGCGAAAGTAAAAAATTAATATAGCATCTAATAAAAAAATTATCATTGCATGAGTAAGGATGTCAATGAAAAGCTGAGTGGCTCGACGGGCCGAAGTTGCCCGACCTACTCGTAGGTTGATTAACTTAGTCTATTCTCATTTTTTTATAAAAATTATAATACGATATTATTTTATGTCTGATTTATCAACAGACTGATTGTCTTTATCTAATTTGTACTTTTAAAAAAAATTCATAAAATAACATAATTTTTGTCACTCATAACTTAATTAGGTCAAACTATTTTAATCCGTAATCTAGTCAATTTAGGCTAAAATCGAACCAAGGTAAATAAGCCAGATTAAAATTGACATCCCTACCTTAACCGAAGGAAGTTGCAGAGAAAGTAGCCAAAAAAAATCAAGAAAACTAACGAGGACCTAGAATTAAACAACACCTAAATTGTCCGTATTCAATAAAGACATCACGATTCACGAGATTGTGATTCTAATTAAGTCGTTCATATTCCGGTATAACATTCTATGTTTAAGCATATTATAATAAACTACTTAGGTACTTTTAGTTACTAATACTATAGTAGTGGGACTAACTTGCTAGACAAAAAGACAAAAAGTTGAAGAAAAAGAAGAAGCATATCACCAAATTTACAACAAAAAATAATAATAATAGTAATAATAAAATTGAACGAATAAACGATTCTAAATGAAATTTTAAATTTTAAATAAAATTTATAATATGTTAACTAAAATATCAAAAAAGAGTTTTAATTTAAGTATATCTAAAATTTTAAAAGACTTTTAAGAATAAAACTAATGAATGTTTTGAACCCACTATTAATTAAATATGTGGTTTTTACTTTTGAAAAAGTTTAACAATTGTTTACTATTATTCTTAGTAATGATTTATAAAGTAGAAGAAAACAAGCGTATCACTAAATTTAGAAAAAAAATTAAAGATTATATTAATATATAATAAATTTAAATTAATTAATTATAATATGGTAAAGTCTAAATTTATAATTCATATATCAAAAAATCGTTAAAACTTTTAACTAGGATAAAAAAGTTATATACCGATAACTATTTTGTTGAGATACAAGATTTAGAGAAGTCTAATAGTACATAATTTTGTCTCTAACTGACACGTAAATGAATGAAAATAAAAATAAAAATAAATAAAAGATTACATGTTAATTTTGATCTTTTAAAAAAATGTTTAGAGCAATCTAACCTTTGCCTTTTTTTTTTCTTACGAGGTGTTATAGGCGGGTTTTGATTATGAGAAGACACATTTAAGCCATTCACACTTAAATCAATCTCTGCTTAAGTTGAGTAAATCCCTTATAAGATACAAAACTCTAATCCCAATTTTTAAATAATTATATATACGAGGGAAGTTTAAACCAAAAATTTCACTTAAAATAAGAGAGCCCCTTATCATCTGACATGTAATCTTAAGTTTCTAGAGATGAGATCCTGTGCTACTAATGTTGGCCTCACATTAATGAACGGTTAGAATAGAATGGAACAAGGTTAGATTGGTGTCACGTAAGATTTGAGTTCAGGTTTCTAACCTCTGCCTGTTAGATTCTGGATGTTTAATTTTTCTTTAAAGATTAAAGAAAAGAGGAAGCATACACGCTGCGTTCGTTTGCCTTGACTATTTTCAAAACCGCATGAGAGTCGACTTTGACCTTTACTTTTCAAGGTTTCCATGGCTGGCTGTCACCTCTTCGCTCTAACCCTCCCTCTCTCTTTCTACTTTTCTCCTCTACTTTTCATGCTCATAGACGTTGGTGGGTCCTCTGTCTTCCTCTTCCTCTCTTTTTCTCTCTCTCTCTCTGTCCATTATTGTTCTCTGATCCACAATCCTTAACCCTACTGATACTTTTCAAAGATTTCTTCTCGACTTTCACTTTCACCTGCTATACTTTCCTTTCCCATTTGATGATCGATCTTGTCCTAGTTTCACCATGTGCCTAAAATTTTTCAACTTGGTGCCCTTCACACTTTGCATGGATTGAAATTTCATGGATCCCGTTTCAGCATCTTGTATAACTTATATATATATGGTTTTCAAATGGAGCATCTATCCATGGCGATCAGGGTCAAAGACATAACCAAAGGAACAATAAGAGGGAGAGAGCTGAAATAGTTGTGCTGTCACTAAAGGGTCTGGTTGTACTCGCCGCAATTGTTCAACGTCGACATGGACGCGATCTTCTCGCTAGGCCAAGTCGAGCGCATCAGTTATCTCCAAACGCTCGTGCAGTCTTTTGGCAGCACTTACATTTGCCTTTGGTCGTATCTGCCTCACCCTTCCAAGTAAGCTTCGCTTATACATTCCATTGTAGCTTTCGCTTCATACATTATATTGGTTCCTAATCTTCCCCCTTTTTTCCTCTCTCTCTTATTACCAATCCATCAGCTGTTTAATGTTCTATGACGGGTATTTACAAGATGAAGTAGCTACCCAACCCAGAGCTCGAGCACTTTTTGAAGAATATCGGCAAGGATTCTACGCCATCGTCAATGAGTATGACCCACTAGTTTCTCTTAATACATTGCTATGGCGTGATGATCTGTACTACTTTACTCTTGCACGTCTGCAAGACTTATCAAACATCTTCTCTTTTCCGATGTGTTTAGTCGAGTTCCGGGACAAGCCTTCCTGATAAAATCTCCCTGCGTAGAGTTAAATGAAATGGACCTTCACATTAAGGCTTCCATTAACCCACAACGGCAGTTCTATCAGGTAACTACTGTCAAAGATGGAATCTTTTAGAATAAATTCCAATGGTGTTAATTCGTTGGAAACATTTTTGCATTACCTGACTTCTTCTCTTTGTCTCAATCTGTTGCAGGAAGCAAGGATTAAGGTTAGTTCACTTCCTGATTCCTAGGGCTCTACTGTAGGTGTAGATTCATGTTATAGCTAAGATTTTCTCAGTTTTTCATATTTCTTTCCGCTTATATATGACCACAGACAGCAGTTTTCATGGGATGCAAGAATGGAGAAATTGAACTAGGCTGGTCCAAAGTTCCTGGAGTAAGAACTCTTCTTTTATATCAGATGTTTCTTTCATCTTTATAAATTCGTCGAGAGGACCTCACCGTACTTTAAATTTTGTATTTTATTTGCAGATTAACATGGAAAATGAGATGAGAAATTGGTTCCCAAAGGACTTCTCTCTAAAATCTCCATTGAGAGAACTTTCCAAAACAGTTGATCCAAGT
>JANZXP010000008.1:2487913-2507366 GCA_027576715.1 Erythroxylum flavicans | reverse complement strand
TTTAAATAATATTTATATTTTAAATAATTTTATTATAAAATAAAATATAGTTAAAATTAATAAAAGTGCTTTTTATTCTTATGCTGTCAAACAGTCTACTGTATGAAGCGCTTTTTAAAAAACTATTTTTTTAATTGACAGACAAACAGTCAACTAACTTTTTAAAGCTCTTCTCAGAAAAGTTCTACTGACAAAAGTTCTATTGACAAAAGCTCTTATATCGCTCAACCAAACAGGCACTTAATCTAAACTTTTAAATATAAAATTCTTACTTCTTAGGATTTAGCCTAAGCTTTTTCCCTACTTATTATTAATATTATTATTATTATTGCATTATTTATTTTTATCGTATTATTTAGTTTATTACTTATTTCATATTGTATTTATTAAGTATTTATTTATATTAATATTTTTATGTGACTCATTTGAAAATAGTCTTTTTACTAGATAGGAGTAAGGCTGCATGCTAAAACTTTCTTAGACCCTGGGTTCAATAGAATTTTTAATTAGTTGTTGTTATTATTGTTGTGGTATTTAAAGATTAGAACTACAAATATCTTTTTTATTGAACTATAATATGATTATTTTAATTTTATATTAAAGTAAAAAATATATATGTGTTGAAATTTTCAAATTTAAGCGTCAGGTTGATAAATAAAATTTAAATTTAAAAAATGGTATTTTTATTTAAAGAAATATGAATTGAAAATAAATAGTGAATATTATATATTTATTATACGGATTAATTTTATCAATTTATTATGTGAATTCTATTTTTTTTTGTGAAACGGAAAAATCGTAATCGTTATCTTTTGGATACATAGTAGATAAACTTCCGAATTGACGCAATAGTTTACAAATCATATTAACGGGTACTCCATATTAGATAAGTCTTATACGACAGACTTGAAAAAAATGTTGGTAAAAAAATTAGAACACAAAATTTTTTAGTCCCGTACCTTCTGTCCCGCAACTTGACCACTTTTCAAAGCTAGCTAGCTTTCTAATCAAATGTAATTATATCAAAATAAGTTTCGGAACGTGATCTGTTGTCCCATTTACTCTGTACCTATTCTGTCTCATTCAATCTTAGCCATTTATTTATGTGAGACCCACATAAATAAATAGCTAAGATTAAATGAGATAGGATAAATACATGAAAAAAGGGACAGATGATTTGAGGCCATAAGTTTCCATTATTTCTATCCCAATTTGTTAGATAATACGCAAATTCGAACTCCAGCCACGTAGAGATAGAGATAAGATGTGTATGTAATACTTTTAGTAGATAATGTAAAATAAAAAAATGATGGGGGTTCTTCTCATGGTCAAAAATACCAAACCTAATGGTTGTCGAGGCTTCCAAGTATCAACATGCGAGATAAATTAACAGACACTTGTCAATGTGATAATATATTATAACTTCAGTTATATCTAATATTTTATATCAACGCCCACATCCCAATTTTCTTTATTTTACACGAAAGCCTCTTGTTTTATTCAATTATTTGGGTCAATTTTATAAATATTTTAATATATCCAACTAGTCAACAATACCAATTTCAACCGGCGGCTGCGAATTCTTCGTTATAATAATAATAATAACATTTCTAAAATACCAAAATTCTTTAGATGAATTAAATATATTATCTTTATAATTGGAAATTAGCTCAAAGTAAACTTACTGATATTTAAATTTAATTACTTTACAAAAAAATTAAAAGATTGTTCACATTGGATCAATTAAAAGGATTCACATTGGCAGAGTGGTGGCTAAGTAAAAACTGTTTTATTTGAGTCCATATCGCCTCCCAAGAGGTCACGGTCTTCTTTAATATACCAAAGGTTCCATTCCCAACATTAACATTTGTAACATTGGTTGGTGGAATAACAACAATGTAAGAGATATAATTTTTTGAGTGCGATTATACCAGCATTAATGCATCGAATATTTTCAAAATTTCGAAGTCAAATGTGCTTGACCTGATCTCCTAAGCAATTCTCGTATTGCACCCCTTATTCACATATTTTATTTAAAAAACATTACTTAAAAAGAAATATAATTTTTGTAATGTGACTTAATTAATTTTAATTTTTAAAAAATATTTGAAAATTTTTACTAAAATATTATGGCTGTTGTTCTTCTTATTTACTTATAAAAAATAATAATTGCAGATTATTAGAAAAAAACTAAAAAATAGATCCGTTTTGCAGTGTAATCAAATGCGCACATGGAGTCTGGAACGACGTGGGAAAATAATTGAATGCAGTTACCGAAGCTGTGAGCAAATCTTTGTTGAGTATTGACCGAAGAAAACATTTCTCTGTAACCGTGTGAGTGACCGCACTCCATGACCAGTAAAGTAGTTCAATAAATACAGCACAGAACAAGAAGACGAAAAGAGCATGCAGCAAGAAGCAGCCAAATTCACAGTTGCAGAATACTAAATAAAACACTGCAAAGAAAAGAACACCCAGTTGGCGCTTTTTCATGGAAGCTTACTTTCTTTGACCGTCCACAACTCACGCTCTCTCTCTCTAGTCTCTCCACATATATGTATGTGGAATACGTAAAGCTTATATAAGGCTTTCCCATCCAAAGGGTATTCAAAGTATCGATCTTTGAATCCATCAAACAGCTCGTGGCTAGACTTTGAACCTCAAAAGGAAAGGGGAAGTAATCGTTGAATCATAGATCCGCCATCAAGATTAATTTTCCATTCAAAGCCATCCGTACAAGTGGACTTTTTGGTACCAGACTTCCACGACTGCTGCTTACACTCTTCTGTACTAGGACACGTATTTGAAAGTTAATAAGTGGGACCGCTTTTCTTTGTTGGGTGGGGGTATAAATAAGGGGAGAGCAGTAAAGGGTCAGGAGCATAGCATCCATAGACTTAAAGAGAGAGGGAGTCTGGTTTCTTAACTAGAGCTTAGAAACAGTTTTGTTGCGGAGGTATCTTGGAATTGGAAGTTGGGACCTCTGCTTTTGGAACACAAGGTAAAGACATGGAGTAGGAGAAAACAAGCAATCTTTCGTGTATACTGTAGTTAGGGAGTGGTTCTTTTAGTTTGGTTATGGACCAAGGGTCTTGATTGCTCATGGTGTCCTTCCATTTCCATACATGCTTTTCATGATACCCAAAGTTTCTCTTGTTTGATTCTATTATCAGTTTTGCATGTTTAATTGTGCTTTATTTGGGTAGTTACTTGAATCAGGATGAGGTTTTGGATTGGGGCAAAGGGTATCGATTAGTTGTGTGGATAATTTCCAAACTCTGAATCATCTATTCAGCAATTGAGTTGAGTTTCATGGTTTGACTTGATTGTTTGTTTTAACCATCTGTGAACAGGTGCAAGTTTGTCTTCTGAATCGAAGTTTTTTGGTGGCTGAGTATCTATGGGGTTATCCCTTTCCTTACTGTATTCAGCCTGGAGTGAAATCGTAAGACACAGCTTATTCAGTTTGGCGTTCAATATCAGTTTCCGTACCAAAAATGGTGGTGTGCCCTTGAGAATAAATAGCTTTAAGAAAACAGATACAGAATCCATGACCAAGTCCTTTGGTTCTGCGGCTGGACCCCGTAAAAACACGATAAACCTGAAGAATTGCAAACCTGAGAATGTAGTGCTGGAAAGGTGTTTGTCCTTCACAGATCTTGTACAAGTCAAAGGGAACTCAGATTCAGAAAGTCTCGGCCACAAAGATGGACAAAAGCAAAAACCAGCACTTTCCCTTCCTGAACCGGCAATTATGTTTTCTCCAAGGCCAGTTAGTGAGCTTGATGCTGCAGCAATCAAACTTCAGAAGGTTTATAAGAGCTACCGGACAAGAAGAAACCTTGCAGATTGTGCAGTAGTAGTGGAGGAATTATGGTGAGTACTTCCGCCATCTGCAGAATTTGGAAGTTTCTAAAAGCTTCAATCTTGAAGTTCTTGTTTTATGGATTGTGTTGATTGATAATTCTGAATGTTGCAGGTGGAAGGCATTAGATTTTGCAGCTCTCAAACGAAGTTCTGTATCATTCTTCAATGTCGAGAAGCCGGAGACGGCTATTTCAAAGTGGGCAAGGGCTAGGACAAGGGCAGCCAAGGTGACCTTTGCATACCAATCTTTTTATTTCTTTTAAGATAATGAATGTAATCTGTTTCTATATCTCAGTGAACATCACAAGGATATTAACACTAGTACTTCCTAATTGCAGGTGGGAAAAGGTTTATCCAAGGATGAGAAGGCTCAGAAACTAGCCTTACAACACTGGCTTGAAGCTGTAAGTTTTTTAGTGATGATCATTTTATTATCTATTGATTATGTGCACTCAATGGCATAACAGTGGGAACAATCAGTATAATCATGCTTTCTAACTTGCTTTCTGTTTCATGCAGATCGATCCACGCCATCGGTACGGCCACAATTTACATATGTACTACGATGTCTGGTTTGCTAGTCAGAGCTCTCAACCTTTTTTCTACTGGTAAGAACTTCCCCATACGGTTGCCTTGTCGATTATGATCGTTTCAATATCAGAATTTAGGCAAATCATGCAATCTGAAATCTTTTAAGCACCACGGGACTGGTTTCCTACTTGACTGACTGGTGTTGTGCTAAATTTTAGGTTGGATGTTGGAGATGGTAAGGAAGTAAATCTAGAGAAGTGTCCAAGGACTGTGCTGCAAAAGCAGTGCATCGAATATCTTGGACCGGTAAGTTTGTTCTGTAGTTTCATTTATATGCAACAACTTGCCAATTCAATCCACATGAGACTAACTCAACTTGCTTCCTTATATTCCTTCCTGGCATTGCAGAAAGAAAGAGAAGCATATGAGGTGATAGTTCAAGATGGGAAGCTTGTATATAGGCAAAGTGGAGATCTAGTGGATACAAAAGAGGGCTCCAAGTGGATCTTTGTACTAAGCACTGGGAGGGCTCTGTATGTAGGGTCGAAAAGGAAGGGGAAGTTTCAACATTCAAGCTTTCTATCAGGTGGTGCCACCACCGCAGCCGGGAGATTAGTCGCCCATAACGGAATCCTCGAGGTATACACCAATTTCTTACCTGGACAGATCCAAGTAAACATCAGGAATCACCGTACTTCATGGGCTAGCTATAATTGACACAATTTCATCTCTGTTGTTTCAGGCTATATGGCCATACAGCGGTCACTACCACCCAACAGAAGAAAATTTCAGGGAATTCATCAGCTTTCTCGAAGATAATAGCGTAGATCTCTCCAGTGTCAAGGTCTACATTCACACTAACTTGAACTTGTTTTTGGAGCGTATCTCAATCTGCCTGTATTACAGACACTACTTTGCATAGTAACAAACAGCTTATTGATTGATGATTTTGGTCGTTTTTTTAACAGAGGTTTGCAGTTGATGATGACAATTCCTACTCATTCGTCAAGCCCACAGAAGAAGAACAAAATCCAGGGTCACAGGAACTTCCTTCTCAGAATTCACAATCAAGCACAGCAGAGAAAACAACTACAGATGACAGCAGCAAGAACACGATCACAGCTGTTAGCCAAGAAGCAAAGGTTGACACCATGGAGGCAGGACGAGCGTTTGACCTGTCCAAACGCTTGCCATGCAACTGGTCCAATGGTACAGGACCTCGCATTGGGTGCGTCCGTGACTACCCTACAGAGCTTCAATCCAGAGCTTTGGAACAGGTCAACTTATCACCCAGAGTGGCTCCTGGAACTCTTTGCAAATATGGTCCGATACCTTCTCCTCGTCCAAGCCCCAAACTCAGGGTCTCTCCAAGGCTTGCATATATGGGACTGCCCAGCCCCAGGACCCCAATTCCTGTGAAGTAAGCTAATTGCAGGAACCTGGTGCAAAAACTCGTGGTGCCGACCAATCAAGGGGATGAAGATGGGACTAACCAGATTTTTTTTTTCATTTTTATTGCTTCAATTTTTTGATTTCAGAAACATAATCGATCCGATTCTTTGTTTTTTAATTATCACTTTAGGGCCCCTGTAACAGTATTTTTTACGTGTATACAAAAAGAAGCCAACAATCGTTGATTATTTAGAATTAAAGATTTATATTTTCCCTTTATCTCCTTCTATTCTTTTGCTTTATAAAAAAGTAAAAAAAATAAAATATTTAATTTTCTTAAAATAAAATATTTAATTTCTAATTAATTTAATTAAAGATAAATAAAATAAATCTTAACTTAAATTACTTAATTATAAAACATGATTTTATTTACATCGATTAATTATTAAAATAATATTAACCGAATTCGATCCATTGCACTTCAGTTCAGCCCACATGCCTCAAATTTTCCCGCCGCCGAATGACGAACACTTCCCGTAACCTCAGTTAATCGGGGTCCCTGATTTTGTTCTCGCCCACCTTCCGCCGTCGTTGAAAACCATCGATTTCAGTTAGTTTCATCCTCCAGCATCCAAATCCCGTCGAGAGAACCTTGAAACATCTAGCTCCTCCATCGAATAGCCTCTTTCCGAAGTTCATCCAGAGCGAGATAACCTTGTTATCGCTCTGCTGGACTCTGTTTCCTCCTTGTTCTCGGTTGTTTTATCATTTTTCGAGTTGTAGGTATTGTAATAATTCCTATTCAGTTTGTTTACCGTGGACGAGTTTTCCTCTGGCATTCAAATTCATAATGGAGAATCCGCCACCGCAAACGGAGAGTGCCAAACCTAATCCGCCGTCTCATCGGAGATATCACCTGAAGAGCCAAACCTACCTCACTCTCCTTCGAATTCTCTCCTACTGTTCTGACCATCCTCAACTCTGTCGACCTCCTCAGGAATTGAGTCTAGGTATGTATATATCTCCCTTATTCACAGAGATGTTACTGTTTTGTTAACCAAGAATTGTGGAAAGTCACTTCCTCTGTATAATTAATTCGCGATATGTTTATGTGAAGACGGTGGTGGCAATGAACAGCAGCAAGTTCCTGAAAAGGAGGAGTCCAGTTACCTCAGTTGTGATGGCATTGATAGAGAGAGTTCTATGGCTCAGGACAGTGTTCCTGTCGATGACAATAAAAGACCTGTGGGTTTTCAAGACAGGGGGTTCAGTGATACACAACTGGTGATTGATGAAATTGACAACTTAATGAAAAATGAAGAAGATGGGAATCAGTCTAAAGAAAAGCATATATGTGACGGTGATGATGCTGATGGGGATCCAAGACAACAAGTGTTGATTGATGAATTAGACCATCTTATGAAAGGAAGTGGAGAACTTTTTCCTGACGATAATTGTCACTTGTCTACAACATTAGAGGAGAACCTGAATAGAAATGATGGAGGAACTGCATCTTTGGACAACCAAGAACAGTGGCAAGGTGATGCTGGACTCTGGAATCAAAATGTCTCTGACATCTCTAACTCATCTTTCGATAGGATTACGACTAGTGGAGGTCCAAAACCAAGTTATACTAGCGGTAAGAGTTGCTTTTCTCAGACTAATGAATCTAGAGTTGTCAATGAAGTGCAGCAGGAAGACTTGGAATTGGAGAGACCAGTTTCTGCTTGTAGACCTATGGATTCTCCTAATCATATGATTGAAGAAGGAGAGATAGAAAATATAGAAATTTCCGGGGAACCTGACATGGAAAAAAGATCAGTTGGTGTAGTTTCTAAAGATGCCATGGTTTTAGCAACAAAGGAAGATGAGGGAGCTTTTAGTGTTGCTGCACAGAATCAGTCACCTTTTAGAGGAAAAGTTAAGGACCTCGAGTCGACTTACATTTCTGCGGAGGTAGCAGATAATGATGCTAGACAGCATAAGGCCAAAGAAAGCACTAGTTCTGAGATAACTTGTAAGCGGAAACTAGTTGTATACGAGGATCCTATGTTTGCTGAAGAGCTAGTTCAGGCTAAGAAACGTGAGACAGGTTGTGGATCGAAGGAACGCAAGAAAGTTTCTGAATCCAAGAAGAAATCTCATAAAGGAAAGGAACAAAATAAAGGTTGTATGGCCACGAAACAAAAAACTGGTACTAGTGTGAAGGATGTGGCATCTAACGATCTGGAATTAAACGGAGCAAAGGTAGATCAGGATACAACTGTAAGACAAGGAACTGCATCTAGCGAAAAGGTACAATGTTTCGTGATAGTTTTTCCGGACTTGATTTTATTATGATTACAATTTAAGTGCAGCTCGTGCTGACCAACAATGTTGGCTTTTAGTCTTGGGTTTTGCTTTAGAAATGGAACATCTTTCTATAGAAGTTTCTGCTTCTTTACTCACTGTTGAAAGGGGATGGCAGAGTTGCACAGCTGGTGTCCATGAATAATTGTACTGTTCTCAGTACTATTTATCAGGGTTTGGAATTCATTCATCAGTTTGCTTAAGGTGGATGCGCGTCTGGAGTTTCTTATTTATCTCTGAGACTTAGAGTGTCTTGAAATTTTGAGCGAATTAATCTGATAGCTAGTAAAACCAAGCAAGTTTGTGCGAACACTTTTATGTTCTCTTTCCCTCCCTCAAATATAGCTCATAATCTTATGGGTGTCGGTGTGCAGCGAGCTGTTGATGAGACCTTGAAACATAGGTGACATAGAATATTTGAACTTATAACTTGTTAGAATGTTTTTGAACAATTTCAATTATTGTTTGCTATGGTTTTCTGCCACAGGATGATGCCCCGTCTAATAAGAGAAAACGGAGTGCTCCTTCCGAACAGAGCAAAGCAAGGAAAAAGGTTTATGTTTGTTCATTTATTTTCTTTGGTTTTTGAATAGGCATTTTGCAGTATCACTGTTCTACAGTTCATATACATGGGAACTCCTTTTGTGTCTCATCTTTACTATACTTCATCTTTCAACCAAGGATTTAATAGTATTGATCATTGCCTCTGATGTGTACAAAGTTGACTTATCAAATTGACGTTTTTTCTGCAGGAAAAGAAACGAAAGAAGCGAGCGGAGGCCAATCGAAAACTTGGTGTTAAAAGGCTGAAATTGCGCCCCGCGTTGAATAATCCAAAACCGGTACAATATTGCCGCCATTATATCTTAGGAAGATGTCAAAAGGTAAGTAATTACGTCTTATCTGTGCATTATAAGTAGCCTTATTTTTGTAATTTTGAAGTCGGAAATTGTTCATCCTGCATTAAAGCGTCCATATAGTTAACTAGCAGAATGTTCCGATGTTCTATTTTGCTGTGATTTACTTGATGAACTGCTATGCTGTTGCCCATGTGAAAATTGTTATCTGAAATTCTTGATCTTTATGATTTGGTGGTACTACTTTCTGGGCCATGTTTCTGTCTTTCATATTACATGCATATCTGATGGCCCTCCATTAATGAATTTTTAATGTTTATCTCAAATTTGGGATGAATCAATTTAACAGTCAGAAGTTAAGCTAGCCCTTCCCAGCTGTTTCCCTGTCTTATTATCTATCATATACATCTGGAGACTCCCAAGTAGCTGATGTTGAGCCTCATCTTTAGTTAAGAAGGGGCTTTTTTGGGGAAAAAACTTAAAAATTCATCAAATTTTCTTAAGTTATTCAGTAAACTTAACTCTGACTTTGTTTAATTTCGTCTCTAACTTGTAATGTTGTAATAATAAATCCAAATAGTTCATCCTTGTGGTAAATTATGATCAAAATACATTGAAAAGGATGTCAGGTGTATGTGTAGGAACATATCCTAAACCGTGGTTGGGAACTAAATTTTTGACCTTCCACAGATGCAATGCATGTTTAATTTGGATCTATTTGTTACTAAATTAAAAGTTAAGGTCAGATTGAAAAAAAATAAAGTTGGGCTTAATAGAATGCTCCTATAAAATTTACTTAGTTGAAATCCTTTTGCTCTTACAATGCAAAAAATGCATAAGTTGGAGTTTATGCCCTTATTTGATTTGTTAGGTAAGGTGGTCACTTTCTTTTTTTTAATGATTTTGATAGGGTGAACAGTGCAATTTTTCACATGACACGACGCCTGTGACGAAATCCAAGGTATAATGCTTCCTTTTCTTTTGTTAGACAAGACATAATCTGCTACATGTTGCCTTTGTATTTTCTAATTCTAGTTTGACTATCTTTCCTCAACTGTTCTTGAAATTTGTTGCTGCAGCCATGCTGTTATTTTGCACGCAATTCATGCATGAAAGGAGATGATTGCCCATTTGATCATCAACTCTCCAAGTATCCCTGTAGTGCTTTTGTGTCAAAAGGTTATTGCAGCAGGGGTGAAGGTTGTATGTTTTCACACAAGGTAACTTCTTTTCTTGAAAGAATATGTTCTTTATTCAGCCAATTTATAGATGCTATGTAGTACCAATGGTTGTTGAGTTCTTTATCTAATTATTGACTATTATCCTTTCAGATGCCTCCAAAAGAAGAGTTACAGTCTGCTTCAAATGTTGGCTCTACTGACCTTAGGCCTTTGCCATTGAGAGGCACTTCAAACTCAAAGACGCACCTTGATATTAGTGCCAATTCGGATCAGGTTCTCAAAGCCTTACCTCATTCTGGAGGAGTGACTTCTCATAAAAAGTCAGGACAGGGTGGGGAAAAGACTGTAGTAAATCTGCCTGCAGTTGCACCCAAAGGCATCAACTTTCTATCTACTGGGAGGTCATCAATTGCCGCCTCCAGTAATCAGAATTCAAATAGTTTATCTGACGGAAAAAATATGGGTGTTAAAGTTGGGAACCACGTAGATCAAAGCACACATGTTCTTAGTGTGGGTGATCAGAAAGAAAAAAGTGCATCAGGTTCAGTTCAAATATCGAGCCAGATTGCAGAAGGAACCCCTCCAGCTGTGGCAATCAGGGGGGTAAATTTTCTTTCGTTTGGCAAATCTCCGGTGGGGTATTCTTCTGTTGGAAAAATTTCTAGCTTGACTGCCAATCAGGGTGTTGATGCTCGCAAGTTATTAAACAGTTCTTCAATGCACAATCAACCTAGTTCTTCTCTGAGTATGGGCAGCAGCATCCAGGCAAGCAAAGTGCCAGTAAAAAGTGTGTCAGATACCAAATCTCCATTGTCAGTGTTGCAGAAAACTGAACTTTCAGGGGCAACGTTTAAAGCGAGCACTGCATTACTTGGTGAATCTTCCACACATAGCTCTTCTAGATGTAATAAACAAACTAGCTCAGTTTCCAGCGTCGATGGATCCGTTCAAGAAAGTAGCGGCACATCTGATAAGCATCAAAGTGGAGCTGCGAAACCTGGACAGCTGCTGAGGTTGCCGCTTAGCTCTGATCAGGCTTCAGGTCGCATGCTGCACACAAGCACACCAAACTCAGCCCAAAAGGCTCTTTTCTCAACACTAGCATTTGCGAAAAAGATGGAGTCTGAAATGAAGATGAATAAGCCGAATGTTGATGATCTTGTTGACAACTCTGGGGTCAAGAAGGAAGTTGGTAGCAGTAGTTCTGGTGGTTCACTGAATGGTTCAGCAATGGCTTCAAAGATCTTGGATTTCTTGTCTGGTAAATAAATGAGTAAACTTTCTACTTCTTTGTGTTCTAACAAGAACAGCAGCTAAACCAAAGATTTCTTTAATACAATATTATTGGTTTAATTTTTACAAAGTTTGATCAAGTTGTTGTTTATTAATAAAAAATATTCCTTGTTCAACTTTAACTATTTCAGGTAGTAATATTTCTTTTCAAAGGTTTTAATTTAAATTTTGTAATTGTCAAGTAATATTATACTGCACGACAATTGGGCACTCTCAATAGTCGACACGTGACTCACGATGACTCTTCCCTTTCAAACGCAAACCAAATCATGTGAATTGCTATGACTTTCTTTTTAAGAGTGGAAACAATAAAATGATGTCGTCTCGCTGTTTCATGTAATAGAAGAGAAATTATATTTTAAATTTTCATTTTTAGCTAATTCTAAAATACTAATAAAAATATTAATTAATTTTTTTAACAATAAAAATAATATATTATAACATACATCCATGATGGATTCGTCTACTATGAGCGTTCATGTCTATTTTTATTTTTTAGCATATCTCAATTCAATCGAGTTGATACAGAGTAAATTACCTTAAAATCCTTGGGCACTTTTTAAAGTACATAAATCAGTTTCTTAATTATATACCGCCAGGTGTCTCTACGTAACTTTTAAACATCAATTCATCTTTCCACTCTCAAATGCCAGACGTTTCACGCCTCATCAGTGTCCTCTTTTGTCAACATTTGGAATAAACCAAAGAAAAAGCATAAAGATATAAATAAATAAATAAAGGCAATATAAGTGTTAATTATTATTATTTGTTTTGAATTGGAACAAAGAATGATTATACCATAGGAAAAAGAAGAACATACTCTTACTTTAAAACAGATCACAATTAAATATATTTTCATATAAAAGATACAAATATTAAACATTTAAAATTGGTGTAATCTATTTATTTATTTTTTAATAATTAAAATATTAACTTGATAAAATTTATTAATTAAATACTACTAATTGTGTTAATAATAATAACAAAAATTAAGGATGAGATATATCTAATGTTAAGAAAAAATATTTAAGATTTAGATGGTCAATTTGTAAAAGATTGTCATTAAATTGATTAATGATTAAATAAAATTGAAGGATTTGAAATATTTAAAAATTTTAAAATTTAATTAAAAAAAGACTGTTAAATAAAATTAAATGATTTATTTAGTTTTAAAAAATTTATTAGTTTTAAAAAATTGAACTATTAATTATTAAATTAAATAATTTTTAACAATAAAAATTATTAAAATAAATCAAATAGAAAATTTTAAAATAAAAAAACATTCAATTTAAGATTTTTCGATTAAATCGTTAAAATCGGTTTATTTTTAAATCACCTTTATACCTGAAAATTAAAATTTACTCGCTAATAAATGAATAAAATAAATGCTCAATTTATTGCAAAATAATAAGCAAAAAAATTCACGTTCACTCATCACTGTCTTTGTTACACCCGCGCGTATAGACACGCCCACATAGACACTTACAGAGGAACAGCGACATCGTTTCGGGAGTTGGGAAATTAAAACCAAAAATTGGGTGAAATTAGAAAAGAAATGTTGTTTTAGAGTGACAGTGTGTTTGAGGGAGGTAGAGAGAAAAAGTAGAAATGTCAATACCTAGAAGACTAGGGGAGACCCAACTTTTTTTCATTTCACCTTTGGTTTCGCAATTTTGATTGGATTCACATCTGTAATTAACTAACACTAGAATAGTTTTTCTTTTTTTTGTTGGGTTGTTGTTCTTAGTGGGAGCTAAGAAATTCTGATATTTAGAATAGGAAGATCTCGAATTTGGCTCTGTGGCTTTCCCCGTCTCCGTACGAGTTTTTTGGATTTGTCGGTGCGGTTGTTGCGGTGGTGTATAGTGTTGCTTTGTTTGATTTTTCAATTTTAGCGGCATTGAACTTTAGAAGTTTGGAAATTGTTTACTTTTTAATTAGGGGTTTTTTTTAGTCGTATCTAGAGTTTCGATTCTTTTCTGTGGATTTGGGATTTGATATGGAGCCCCGTGTTGGCAATAAGTTTCGGCTTGGTCGAAAGATCGGCAGCGGGTCGTTTGGCGAGATCTATCTGGGTTTGTAAATTAGCTTCGTGATACTTTTTTTTTTTTTTTTCTTTTGGTTTTTGCCTAAAGTTGCTTGCTTGGTGTGATTGAATTATAGGTACTAATATCCAGACTAATGAAGAAGTCGCTATTAAGCTTGTGAGTAGTCTCTTTCATTTGTTAATGTACTTTCTATTATTATTTTTCATTTTCTTTGCCGTTTTCTTCTATTTCTGTATTGCCAACGTTTAATATCACCTACTGGATGGTTTTGGCTATATATGAATTTACTGCCCAACTGTAAGATTAGAAAAATGATGGTTGTCAGGTCCTCTTAGCTTCTACTAGCAAGTAGGATAATATAAACATGGTTGGACTTTGAAGGCTTGAAGCTGTCAAGCTGCTTTGACAAAAATTTGTCCTGGTTAGTTGAAACAAAGAAACTGAGGGGAGAAGTGAAGTGTTTTACAATGATCCAGAGGTTTTAACTGCTAGTATTATTGCACAGTCCAAATCACAGAATCTCTGGAGCGTGCCAATTGGTTTAGTTGTCCTGCCCATGTATAGGTTAAGGTTAGAAGTGCCTGCAGCTGAAGAAGACTTTCTCTTGTTTCAAGATGCGGGTTTTTCCCTAACTTGTAGTTGCTTTCAAATATTCTTTTGCTAGTAACTGGACAAGGATATATCACAGGTTGGCTGTGTAATTACTGGCTTATGGGAAATCCATCTAATATGAAGCAATCTTCAGGGATTGTTCTAACAAGTTATCCCTTTGTTGAATGGAGAAGAACTTATTAGAACTTTTGGGGGCAGACAACTTATAGTAGTTTTTTTAATTAATTGAATGTAGAAACAGATGTTCTCTAACAGGATTAGTTGGTCAATCGAACTTAGTTTTCTGGCAACCAGTCTGCAGCTCTTTTTGAACAGGGGTAAACGCATAGGTCTCGGTAAACTGGCCACATACCAGGCTTCCTGGCTGGTTATTTGGCACCCGCTAGATAATGTACTCTGGTGAAGTATGTGGAAAAATGAATCTGGTAGAAAATTTATGTCAACTGCAATTAAGAAGAGAATGTGCTTAATTTGATGTTTTCACCTTTTTTTTCTATCCCATCAAATTCCTCTTGATGAGTGTTCGGTCTTAATTTTACGGGGCTTAGCTTACTCATAATTCTGTCCTCAGGGTGTTGACTGTTGACTTACATTTTCTTTCATGTTCAGGAAAATGTGAAGACAAAGCACCCACAGTTGCTGTATGAGTCGAAGTTGTATAGAATCCTTCAGGGAGGAAGTAATGAGATCTTTAGTTGATTACAATTTTCCCTTTTCCCATTTTGAGCAAATAATCACATTTCATGAACTCTTTGATCCAGTTTGCGTTTGAGTATTTTGAGACTCTTACCTTTTTTCTGGTTCTAACAGCTGGAATCCCAAATGTGAGATGGTTTGGTGTTGAAGGAGACTATAATGTCCTTGTGATGGATTTGCTAGGACCAAGTCTGGAAGATCTTTTTAACTTCTGCAGTCGGAAACTATCTTTGAAGTCGGTCCTTATGCTTGCTGATCAAATGGTTGGTTTGCTGTAATTTTTATATTTCCTTTATGACTTTTGAAAACTGTCAACTTATGTTGTTTGCTAATTGTCTTTCTAGATCAATCGAGTTGAGTATGTTCATTCAAAATCATTTTTACATCGAGATATCAAGCCAGACAATTTTCTTATGGGTTTGGGGAGGCGTGCAAATCAGGTGTTTATTCTTGTTACAAATGTTTGTTTTTATTACTTATTACCCTTATTTGAGATTTATGTCAATGTAATAGTTATGGGTTACTTGCATGTAGGTATACTGCATTGATTTTGGACTGGCAAAGAAATACAGAGATAGTTCAACCCATCAGCATATTCCATACAGGTTGGAGATTGTTGTTCACATGAATTTGAAATAAGTTTCTAGTATTTGTGCTTTAGTTGGGACTTGTAATATCTTAAAAAATGTTTTGCATTGTATTCTTGAGCGTGATATATTTGCTCATTCTCTTAGAAGTGGTGCCTATGTTGCTGCATTGCACTGGCATAATGGTCCAGAGATTGTGTTTTTACTGCTCTGCATCACTATGATGCAAATACTTGCAAAAGATATTGATATAGTATTTTAATTTATTTTTTAAACTTGTATTTATCAATAGCTTATTCTTATTCTTATTGCAGGGAAAACAAAAATTTGACTGGAACTGCTAGATATGCAAGCACGAACACTCATTTGGGTATCGGTATGTGCTTTTATCTGAGTAGTTGACCATTTTCATCAATATATTGGTCCTATCGCTGAGTTTTGTTTGTTGATTTCAAATATTTAACTTTCAGTTTACTGATGTGTTGGATTATGTAGAGCAAAGCAGGAGGGATGATCTAGAGTCTCTTGGTTATGTTCTTATGTATTTCTTAAGAGGAAGGTGAGTTTAATTTCACAAAGATCCTGCCTTCTTTTCTTCGATACTGTTTGGTTATTGGGCTTCCTTCTTCTGTAGCCTTCCTTGGCAAGGACTAAAGGCAGGAACTAAAAAACAGAAATATGAAAAGATTAGTGAAAAGAAAGTTTCCACCACAATAGAGGTAATATGTTTGCAGTTATTAAGTTTTAATTTTGCAAATGTTGTTTGTGATTGCCAAAAAGATGAATAGATAGTGCTTATTCTAGGCTTTATGCCGAGGTTATCCCACTGAGTTCGCATCATACTTTCATTACTGCCGCTCACTAAGATTTGATGATAAGCCAGATTATGCTTACCTGAAAAGAATATTCCGTGACCTCTTTATTCGTGAAGGTATGCTTCTTGTAGTGGTCGAATGAATTTAGATTGAAATCACCTCATCTCTGTTTCAATTTTGTAGGTGAAGTACATGACGTTGGCATTTAGTTTTCTGAGTCTATCTCTTAATGGTCGTACAGGTTTCCAGTTTGATTATGTGTTTGACTGGACTATACTGAAGTATCAGCAATCCCAACTTGCTAATCCTCCGGCTCAAGCTCTTGTACGTTCCATTTTGAAGCTGGAAGAACTCTTCCATGTGAATTTAGTTTGTAATTTTACTGTATATTGCATGATGAACATTTAATGGGTTCTTGATTTAGGGCCCCGTAGTTGGTACCAGTTCTGGAATGCCCCCTGTCATCACCAATACAGACAGACAAACAGGTTTATAGTACCACTTTTATTTCTTTCTAGGATTGGTGAATGTTTGTTTGTGTAGGATTGTTTTCATTTACATGTAAATTCTCGTTTAAACTGGCAGTCCTGGTCGAGAGCTTTTCTATTCTTTCATCGGTTGCCTCTAGAATGTCGTCATACACTTGGTTTTTCTTCTCCAGTTTGAATTTGGCTGTGTGTGTGTAGTGGCTGACATTGTTTTTTATTTTACGTCGATGGAAGAAGTTAACTATTGAATCTTATTAATCTAAAGACGTTCACGATGGATGTTCCAGCTGAGGGCTTATGATTATTATGATTTCTGGTTTCAACCCTAGGGGAAGGTGTTGCTCGTTACAAACTATTGAGATTATGCTAATTGTTTCTCTTTGTTGCAGGTGGAGAAGAAGGACGAACTGCTACTGATCCATCTCGTAGGAGGCTATCAGGGCAACTACTAAATACTGCTAGTTATGCAAAGCAGAAGAGTCCAGCTGTAAACGATCCTACAGCTTCAAAGGATGCTATGGTAAAAAGAAGGAAAATTGGATTTTCACCCCTTGTGGCTCCCAATTTTGTGCAACACAAGTGATTTGAGATTAACGGAAGATGTGGTTTTACATTTTGCCTCTATAAGAATTAACATTTAAGTTGTTATTTGCTGGCAGGCCTCAACTTATTCCTACTTTGGCATCTGTGAATATTGTAATTGAATTCTGATCATATTATGGAGCTCTTAATATCTACACCTCCGTTGCTGCATGAATGTTTGATTATCATAAACTTTTCTTCCTTATCTTTTTGTATAATTCTCAATTTGTTTGGTAGCTCTTTGAAGCATTGTAATGCTATTCAGAATCTGCTCTTTTGAATTTCATGCTTTTTCCTCCTCCCGTACCCAAAACTTGGCAGTTTAGTTTTCTCCAATTGATTTCAGATCTAATTATTTTTTGTTTGGACAATGCAGTTACCAAGCTCCAATTTTCTGGGGCGTCCAAGTGGATCTGCAAGGCAAGCTGCTGCTGTTTCTAGCAGCCGCGATGCATTTGCTGGAACTGAGTCAGATTCCCAACGCCCTCGGATAACTGATCCAAGTGCAGGGACCATGCAGAAGATATCAACCGAGCAAAGAAGTCCTCCTCTTGGATCTTCAGATCATAGGCGCTCATCATCAGCTAGAAATATTTCATACATGAAGGCATATGAATCCAACATCAAGGGCATTGAGAACCTGAACTTTGACACTGATGAGAAGCTTCATTACTAGGTTGCTCAGCACTTTGAATTGTTCGTGAATTTGCCAGTATACAGATGGTGATGAGTTCTGAAGTTATTGATTGCCAGGTAATTCTTGTTCAATTTTGGGCGGCAAGGCATCAGCTGATCATACATGAAACAGCTCGCAGAAACTGAATTGAATTGAAGATGTTGAGAAATTTAGGCTGGACGTGTTAATGTTATTTTACAGTTCTTGGCATGGTTGAAATTGTAAGTGCTGTCGTCTTCTCAAAGCTTTCAATTTGTATGTTCACGACTTCTTGACACCTATAGCTTGGCCAGTCTATACTAAACCCCGCAAGATTTCCAGATATGTTAGGCACCACGAGCATGTGATTCAATGTGTGTTTTAGGGTTGCCATGTTTGGTTGTAACGTGCTGGAATTTAACCTGCTTTTCCATTATTTTCATGTCTTTCAAGTGGTTTTAGTATCAGATTATCATTTCACGTATTTAGGGTGATTCTAATGGATAGCCTCTTTGTTGCTTAATGTCATGTTTTGGTTTTGCAAGTCTCCGATCACTTTAATTTTTCATAAAGTTATGTATTCACATTTCCATAATTTGTAGGGCTACTTTTTTTTTTTCTTTTGTACTTGATAAAAGCTAAATAAAAACAAAAGTAATGCGATGTATCATTAAATATGCAGAACTAATCTTGCATATCAACTTGTATAGACAAACTCTCTTTCAGCTTGACTCTAGGTATATTTTGAAGGAAGGTAAAACCTTACAAAATTGAGCAATGCTTAACAGTCAGAGCTAAATGGAAGCACCAGTCATTACAACAGCAAGCTGAACCAGAACTGGTTCAATTTCAATATAGCTATATTCAAAAATTGACTCAACAGAATTATGTTCTACAGACATAAAAGCACATAATAAGTAGGTGTAAATCATGGAAAGTAGCTTCAGCCAAGTACGTCATCCATAAATTACCTACGCAAGTTAAGAAAAACTGAATTGGAAGTTAGAATCGTGTGTTCTTGTTTACCAGTGCTAAAACAAATGGAATCTTATCGAAATGAACCTCTGCAATTCCTCCGAGGAATCAAAAGTTTCTAAATTTGAGCAGTTTCTTTGTACCAAACTTCTTCCGTAACATGGAGGAATGATTATTTAAGGATGTGCAGTGGAATTCCACACATGCAGCAGATTTGAAAGGAAGGAGCTATCAAGTCATGTCAATGTTGACAGCCACATTGCAGAAAGGATATGGGAAAGAGAGGATATTTCGAACCTCTGCAATTCCTCCGAGGAATCAAAAGTTTCTAAATTTGAGCAGTTTCTTTGTAGCAAACTTCTTCCATAACATGGAGGAATGATTATTTAAGGATGTGCAGTGGAATTCCACACATGCAGCAGATATGAAAGGCAGGAGCTATCAAGTCATGTCAATGTTGACAGCCACATTGCAGAAAGGATATGGGAAACTGTTGAAAGAGAGAGGATATTTCGAACCTCTGCA
>JANZXP010000008.1:2469826-2487776 GCA_027576715.1 Erythroxylum flavicans | reverse complement strand
GAAAAGAGCAAGTAGCAAATGCAATACACAAGACTGGAACTTTTAGAAAAATAGCAAAAGAAAACAACAATATATAAATCCAGAAGTAGTCAACGATTGTTCAAATCACCACCAGCCATAAACAGCTCTAGAGCACCTGTCCTTGAGCCACCTAAAACTCTTCTTAAAAGACCCTTTAACTTGGCCTTCAACGGTATAAATCTTATAACTAGCAACCCTCCTTTTCCTCTGCAACTCTGGATCCTTGAAACTCCAGCTTTTTGAAACAGACCCATTTGTAGACTTGCCCTTTTTGAACTTCACATCCTTGTTTCCCATCTGGGTTTGTGTTGAGGAAGGATAAGAAGCACTGTAACATCTTAGATCCTGCATAGAACCCGAAAAAGTGGGTACTGTTGTTGTTGTCGTTGGTGCTGTTGCTCCATAGTAGCTCTCTATCTGCTTTTTTCCATCTCCACATGACTTGGATCTGAAATCCTCCATCTTCTGATTGATTTCAACTTATGTGCTTCTCTCTCCCCCTAGAGATGAAATCACTCTCACCGTGTATCCTTTTCACAGGAATGAGTGAGTGAGTGAGTGAGTGAGTGAGTCTTTTGTATAGCCGGAAAACAAAAAGAGCTTGGTAATAAAGACGTTGTCGAGGAATCGCTCCCTTGTAAGTTGAATATGCGTCGGTGATTGATATGAATTAGAAGGCTGTTTATTTGGTCGTAAGCATTTTATCATATGGTACTTCGGGAAGCTACGACTAAAATCGAGTTTTGCTTCATCATGTTAGATAAAAATATGAGTAGCTTTTATTCTTTTAATATGCTAAAGAAATATTGACGTATTCTAAAATTATTTAAAAATTCATGTTCTAATCTTATATTTTTATTTTTCTTCCTTTTTTTATGTAATTGATTTGACTGGCAAAGGATTGAGATATTGAGTTTGCACGAGGAACATATTCAATTTCAAACTTACAAGGGGAAGTAACCAATGTGTTAAGAAAACAGAAAAATTGTACCTAGAAATTGATTGAATATGAATTGAGAATAGTTGTGCTACCTAACTATAAATTTATGTCAATGGAGAGACATTCTATGTGCAAGTTCATATATTCCTAGGGCACATGTATCGAAATAGCCTCTTTAGGGAAAAAATAAAAAATGAGAGTAAACTCTTCATAAATGAAAAAAAAAATTCCATAGCATCCTTGAAAAAAAGGAAAATAGTCTATTAGATTTAAACATTAGTCAAAAGAAGAGAAGATGAGTCTAAGAATAATTCGAGTTTAATACATAATAATTTATAAATGCATTATATATTCCAAATAAGTCAATTAACAATTCAATAATAAGATTGAAAGTGATAGATTCAATTCAATAACTTGTTGATCAAAGAATCCATAAGTTTTTACTTCAAATTCATAATTAGGCAATGAGATTGGGAAAAAGAAAGAAATAGCTCTCACCATTTGAAAAGGACTGCCTCCAATACTTAAAAATATGGAGTTGGGCATAATTTCCTGCAGAGGAATAATACGGAAGATGTTCCCTTTTGTTTCGTCTCTCTCCTTGATTCCAACAATTGCAACTTGTGCAAGCTATACATGTTACCGTCGTGCTTTGTTTAGTTTACGTACGGAAAAGAATGTGACCAAGAGGATTTATAGTAACCAAAACACGTACGTTAGAAGAAGCATAGTTTAAAGTGTGAAATTTTTTGAACATTCTCGGCCATATGACTTCAGATTTCCTATATACACTTAATAAGTTTGGAAGCATACATTCACTGTTGAAAATCATTACTATACAAAGGATGCTAAAAGCACGTACCCTTTCATAGTCTTTCATAAACATGTTTGGACATGCTCCATCATTCTCTCCGACTTTTGGCTAACCTGAGAAATCTATTTCAGAACAATAATAGGACTTTACCGTTGGACAAGCATGCATTCACTGTAAAGAGGGTAGTAATCATTTACAACTTCGCAACATGATTAATGAAAATGGTATTTCCTCCAACCTCTGCTTTATCCTTCTAGAACTGCTTATACATTCACAAATTAACAAGCTTAGCTGATCGTGAGACTAATTGGGTGATGGCGATGAATCTTCGCAGCGGCTTTTGGCACTCCGGGTTTAAAGTTCAGCGGCAACCTGGCAACTCAACTTTTGAGAATAGTATCTACCTTAAAAGACTCACTCATTTAATTTGATCATTTTGATTCGATTTTCTCTTTCCGATTCATCAAGTCATGGTAATACAGAAGCACACACATCGGTTGACCAAGAATGCAGAATATGAACCAGAAGATCATATTCCCAACCTGTGATTTCAAAAGCAAGAACAATTAAGTATATGCTCACTACAGCAATTGGAATAGCATTGCACTGGACTTTGACTATATTGTACTCCTAATACTTTTCAGCTCAATTTTCTGTCAGGCCAACGCTCCAACAGCAAATAAATTATGAGTACCTAAGAAAATTGTACAGAAACTTTACTGTCGGAAACTGGGGCTAGAATGTTACACATCCCATCTAAAAGAGCCTTCGTTAATTTCAAATTGTACAAATTGCTGCCAGCTAAACTGATTTTCTCAGGACATCAGAACAGGTTTATTGTCAAGGGAAAAAACAAGAAGAAGAACACACTAATAAGTTTTGGTAAACAATAGACATACCATGGAGTTCCTGAACTTATTCTGAAGGAAGTTTGTGAGCACAACCAATGGAACCTGAATCACAGAGGTAATAAAAAAATAGATTTTATTAACTTGAATCAAGAATAAGCCAGATATAATCTCCAGAAGGAAGATGGTCCTTTCGCTCGTTCTCTCTGCCCCATCGTACTGTGTGTTTGTGGGTTAGAGAGGAGGGGTCATGGAGGGGTAGGAGACTTGCAATCATCTGAAAGGTCTCTTGACTGATTTTGAGTTAAACTTATAGTCAAAACGATCTTACCTGAAACATAATTCCAATAAAAGCCCAGAGCTTGAATATGTGGCAAGGAACAGCAATGCACAACTGCAAATAGGAAGATATTGAATACAGATATAAGCAAAACAAGAAAAGAAAAACGGACAAGTACAGAAGAGAGTGGCAAAATTTCATGAAGGTAATGATGGCACTTATCATTCCACATGTATTATTTAATGTTCCAGAGAATAGTTCTACGTATAAGTTGTAAATCTGATTTCAAATTGACAACTTTGATTTTGCCAGTGTGCAGCATCATATCCATATAGCAAAGAATGTCCTTTATATTAATGTCATGCAGCAAGCATGGAGTAGACAAAACTTATGTAATTTAAATCAGTTACAGATCTATAACAAAAACCAGATAATACAATATTCTGATCATCTTGACAATCCTCCTATTTTAGGGGGCCATAAATCAAAGGAAACTTCAATGTAATAAAATAGTAAAGATCAACCAGATGGTACCTCATGAAATATTGCTGAAACAATGAAGGCGATAAGTAATGCTACCCCCTGCATTATTCCCATAAAAGAAAATATTTTAATAAACTCCTGAAATTTAAATCATCTAGTTTATGCCAAGATCCACACATGCATTAAAAAAAAGTGAGGCAGTCTATCAAAACATTCTAAGAAGAATTTTACAATATTAAAAAATTCAGATGTAGCACAGTGCAATGTTCAATTTACACTTATAATTCAGCAAACACTAAGCAAAATAAAAGGTGAGAAACTAACCTTGGGGATTTTATTCCGAATGCATGGAAAATAGATATGCCGAACCATCCACTTATGAACAGGCTGAGATCAGTAAGGACTCTATCAGTAAATTGTTGGACCTACTACTCACACACACTCTCTTCTGCTAGCATGTTTATACAAACAATCAAATGGGCACTCACAATGAGAACAGGTATCATGTCACAGCCTAGGTAACTTCTCTAAGAAAATGTTGACATGGACTAAGATCAACCCGTTGATAGATTCTTATCCCCTTGAACGACAGACATGGTCATTGACCTCAATTTAATAACAATATGCCAAAAGAAGAATTCTAATTGCATGCCATAAAACCCTTTTTAACATAAGCAACATGTCAGGTGCAAACACATGGCAAGAATGCTATTAACTTTTTGGAGCAAAAATAAAGGGCCATTTATGTTTGCTTCTTTATCAAAATTTTAGGTCACATATGAAGAAAATAAGAGCGCAAACACCCAAACCTTTGTATAACAGAATCCTATATTTTATCTCAAGAGATCAAAATTCAAAGCAAGAAACACAACCCCTTCTGGTTCTCAAAGTATTATAAGCCGTAACCAGGCAAGATCTACTATTCATATCTTCAGTTAATTACAATAAAATCTGTTTGTTAACAAAAATTATAGAGCATACAATGGAAAACTCCAGAAAAAGAACATCATATCTAACTTATAAAGAATTAATGTCTATACATGATAGCCTCATTGCAAATGTAAACAGCATGGATCCAACAAGTTGAAGAAATAAAACGAGTTCTAGGTGAAGAACCATACCATATTCCACAATCTCCAATACTGATGACAGACAGATATCCAGATAGCCAAGGAACAAATTAAAGATTTAGAGACAGTGGAGAAAAATAGACAATAATTCCGAAGGAAACTGTTCCTGCACATAAAAACTTACCTCATCAACAGTTCTTGCATTCCACCAATCTTTGTAGAATTCCCGATCACCAAAACGTAGGAGTTCAGCTAGAATATTTAGCCTGTGTTTTTGGAAACATGTAGGCAAGGATAATGTGCCTTTAATCAGTTAAAGAATAAAATAGCGGTGGAAGAAAATGCTCATTCACACTCACCAAAGGTGAAAAAAGCAATAGAACATGCAGAGCCACACGTATAAATTAGGAACAGATAGCTTCAGAATCCTCTCAATAGCATATAAGAGATTTCCTTTCAAGGGGTGTTGCGAGTTCTGAACAAGAGGGTTGATATACTGAATAACATACCAGCAATAATGTCAGCAATATGATGTGTCAAATTTTATCGGTAAAATGGAAAAATGTGAAACATCCAATAGTAACATGAAGCTCTACTAACTTGTTCTATGATAAATCCCATCAGCCCTGTGAATATTACTAACTTGACAAATTGACGAGCCACCCAATTCTTCCTAACAGAAGCCGTACGAGGATAACTTGGCTGCAAAATCATGTGTGAAAATTAAGATTAGAGAAGTCAATAATGCTTGATATGTTTATAATAGCATAAATGAGCAAAATTTTTGTGTGATGTTGAAAAAAGGATAACTGTTACCTGGTAGCATAATGTTGGAGCAACCATGAAATATAACAAGCTCTTGAAGCTGACATCTTGAGTATAATCCACATTCAGAGAATTGGGCAAAATATCTCCCTACATGATAATTGAGGATGGGAAAACCAATTAATCATCAATATAGATGTGAAAACAAGGATTAAATGAAATTGGTGCAGAAGCTAGAACACTTAGTCAAGCAAAAGATTAATCTCGTTTTAGTTTTTTATGGGTGGGTTTTTTGTTTACTTTCTTTTTTTCCGTTTTGTGTGATGGGGAAAGAGGAGGGGCTGTATGGCCTAGGTATTATGAAAAATATACCGAAGTGAGCTTCAGCAGTTTTTAATCCCACAATTCGCAAGAAATGACCAGGAAGCAGACAAATATTAACTTATACAGAGGTGTAGATGACTCAGCTTTTTGACAGTATTACATTGTTACCTTCTCAACTAACTTTGCAATTGCTCTCATATCATAGTTCGTATGTGCGTAAGAAACCAATTTCATCCATACAACGCAAGCAAAAAGCATCAACGTAACACCTGACAAGAAAGCCGAATCACAACTGCATAGTTAAAAAGAAAAGTGAGTCTCTTCATTAACACTCATTGCAATGGTATATAATAATCCCTTCACGGAATAGATAGCTGATAGATATTATGAACAAAAGGGAAATTTTGCAGAAACCCTTTATATGAAATCCTGTATAAATTATTCATATATCATTGCAACAAATATCATTACATCCTGGATAAATTAGTCTCCCAAATTTGTTGAACAGACAAAATAATTCACTAGCATTGAAAGACAACTGCAGAATTGACGATGAACTTGTGGTGGAATACATGACTGGAGCAAATAAATCATGAACACGTAATATATATCAGCGCTACAAAATAAAAAATTTTCAGAACTTTTGTTCTCCTCTTGTATGCATTTCCATGTATCAAAACATACCTCAAGATCACAAAAATTGGGTACAAAATTGCCGCTGTCGTGATGAATATATGAAGCAAAACAACAATCTGCAATATAAACTCATAGTTAAACCTGAATAGCTTCAGTAATACCAAGTCATGTATATTCCTGTAAAAAGCAACATACTAAACAGACTTGAAGACTTACAGGTTCAGCTATACATTTTCTATATGCCAACTTTTCAACTAGATATGCAGTAAGAGGGAATATTGGCAGAGTAAGGCTGCAATAAAAGCGCACCAGAAGCTTTTAGTTAAATATGAACTAAAACGAAACAAGATATGTGCATTGCTACATGAACATTACCAGCACATAAAGAGGGGCCAATCACGTAATGACCGTGAGCTAAACCAAAATCCAGTCTTAATTAGCCAACCATACTGCAAAAGATCAACAAGATGATAAGCCCTTCAACATCACAAATTCCAAATTCGTGAATCATTCACAAGGATGTGCCCAATCAACCATTAACTGTGAATGGAAATACAAACCTTCATTAAATTTTCAATGATAAGCCTGCTGTTTACAGCTACAAGGACCACTATACAGAGGTTGAAGAGGCCTGCGTGACTCTGCTAAAAGGAATGTAAAAAATAACTAATTAACAATCATTACAATCGATAAAATGTGACAAAACGGCACTTATCGAACGTCACTGTCACTGGCTGTTAACTCGCCATCCTATAACTAAATAAAATTCATTTCCTTTGTGCACCTACCTATTTGATTATCAATTCTCCAAAACAAACTTAATTATCAACCAAATGCATCGAAATTCAACCCAAAACCAACGAGTTCGTGAATCACCTATAATTCAAAAAGCATAATGCTTCTGAAAAACATGTGACTAACAGAATTAAGCAAACAATGAGTTCCAAGCACAAGTAACTGACGTACAAAGTCTCTACCTGCTTAAATATAGCGACGGAGCTTAACGGACTTTCTTTGATGTTGCGATGAGCCGGCATCGTCGGTCGGTACAGAAATTTCATGTCCGTTTCACTGCGATTCTCACTCTTATCCGCGTCACCTCCTCCGCGTTCTTTTCCCTTAACACTGAGACCGTCAGGATGCACCGCCGCAGTCGGATTCATCACATCCTCGCCGGATGAACTACCGGACTCGGAATTGTCCGCTTCGGCAATCGAATCGTTCACGTCTCTCACGGCGCTCGGCCTCCGACGAAGCGAGCGATTCAGTTCTGACGACGATGAGTCGGTCAGAAGAGCATCTCCGGAATCGCCCTTGGCAGAACCACCCTCCGGCGTCTCTAGCATCGCCATTGGAGTAACAGAATCGGTTAGAACCCAAGCAACAACTGATAAACTCTTCCGAGAGGCAGCTTCCAGAAAGTACTTAATCTACAGAAAACGCGTAAAAGAGAATGCGATTTTAGCTCGTATGTATAAGAGGTAAGAGAGATACAGATTGCGGTTGCTCGTCGTCATGCAAAAGGAAGTTACAGGAGAAGGAGATTTGATAAGAGTAAAAAAGATCTTACTAGAAGACAAATGAGAATACAAATGGGTTTACGAGCATAAGCAATATGGTGGTCAAGCGTTCGAAACGCGGCCAAGACTCTAGAAGGTATGCTGTTTTAGATTTTCCATTTCCACTTCCTTCTAGCTAAAGAGGAATGGTAATTTCAGTTGACCTAAATTCAATGAATCAAACAAGAGTTAATTAAAATTTATGATTTTAAAATATTAATTTAAACAGTTTATTTTTTAAATAATATTATTTAAATTTAAATATCTAAACATGTAATTTTGGATTTGGATCTTTAAAGAAATTAAATTTTAAATAATATTATTTTAATCAATTACATAATAATAAAACATTTATATTGTAAATGCATTTTGAATAATTTACCAAAAGTGCATTTTGAATTTCAATATTTACGATGTAATACAAATTGAGCCTTAAAATTTTGAAATATTTACATTAAAACTTAACATTTTCAAAACTTTCATAATAAATTCTAAATGGATGAAAAATTTGACGAAATTAATTCTTTGATAGTTGATATAAGATTATTCATATATTTTTAAATAAAAAGTAAGTGATAGTCACAAAATTAGCTTTTTAAAAATTAATCCAAAATTAAGTCACTCTGTCATTGCCACGTGGCAAAAGAGCTCGCTATTATACATTTTCTATAGTAAGATCTACTATTATACATTTCAAACGGTGATTCCTCTTGTTATAAGATAATGAGATCAACTTTTATTTTAAAAAGAAAAATAATATCACGTCAACGCTAACATGATATTTAATTATTGAGAAAACTCTTTAAAATTTTTCATCTACTTAGTTTATTTTGAATGTTTTAAAGATGTTAAGGTTTAATTTAAACGTTTGGATTAATGTCTCTTTTATACTCTGATGTAAATGCTAATGTTGAAAGTACACTTTTAAACCAAGTGAATTTAAGCAAACCTTATCATTAACAGGGATATCAATTTTGGCCTAACTTGTCCGACCTGTCATGATTTTGACCTGAATTGACCAGGTTACAGGAAGATCACGAGACAAACCGAAACGACAAAAATGACGTCATTTTATAAAATTTTTTAAAAAGTAAGGATGGATCGGGCTTGTCAGCTTGTGATGGCTCACTAGTCATCCGATTCCTGACCTGGCCCGGCCCATTAACATCCCTAATCACTAATCACTAATCCAACTAATTGGTGATTTAGGTATTCTTAATTTTGTTACCAAATTATAGTTTAACATTTTATAATTATGTGCTTTAAGTTTTTAATAATTTATACTCAAATAATTAATTTAATTTAATTTATTAAATTATTAACATTTTTTATCTAAAAATTTAAAAAATTATTTGAAAAGTCTTCTGATTAGACGTCTTTTTCAGTTCAATAATCCATTCATACGGCCTATTTATTTATTCATTAATATTTACAACTAAAGTAATATTTACTTCATATCTGTTTTTATTTAATGAGACAAATTTGGGTAAGTTGACTTTGGATTTAACAAAGCAATTTCGGTTCGGATGGCTTAAGTCGTAAGCATCCACATTCAAACCACCTCAGGATAATTCTTCACAACAGCCTGAATGTGTGACCAATGGCCACTGCTTTAATCTTTTATCATTCTTCTAGATCTAGCTCTACTCCAAACTCTTGCACGCTCTTCTTCCTTATTCTCTACAAAACGTTTCCTTCAAACAGTGTCTTGCGTTTCATTCTCACTTTGAAGTATATCTAAGTTAGGTCAAGTCCGACCTAATCAATTTCAGAGTTAGACTTAAGAAGACTGCCCAATTCAAACAAAAGTACGTCGTTTAATCTTCAAGTCGAATCCAATTGAATTGTTTAGTCGGAAAAAAAAGTCAAATTAAATCCGAACCAGTTGATCATCCCAAGAAATAAACTTTAAATGGCTTATTTATTTTTATTTTTATTTCTAATTTTGTTTTCAGATTGTCCCTTTGATCTTTTCTTCACATGTACCTGCAATAACATTAAAATAATACCCTTTGATTTCATTTGATTTCGCCAATTTTCGACTGTGCTGTATAAAGTGCTTCAACGCAAAATAAGAAATGGTATTTTCAACATATAAATGGTTAATAGTTCACGTCCTCGTCATCTTTAGTAAAATTAAGCCCACCGCAGACACATTCATGAACTATTTTACCATAATTCTTGTAGTAACTCTCATCAATTCGTTGATATGAATATCTAGGAAGAATTCATCAAATTCATCAAATCTAAAAAAAGAATAACCCCTTTTATATGATCTCTTATCTATGCATACTTTATCGACATACATATAAATAGATTGACTTAGCTGGGTTCAATGGGCTGGATCATCAGGATTGAGCCTGATGTAGATAGACCAGACGTGTCGTTGCTAGGTCTGGTGTAGATGGATTTGACTGAGCCATCTCTCAATGTTTTTATAATCAGGCCACTCAGGCTTACCTATAGTCCTTTATAAGCAGACACGGGAAAACTATGACCTTTTCTGGTTAACCCTCTCGGTTAACTCTCATCCTAAACTACCACACTGGTTAGCGACATCGACTAACCAAAGTCAGATTGGAAGTGTGTATTACTACATAGTTGTTCCAGTTATCGGGGTCTTACTGCCCTCAACGCCTTACCCTCGGCTTACACGGGACTTAGTGCTCTCGCCTTTTAGGAACCCTACTTCACTCACACACTCTTACTCGTCATTCTCCGTTAATGCTTCTGACAAACAACAAGGCAGCGGAATTAGAAACAACAGTTCTCTAAACTGTCATAGATTTTCTGATACACAGGATCCTTAAACAAGACAAGTGTAGAGCATACTCATCTCTGCAATTTTTGAATAAGGAAGGGACTAATTTCAGGCAGGAAAAGTGTTTAGAAGAGATATGTGAAGAAAGAATTTTTCATTTTCTGATAAGATGTACAAACACTCGTCTAAAACTAAGAATTAAACTTAGCATGCTTACAATGAAACTCAAACCCTGCTTATATAGGCAAAGCGAGGAATAGAAACATAAACTATCCTACAAACATAATGATAAAAGCTTTAACAAAAGCAAACCTAACCTTATCTCTAAGGAATCTATTTTACAAAAGTAAAGCTAACTTTTACAAAAGTCCTAAAGTAAATAGTACAAAAGCATCTACTTTGTACAAAACTGATAAGACGGAATCTTCAATAGTTGTTTGAAGATGACATGTGGGTCCCATCATCATGCCTTCTTACAACATTAGAGACAGATCTAGGTCATCTGTCAATTTCATTTCTCTGTCCACTTGAGCAATAAGATCATCAATATTGGTCATGGTCCAATTTGAAGGTCATGGTATTGTGACAGAATCAGAGTCTTGGACTAGGTCAGAATCTTGGACTGGATTAGAAGATGGACTTGGAACAGTATCAAAAATAAGATGATTTAAATCACCTGCTTAAATATGGATCACATTATCTTCCATAAAAGTCCATTGAGAAGGTGACGGTGTGTGAACAGGTTCAACTAGAGAAGTGTCACCATAATAAGGTCCAAGAGAAGTACATACGTCAGAATATGCCACATCATTAACTTGATTGAGCTAGTCCAACAATGTATAAAGTTCAGCCAATAGTGATGTTTCATTAGCTGACCAAGAAGTGGAAGTACGTCATTGCTGAAGATGATTGAATGTGCACATTTGTCCAGTGGTGCTCATCATATACGACCTACAGAGAATATAAATAACAAAGATATCTTTGTTTTGTAAAGAACTTTCCCATAGGTTATACCTGGTTAAAATATCTGACATTTCTATTTTCCATTTGTCCAAAGGTTTAAACTATTCAAGAAATATCAATAACAGAGACCTGGACTCAGAAGGATTTGACAGATGTCTATACAAATGTATAGGAGAGAAAGCAACAGGACAGGCATGCAGTGCTGTCATAGCCCAAAGATGCCATAAAGTATAGTCATCAATATCATCAAACGATGATATATCATTTTGTATGACGAGGTAGGATCAAAGAAACCAGGGCTAGGAATAATATCCTTTTTAACTAAAACAAGATGTAGATAATAAAAAAGACTTTGTGGTAACAAAGGATAAAGATCTTTTACACAAGTAGGTGGTTGATCAAACAAAGGAGGAAATTCTCTACGGTATCTAGCAAATTTAGGAAACTCCATGAGCCAAAACAAAGGAATGGGGAGTTGAAGTGTAGAAGAGAAGAATAAGAGTGGCTTAGAAGGTCGAGAGAGATAATCAACAATGATATTTTGGTGACCTTTCAAAGGTTTCACAGTGAATTTATAAGCTGAGAACCACTATTGCCAGCGCAAAAGTTGGTGGCTTGGAATCTTTTTGCCGCTTTGTTCAAGTATCTTGGGAAAAGCAATATTATTCATTTCAATGACAAAGTGGAAAGGAGTGAGGTGGATTGAAAACTTTTCTATACCTCATTTTACTACAAGAATCTCCTTGTATGAGATATGATAGTGACATTCAGATTGACTGAAAGATCCACTAGCATGTCCACAATAATAGCGTCGGTCATTGATTTTTTCAAGAAGAATTGCTCCCTGTGTTCATCACTAGCATCAGTTTGCAGGATTCGTTGTCCTTTTTCAGGAATCTTTAGAGGTGGAGGATCCTTGCAAATATTTTTCAAATGCTAAACAGTTGTAGTCTGTTCTTTTCCCCATATTAGTGGATTCTTACGTAAGAGCTTAGATAAGGTTGATGTGTAGGCTGCCACATGTGGTATGAAATCTCTGATATAATTGACAATTTCAAGGAACTGTTGTACCTGTTTGATGGTAAGATTTTCATCTGAAAATTGCAATAATTCTTGTGTAATATGTGGGCCTGGCTGGTAGAATCCATCTTTGAATTGCATTCCAAGAAATTCAATTTCTGTTGTACCAATAGTGCTTTTCGAGGCCGAAAGCATAATACCATACTGCTGTGTAAGGTCCAAAAACTGTTGAAGAAGGGCTTGGTGTTCCTCATAGGTCTTTGTGAACAGTAAGATGTCATCGATATAGATCAATGCAATATTGAGGATAGGCTTGTAGATTTTTGTAATGGCCTTTTGAAATAGTGATGGAGCGACTTTGAGTCCAAAGGGCATCACAGTCTATTGGTACTGGGCATTGAGAATGCAGAATGTAGTCTTGTAACATTCTTCAGAGTGAATACCCAATTGCCAAAATCCTGCTTTAAGATCAAACTTTGAGAAGATAACAGCTTCCTTGAGAAATAGTGTCTGAGTACTGATTTTAGGTAGAGGAAACTTATCATCTTGCAGGAATGCATTCAGAGGCTTGTAGTCTATTACTAGACATTTCTTTCTACGTTTCTGCTATGAACGTTTATTGACATAGAACGCTTGGCAAGCCCAATCCGACTTTGTGGGCTCGATCAATCCTTGCTGCAATAAAATAGCGCACTCATCTTGTGCTAGCTTCAGATCATCAGGATTCATTACTGGATGTGTGGCTTTCGTAGGATTGATATCCTCATTCTTCTTAAATGGTAGACTTATGAAAAAGTCTGAGTTTTTCCACAGAGGATTTGGATGAGTAAACTGTGCATGAGACTCTGGACAGTAGCTCAACAGTTTATCTCAAAGTCCAGTGTAATATGTAGGAACCTGTGTAAGTTCAAACACGTTTTTTATATCAGTGTAAGGACTCGTAAGGTTTCGATACCTGAGGCCAGTGGGTAAGATCTGTAGATGTTTGGTTTTGCAGTAAACATCCATGCCAATCAGAAGATCTGGGCCTGGTAGCTTGCTTCCAAGTACTTTAGTCCAAACTGTACACTAAGAAAAGAAGCAGATGCCAATTCTGCTTCTTGTTTATAACCCAATCTTGAAAGAATTTCCATCAGCTGCAGCAAAATATTCTTCATTAGAAGTCCATGCTTCTTCTGGTAGGATATTGGGCTTCATGATCGTACGACTGGAACCAGTATCCATAAACCCAATGACTTTAATGGGTCGATCATATTTGTCTTGCTGAAAGATTTGGATCTCGACATAAGGTCGAACTGGAGTACTATTTATCTTCATACATGTCTTGTGTAGCATGTAAAGAGAATCATCACTGATAGAGGCAGATGATTGTGACGATACTTCTTCATCTGTTGATACAGAAACAGCAAACTGTATTTCACTGTCCTCACTAGATTGCTCCTCTAATAATTCTTCAATGTGACTTTGAGGATGAATAGGCAAAAGCTTTTCAAGTTTTTCCAAGAACTTGGCATCTTTCTTGGTTGCCTTAGGACAGTTGTTAGGGAAATGTTCCAAGCTTCTACAGACAAAACATCGAGGCTTTCCCTTGCATCGATGTGATGACTTTTTGAAGAACCTCATATGTTTGTACTTTTTGCTTATGTTCTTCTGTTTAAAATTCTGCTTCCAAGGCTTCTTGCCTTCCTTCTTTCTGTGGATCTTTCTCCGGTCATAGTAGACTTGAGATTGATGAGCTTTCTTGTTGCTATGGCACTTGCAAGTCTGTTTATCTTTGCTTTTGATTTGGAGGCGAGGCTGCTTACATGCCTTCTTCAGAACTGGACCTCCTTTAAGGATATTCTTGAACAAAGTATGCTGATCACATAACTTGTCAAGAGAAGTTATAGAAAGCTGATAGATTTCTCCAAGAGATATTGTAGCCATGTCTCTTTGAAGAGAAGTTATGGTCCTTTGCTGGTTGTATTTCATCAGGAAGGGATGAGATAAAAGTATATCGAAGATTAACATCATTCCATCCATTCAAGAGATAATACCTTTCCGTCATGCGCTTAAAATGCTTTTGAAGATCTCTCTTATTAAGCGAATAGCATTTCATCTTGAAATATTCTTGACGGATTTGTTTGTCAATCAACTGAAAGTCATCAATAAATTCTTTGTGAATTATGCCAAGTAGTGCTCCAGTAGTTGCTACTTGTATATACCAAAGATGTTGATACTCACTAACACTTTGCTACCATTCTCGCAAAGTACCAGTAAATCCGGATGTAAATTTAGACAAAATATTCGAGAGAGGATAATTAGGTCTGGTCATTTGAAGATCAATCCAAGCACCGAACTTATGAAGTCTATCTCGCCATTTCTTTGGAGGTAGATCATCAAAAGTGAACTAAGGTCCTGAAGTACGCTTGGTGGTATGCGGAGGCTACACAGTCGCAGTTGGTGTTTTTCTTGAGGTGCAGGTTTAGGTCTGAAAGATTCAGTACCTGTGAATTCAACTTCACTGATTTCTGGTTCTTCAGTATATTAAGGCATAGTCATCAGAACATTAGATAATTCTGAAAGATCAGCAAGATTAGCTGAGGAACTAGTAGACAGTGAACTGACTAGTTCATGTGATGACTCTGATGGTTGTTCTTCTGAAGCGATGAAACTTTGTTCATCTGAACAACTAGATGGTGTTGCAGAGACTTCAGATGTATTGCTTTCCGCATTAGTTTTCTCTGAAATAGAACTAGAATTATCTGCAAGAGGTTTAGAGGTCAAAGTAGCTATATACTATGTCTGCTTAGCTTTATCCTTCCCAAGAAAAGAGGTGGAAGGTTGTACTAGTGCTGGTGGTGGAGATTCTGGAGGAGTCTGAATCCTTAATGGCTTTCTCCACTGTTCTTCTGGCTCAAAAGGTATATAAGAAGATGATGCTTCTGGAACCCTTGAAGATTGATCAAAAACTCGAGATCTAGGCATACGATCAGATGTTGTCTTTGGTTTTGATCGTCGTGGTTTTTCTTAAGTTTTCTGAGGATGTACATACTGTCTAATCAAAGGATAATTGAACTTGAATACCTTTGAATAGTCAGATGATTCTGGATACCATTGATACATAGGTGAGGGATATGATGGCTGAAGAGTAGAGAACTCTAAAGAAGATGAGTCATATATCTGTTGTGATTGAGAAGCATGCATGTCTGCTTCCATTTGATGTACAGTCCTTTGTATCTCTTGTATCTTCCAAACTTTCAAGTCAAATTCTAGCCCCATATACTGGGCTGAGATGTATTGTTTAAGTTTAGCATCAAGACGCTGAATATGAGCTTTATAAGAATGATAAATCGTTTATATTTGTTCCGCAACAGAATTGACTTTTCGATGAGTAGTTGTATTTTGTTGACTAATTCCATCCAGCTTGGAATCAATCATTCTCAGAACTTTGTTCTGTGCTACTGCATTAGATGTGTGCTAGTTTAACACTTCATCACTAGGATTAGACATTGGAGTCCCTTGTGAAGTAATTCCTGACGCTCTGATATATAGGATGAAGATAACCCGTTGTGATTTATCAGTACTCCTGGATAATTGAGGAAAGTTATCCTCATCTGGTAATACCATCATGCAAGGTACAGGAGTAGGAGTTGTAATAGGAATCGCTGGCTTTGTTCTGCATGATCCACCATTAGATCTGTAGGCATCTGTCATGGACGACCTGAGTATCTCCCTAAGAGACTTTAGTCTGGATCTTTCTATCATGGATAGACCATTATGATCGTCTGGATCTGGATCCTCACCAAGAGGAGGATAATCACGAGAAGGCAAGCACCGAGATTTGGGCTTTGATTTCTTCTTCCTTCTCCGCTGATATCTTGGATCATCGTCATCTATGTCTGACTCTGGATTGAGACAGATCTTACAGTCTAATTCGCACATAGATGGGTCAACATCCTATACAAAGTGTCCACGATGATAGCTTATGTAGACTGGATCTCCATTAGATTTGAAACAATAAATAGGAAGACCGTCTTTACCTTCCGTATAAGAGAATACGGGCTGGATCTTAAGGCTTCTAGCCCTAATTGATAGATCTGGTAGATCTTGAGATTCAATGGGCTGGATCATCAGGATAGAACCTGATGTAGATGGACCAGGCGTGTTGTTGCTAGGTCTGGTGTAGATGGATTTGACTAAGTCATCTCTCAGTGTCTTTAGAATCGGAGGAGTCATAGTATAAAAAGAGTGCCGATGAGGTGCATGGAATACCTTCTGGTAGTTGGTAATCCATTTTATAGGCATCAATTTTTCAAGCTCCTATGCAGGTAACTGCTTCGGGATCTGAATAATTGTTATCTGATTATTGGCAACATCAGTAACCATGTATAGAGCATCCGAAGTAGAGTTAGGAAAGTTTATGTCCAACGCATGATTCTGCAGATGATAGGTCATCTGGTGATGTAGAGTAGCCATGATGATTGTAGGATCTTGATCTGCTCCAGTGATTTGGATCTGAACTTGTAGACGTTCAGATAATGTAGGATCATCTAACCTGATGTTAAAATCAGGTGCTATGGTCAAGATTACACTCCCTTTATCAAGAGTAGTCAGCAAGGTACCAATAAGAGCATTTTGGTACGTTGTGTAGGCAGTGTCTAAGAGAGATATCCTGGCTGTAGCAAGAATACCTTTTCTTCCATGTAAGGTAAGAACAAGTCGTATAGCTCTAACATGAAGATGTGTATAACTCTGTTCCTTCCATAAGGTGATCAGCTCCTTAGTGATTTCAAGCTTTACGTATTGTTCTGCTGTTGTAGATATGAGACCACACTGTTCCAATATGGAACTTTGGATGATTTCCTTCACACGAGGTCTAGTAGTAGATAACACACTCCTAATACTTCTTCTCCATGAACGGTCACGAGAATATATGCTGTAAGGGTTTAACAAAGGTAAAGAAGACTCACAAACACGATTTTCTACAGGCACATGAGTAATTTCAACAAGATTTTTGATTTTGTTGGATAAAACACGCTTTACACTTCTAGGTAAACTAGCTAAAGACAAACTAGACGATAAATGAACTGGATCTGATGGATTTTCCATAGTTTTTATGAGAATCTCTTCTTACTCCTTCCTTTCTTAACCTGAATCAAATTTCCCCCTAGGTAAAGATGCGAAGGTTGTTTCCAAGTAACCTACGGGCAGTAGTAAGTTACTAAGTGAGAAGTAGAAAACTTCAAGGGGTACGTAGGTGTATTTGGCTTTACCGACTCTATCTGACCACAAATTCAACAAAGAAACCACTCAGGGTATATGGGAAAGTATTCCCAGGCATCCCTATAGTTCTTCATAGGGTGACACAGGGACACTATGACCTTAAATGTAACCCCCCATTACCTTCGAGTACATACCGGAACGCCCGTGGGTCATTCCGACACATAACCTAAGATAATGGAGTGCTACGTGAAATAACTATCG
>JANZXP010000008.1:2446602-2463576 GCA_027576715.1 Erythroxylum flavicans | reverse complement strand
AGACATATCAAAAACGTAGAAATCGCAAACCAACAAGAAAGGAAAGCAAATGTCTATTAGTAATAAAAATTGGAAGAAAGAACTAAATAAATAAAAAAAACAAAGTTCGATGGACACAGTAGATGAGAGAAGTGAGAGAAAAAAGACCTGAAGATGAAGAGAGTGTGATTTGCTGTAATTTGGGGAAATTAGGGTTCTCTGTTTTTCCCAAGCTCCTCAGGAGTCAAGGAAAGGTTGTTCAGAAAGCACAAGCACCACAATCGGTGAGTTTTCGTGGGAAAAGAAGCAAGACATATCGTATTTATACATATACAAACATAATTCACTCCCATTGTTGTCTAATAATTACAAATCAAATTGAAATCGGATTTCAAGTCGGCGTACTTTGGGCTAAAGAAGGCCCATCTCTTTTATGTTGTGTTGTTAAAGTTACTTTTTCTTTTTTGTTCTTTTTCCTATTCTAACTTTTGTGCAATCAATCAGGAAAATGACACTTGAAAGTTTAGAAATACGCTACCTATTAGGTATGCACTGACGACCTAATAAAGCGGAGGGGAAATTAATTTTATGTGGACGGTCGAAATTTATCATATCCAATTCAGCCAATTTTTATAGTTCAAAATGAAATTGAATAATTCGGTTTCAAATAATCAACAACATTGCCGGTTCATTGAAAGAGACTTTAACAAATAACAACAAACGATTTAACGAAGGGTTAATAATATATATTAAAAATCCTTATTTTTTATTTTATTTCTTCTTTATCCTTTTTTAAAACGAATCAAATTTTAAGCATCAAATGAGCTTTAAGAATCTTTAGGTTGGATTCAAATAGTTAAAAATGTCAATAGGCTGTCCCTGAACCGGCCCAACCTTGCACTCAAAAACGTAAAATCTCCCATCCCAAGCGCCCTCACACCCCGGCCTGATAAAGTGATGAAGGAGTAAATTACGATTTAATTTTACTCAGTTCTTCGAAGAGAGAGCTCCATGCCCGGTGTGCACAAGAAACCACCACATTGGATTAAACTCCCACACTGTCGCTACCGAGACTCGAACTTAAGACCGTGCACTCAACAACCTCCCTAAAGACCAATTAAGTTACCCTTACAGGCTGAACCGGCCCAACCTGACACCAAGTTATAGTGGCCCAACGGGCCGACTTGACCTCTCATTCATTTTTTTAAGCGAAAAACCTCCAAAACGACGTCGTTTTAAAAATAACGGACGAGTCACAAGACAAAAACGAGTCAGGCTAGGCCGATTTTGTCATCCCTACAATCAATCTCGAGTCTACTTCTACTCAATCCATTACCATGCTTATTTGAAGATTCAAGCGTGTTTTCACTCTTAATCAACTATCATTTTAAAAATTAAAATGAGTCGGGACTCTTTTCTCCATATTCAAACCTTCAACTTAATCTATTTTTGAAGAATTAATCAGCACTGAGACCATCCCTTCGAGGTCAAACTCGGCACCGTTGCAAGTAGATGACGAGGATAAATAAAAGAGGTAAACCAAAGGTCCAGCATAGGAATCATTAGAGCACAATTTGTTAACATTAGTATATTATACACTCAAGCAATAATTCTTAATCAAAGACAAACTTGCAGTCTTATGCACTGACGATTAGCAGTTTTCCTTAGCAGATCAGACATTTATGCCTCTGGAGATTCTCAGCACTCTTTTCCAAATCCCGCAATTAAAATATGACGATGCCACCGTCGGTGACCCGTGAACTCTAAGAAAACTTTCAGCAAAAGACTTACCTACATTCATACTCTATTCAATTAACTCTTTAACCACATCTGCAGCAGAAAGTGCAATAGTGGCTTCCAAACTGGGAGATGATATCTACAAGGCCTCCATAGCCTCCAACTGCAGTCACCTGAAAACAGCGGAGGCCATTGATCAGACATCAGAAGCAGTAATAAGAAAAAGCTGCCAATGTAATTCCTAATGCCATGCTGAACGAAGATGCATGTACCCAGATGTGAAGAAAGTACATTGAAATATATCAGTATAAAATTTAACACATACCCCACTTTAAACATTTGCTAATGAAAATAGATTTGTTGACTATTAAATGCAAACCATGACATGACAAATATTCTGAGAAGGGAAGCTTTCCCGACCGAATTCATAGTAAGAGCTGTAGGAACATAACTGAAGATGACTCTAGAAAAAACATGCGGGTAAATAAAAAAGAAAGCAGGGTGCTTTTTGAACATTAAGCTCCAAAAATTGAAAGCAACAGTTAAAGAAAATAAACTAATTGAAAATACCCCTGATGGGTGTACAGAGACAGAAAACGCTGACTGAGGAGCACATGGTATTTGTGAGAGAATCGCTCCGCTTATATCAAAACGACTGAGTAGAGGTTCAGCTCCAACAGCTAAAATCTGAGACAATGATAAAATGATTACTAGGTCTGGATAAAAACAGAACATGATAATTTCTAATAGTTGCCGGTGTCTTGTCGTTGACATCAAACATGCAACCGCCAAATTGAAGTACTCAATGTACAAAGGCCCAAGGAGATCACCAGTACTCCGATGTCATATGTTGCCTAAGGTGAAATCTCCATAACCCAACAAGTAAGCTAATCAATTTTAGTATAGAGTTATGACCTAAATGTATGTTCCACCAAAAAATTTAAACTTTTAGGTTCAATAGCTACTTGAAATTATACAACCAACATTTAGAACCTGTTCAACATTGGGCACTAAACCATTTGTAAAATATTGGCAAAAAGGAGTTCCGTATGAAAAATACTACCTTTTTTCCTTTCAAAAGTGATACTTGAAATAAGTCCACATACGCACCAAAGTTAGAAACACATCAAATATTCTAAGATAAAAAGGAAAAACACTTACTTGATGATCATCAAATTTCACATCCTGTATTGATGCGCTGGTGGAAGTTCTTGAAACACATTCGGAAACAGGAATATTCCAAACAGATAAGCTTCTACCAGTGCTACAAGCCTAAAAATGAAATCGGTTAAATAATGTTACATCATAAGCAACCAAAACCAACATAGAACTTTTTTATCATGTTCACTCCTATCCAAAGTTAGATGAAATTATGTCTTCCAAGGCATGAACTCTCACCAACCAGCTCTCACTTGCATCAAGGGCAATGCAGCTAACACACGACGAGAATCCTTTCAACTTCTTGTCCTTCCCAGGATTAATTACTTGTAAACAATTTCCAGTTTTGCAATCTAAGGAAAAGATAAACAAGTAAATGGGAAAGGCAAAGGCAAAGGCAAAGGCAAAGGCAAAGGCAAAGGCAAAGGCAAAAGCAACGTCCCATAACTATAAGGGTGAATATCAACAGCAGAAGTTTGAACTAACTCTATTCATCCATCACTATGCTTAGATTGAGTACCGACTCAAATGGCATCATGGCTGCAGTTATATAAATGTGAAAGGTAATTAAAAGAAGGGGAATATTGTTCAACTGTTTAAATCAGGATTATGGATAAATCATTATCACATCATGGCTGGATATCCCAAGTCGACTATTTTCAAGCTAAATGACACAAAGGTAACAGAGAAAAGTTTTTTTTCCGTAAAAAAGTCCTCAAAAGATCATCAGCAATTTCTGTCCATGTTCTCTCCTTGCCACCACAGAACCTTAGAAGATAGAAATAATTAGGAAAGCCTCAAACCTGCAGGTTAAATCAAGATTCTTTCTTCAACTACTTGATATACGATAGGAAAAATTGCTTTTGAAAAATAGTAAACTAAAAATTTAATCCCAGGCCACATCCATGTAACTTTTAGCGAGTTCCTGATATTATTAGCTCATCACTTGCAACAAACACAGAATCAAGTATAAAAATTGAGCCATAATTGACACTAAATAGTGAAGAGCATACATATGTTTCAGTTTAACACTTAAAATTATTGAAATAAAAGGCCAAGCATTACCCCAAATTCGTGCAGTTCCATCCTCTGAACCAGTTATAATCTGAGCGATAAAAGAAGAAGCAGTTAGAAATCACCCTACATTAACCTGAGTTGTCAGATGCTGATGCTAAAATGGAACTAAATCTTCCACACCTCCTGGAAAAAGAGTGACATTGTGCAAACCAAAAGCAGTAAAGAATATCGCATATAATAGGTAATAAAACTGCACATAATATTGAACAAGTTGGGGCAAGATTTTGTGGTGATTGTGACGAGATAGTAGAGGCTGACCTGATGTGTAGAGTTGCGAGCAACTATGCAATGCAAGTAGTCCGAGTGGCCTTTAAAAACCATCTTGATTTTATTGGTCTCCTGAATAGCTCAATAACGATCAGACTATATATTAATAACAATGCAGGACATTAAAAGAACATGTCAAATTCTCCAGACTGGAAAAAGTTTACAACGCAGAGCATGCATGGTTATTTATTCACCTTGGAAAAATACATACCACATCCCAGCCATAAGCACAAGAATCACCTGCCGCTGAGTAAATGGCTCCTCTCTAATTCACAACAAACAAAGCAATTTACAATTCAGTACGCAGATGGTAAATCCAAATACATCAAAAAGCAGCTGAATATATGTTTGAATGAGTTAGTCTACATGTTTACTCCTTTTTTCACATAAGAGTAGGGGGAGCGAAAGATTGAGTGTATCAAACCTGAGGGTCCAGAGCAATGGCATTATTTTCTGGAATTGGGGAAAGAGCAGCCCATGGACCTCTGAAGCACAGGAAGAAGACAAGAAATGGAATAAGACATAAAACGAGGCATTCATGAAGCTGTGGCTGGCTAAATGTGAATATTTAATCCTAAATGAGTCTATGAAAACAAAACATAAAAGCTCTTTTGTTTCCATGCACTAGAAAGCAGATTCTTATCTAAAATTCCTCATCTTGTATAATAGTTGATTTTTTACCATGGTAAATATATTTCAATACTCAGGCATACCTCTTTCTCTTAGACCTCATATTTTACTTTATGCATGTGCTTATAAGACCCATAGAACAATACACCAACTCAAATAGTAAATTTGAAACTGAAACCTGGACAATATCAACCTTAATGTTTCAGTTATGCACCTAAAAATTTAGGAAGCTTAAAATAACAACTAAATGAATAAAACCATTTCTAAATCCATGAAGTGGAACATTATGTGATAGATATGATAGATTACAAGACACAACAACAAAAAATCAATCCACAGAAGAGGCTAATCCCACAACTTTTAGTAGAAATAATAAATACTTCAAATCAATTAAACTCCATATAACCGCTCCTCTTTCTCTTGAGCAATGCACAAGAATGAAAAAAGGCAAGGGTGAGGACAAAACAGAGATTTGCTATTGATCACAAATGTAGTCAGAAAAGCAAACAACTGTAGATAAAATAGATGGTAGCATATATTGTGTCATTATCACTCACTTGTGCTGGGGATTCATCAGGTCAAGCACAGCATTTATGTGATTTCCTAGGGGGGAAATGAAAAAGATTAGGAAAGAACAAACAGAAAAATAAAGCATGACCACAAACTGTAATGCATAAAAGCTAACAAACTAAAAATGATCTGTAACTGAAAAAGTTCTAGGAGGATGAAATGAGAACCAATAAAACAAAAAGTAGTACCAACCAGACCATATTTTTCATCTGCCAGATGCAACAAACAACAACTATACTAAATACATCAAGATATTTGAACTCTAATATTGCGGCAGTGAAAATCAATTACCTTGAGAAGGGACAGACAGTTCTGGAGTACCAAAGTCTTTCCACCTCCATCCCCGTATCCGACCATCATCACCACAACTAAAAAATTTACAAAAATGTGAATCTATTAATGCATTCAAGACAAACGGTAGTACAGAGCAATTTCCAACAAATTTACATTTAAAAACACAAAACAGATCCACAAGATTATCAGCAGACATAAGTAAAATATGAAACCATGTACAAAAAAGAATCACAAATGAGGCAACTAAAGAATTAATCGCTTTCTGAGGACTAATCAAGCAAAGAAATCAATGCTAAAGGACGATAACTCTCGAGTAAAAGGAACCTGAGTAACAATGTATTTTCACCATTGGCGTAGAATTTGACATCGTACGCAGGTCCATCGTGTGCTTGAATGAATCCATCAGGTTCAACCCTAATGACATACCAATAACATTTTCATTAAATCCAAACGCATCAACTCACTATCGATCGCTCATTCACGGCCACATGGCGCTCGGTGTACTTACTGTTGAGCTCTCTTTCCGCTAAAGGCAACTGGCTGCAAAATAACATCAAACAAACGATCAAACAACACACAAGCACATTCAAATCTTATTTAGCGTCAGGGAAAGTTGAATGAAACGCACAATCTTGGAAATACAAGTTGAGAGGGAGTAAGAGGCGAGAGATCCGTCGCTAGAGGCGACGACGACGGCGTCGGGACCGGAGTCCGGAGACGGTGCCCAGGCGGTTCTGAAGACGGTACGCGACTGAAGCTCACGGTCCTTTAGAATGCTGTCTCTGTATGAATCTTCATCCCAATTCGTCGCATCTCCCCACATGGTGGTGATTTTTGACTAGGGTTTGGTGCGATCACTGGTTCAGTCTAAGACTCTCAGACTCAGTTAGCTTGCACTTCAACGGTGCCGTTGCAAGACGTTTTTCCTTTCCTTCTCCGTCGTTCGGTTTGAGAATTTGTTTTGGAGGGAGAAATTAAACAAAAGCGATAAAGTAAAGTTAACGAATTAAGCCGGTTTGATTGGTTGAACTTTATTTTTTAAAATTTTGATTAATCATAAAATTGGATTAAATTAATATATTAAATTATATTTGAAAATTTAAAATCATATTTTTAATTCAGATCCATTATTTAGATAATAATAAATACACATTTTATCCGTATTAAAGAAGTTAGGTTTAATAATAAGTTATCGTTAGTTAGGTTTAATAACTCAACAAGTATTCATGTTTATAATTAAAAACACATTCGAAAATTTTTTAAAATAATTAAAAATATAAAATAACGTTATTTTGTTTACAAATATTACATAACTGAACCCGATTTTAACCTAAAGCTCGGTTAACCCAAACATAACCTGTTAATTTTGAGCTTAGCCTCTTCCTAGATGTCATCCTAACCAAATTCGTTTATAGGCCATAAACATAGCTATACTTATTTGTTGAACTCGAAACCTTACGTAAAAGTAACATGCATCTAATTGTGCTCCCTTTCTATTCTATCACGATTGAACTATATCTTTTAAGCAAAACAAACCATATGTTGCTTATTAGTTTAATCTTCATTCATCAGACTAATTACTTTGATAAAACTTAGTTTCATAATTTTTGAAAAAGTAATATCTCTACTATTTTTCTATGACCAAACATTTTGAAATTTGAAATATTGAGATGTAACATGTAATATTTTTTTGAAAAATTTGGCATATCCCAGCTTGAAAGTCAGTGTTATGATATCGAGAGCGAATAAATAAGAAATAAAATAGTGACTCTTTAGGGATATAATAAAATATATATTATTTAATTTAATCTATTTTTAAAAATTTATAATGATATGTAATATCAATATTTAGTTTAAAAACATAAACTTATAACAACAAAGAAATAATTAACAAAAAATTAAAATAACTATTAATCTCCACTAACTATATTATTATTATTAAATTTTTTCGTATTCTGGTTCGTGTTCTTCGTGTTATTCTTCTTTTTCTTCTTATTATTTTTCTTTTTCTTTTTATTATTATATTTTTATAACTAAGTAATTATGTAGATTCTTTTCGGATATTTTTGCCCAACAAGTATTCATGTTTATTTTTAACCTACTTATAATAAATAAAGATAAAGAGAAGATGAGTTTACTTATTCCCCAAACCTAAAGAATAAATAAACCATTGAATTATCTATTTTGTATATTTTTCTTCAATCAAACAAGAGAAAAATCTATTGTTAAAAATAAATCAGGAATAAAATAGTAATTTTAGTCAACCAAATATTTGAAGACCCTAACCTTATTTTGTAATTCAATTTCTTAAAATAATAATGATAACAATAATAATAATAATAAATTTTTATATTACATAAAATGTTAAGTTAAATTTAAAAAATTTTAAAAAGAAATGTAAAATTTTTAAAATTAAAAGGAGATTTATAATAAAAAAGAATTTACTGAAATCTATCGTCTGAGACTCTAACCATGTTACCTAAAGTCAGACCAGAACCTTAAAATTTCCTTCAGATCCTCTGGCCAGTGTACCATATCCCTACTCTGTTCCATGGCATCTCAACCATCCATTTATGTGAATCCCACAAAAATAGATAGTTAAAATGCCATGGGACAGGGTAAAGACAGGGTACACAGGTCAGAGGATCATGTTCCCTTAGAATTTCCTTAATCCATATTACTAGAACACTTGTGACATCGACTTTGAAGAGACTTCCATTTCCACCTAGACATAATTATGATTAATCAATTAAAAATAAAAATTGAATTCTTCTGATTCTCTTCACGATTCACGAAATTCTTTCTTGCTTTTATACATCGTGCCTTATGGTCAGTGTTGACATAAAACTGGTGGCAACATTTCTTAGAAGCAAAATCAAATCAAGAAAGCCAATAGCCAGACCGTTGACGATGTGTAGCTCAGCCATATAGTGCTTTGATTATTTTCATTTATTTCCTTTGATTCTTAAAGTATCAAGTGACTTGTTTTTTTTAATCTCTTTGAGATTCCTTCCCTCCCAATTAAGCTAAACAAATTAAGATGTTGAAATGGCAATTGCTATACAAAAGGCTATAATCGGCACCTATTTAAAAGAGTTGAATTCAATTAAGCAATATTTACATCCATATTCAAGTTAGAAACGCATTTTAGATTATTACCCTATTCACTCGAGGTTTGAATTCAGAACTCACACCATGAGCACAACCTCACCACGTGAACCTGCAAAGAGAAGAATAGTTCAAATACAAGCTAACCAAACAGCATGGAGATGCAGAAAACAAGCTACTTTGTGGCAGATGAAAAGAGTACGATATAAGAAGAATGAATTCATGGCAGATGAAAAGAGTACGATATAAGAAGAATGAATTCAGACTTTACATCTCTCAAGTATCTCTTTGGCAAATTGCAGTAGCGAATCTTCGTGTTCAGCCATCTTTGCAGCCTTCTCAGCCTCCTTAACTGCTTCAGCTGCCACAAATGATTTATTTTCAGCTTCTGCAATCCTGTAGGCAGCAGCCGCTGCTGCCTCTTCAAGAGCATCTTCAGAGTTTACATAACCAGTGATACCTAAATGTCTGGATTGTAGATGTTTCTGCTTCGGGCTACGAGTCTTTGTGGCAAATGAGGAAGATTTCTTGATTTTATAGCCATTTTGGACCTGCATTTCAATTGTATGCAAAAAACATAATGTATATTCTGCTTTTGATAGATCTGACCTATAATTGCATGAGATGCTCAAATTATTCACTTTACAAACATGTTTACCTGGGTAATCCAAGCTGTGTTTCTTTTATTTATCAATTGAACCAAATAACCACAAAGGAGCCTAGCCTTTTAGTATATGTTGATAGTTGCATGTTACGATGAGCTCATTGACATGATGATTATTACAAAATATCTTTTGGCTAACGGATGGGCTGTCATCACCATATAAGTCAAATCTTATGATTGCATGTTCATGTTTTCTGTCTCGTCTAAGTTAAAAATGGGCATCATCATCCAAACAAAGAAAAAACATTATAACTAATTGAAAAAAAAAAGACAATTTGGGTTGAACATATTGAAAATAAATTACATTCTTGCGAAAAGATATTGATAAAAAGATTATATCAATGAGAGGCGATGGACAATTCTTCACCTTTTCAAGTTTTTCTTGTGCAACCAATCTTCTCAACCTTGAACTCAATTGCCTCCTAAAACTTTGTGGCAACACTTGTTTTCGCTGCATGTATGGTCAAGAATACAACAGAACATAGACGACCATATTAAAAATCGTAGAAACGAGAAATTAAAAACATGATGTCTACCATTTGAAAATTGCTAGAGAACTGTTTTCTATGAAAATTTAATTTTTGCATTAATGGAAGCTTGATTTTATATTGAGATACTTCAAGAAGAGATGCATCCACTTTAGTTATAAGGCCTCATTTTGTGGTCCCTTTTTTCCTTTTCAAATTGTCAGATTTTCCATTCTTGCACTTACAAGTTGGAAGCAACATACAGAAGTACATAAAAAGCTTAACAAAGTTCACAAAATCATGGATTTATTTCTATATAAACAAGATGAGTACCTTCCTCCATGGTTAATCAATGGCCAGAAATTAGGAAGAGAAAGAGTAACATGACAGTTGCAGAAAATTCCTTCAAACCTCGATGTAATTGACAATGGCACTTGCATCTGTTCCATCTGGCTGGTTCAAAGCTGATATTGCTTCAAAAATCATATCATTGTACCTGAATAAAGAAAGAACTTGGTTAAGCAGTACAGAGTCTCACCAAAGAAAATTAAATAAAAAAGAATAACAATTATCGGGAATTCTACTCCGAAAATCTTAAACCATTCAAGTTATCTGCAATCATCTCTTGGTAGTGTCATTAAGAAGACCTTTTTTTCTATTCAATGGAAAGGTAATCGGAAACTCTACATTTTTATCCACGAAAGATAGTACTAGTCAACAACATTCACACACAAACGAATAACAAATGCACTTTCCACGCAAGTTTCTAAAGAAGACTACAGATGGCAGGCACTATAAGATATTAAGAGCATACTTTGGAGCAACTTTTCCATCGTTCATGCTTATCGAAGAATCATCTGCCGTGAAGACCACGAGATCTGAGCAAACTGCAGCAGCAGCAGCAGCATCCGACGATGTATTTGCAGGAGGAGGAGCAGAAGCATCGGCAAAAACAGGTTTAGGTTTGGAGGGCCGTGCCTTTTCCCCTGCACTGATACTCATATTCCTCCATTTATCCTATCAAAACCAACAGCCAAACACAACGCATTCTAACTACAAGTTCAACTTTACCTAATCATCAAAAAGACGATTTATTTTCCTTATATCAATTCTTTAATTTTGATGAATGCAAAAAAAAGAAGAAAAAGCAAATCAGAGACACGGAGAGATCAAGAATAATATAGAGAGGACCTTGAGATCGATGTTGGAGCGAGAGAAGAGAAAAGGATTGAATTCTGGATCTTTCTGGATGTTCTTCCACTTTCCAGCTCCATGTTTGGCCACTCCCGCCCTGAGAGCCTCCTCTTCCTCCGCCGTCCACTTCTGTTTCGGATTTCCCATCTCTCAAACTCGAACTCGAACTCGCTCTCTCCCTCTCCGGACCGTTGCCGATACTAGAATTCAGCCCTAATTTTCCGAATTCAAAAGGACCAGTGAACGGCGCCGTGCAGAGCTCCGCCATAAATCTGACATCGTTTTGATTTATATCCGCGTTTACGATAATTATAAAATTAGCAAAAAAAACGATAATTGTAAAAGATATCACCAATCAGATCAGTCCATGTGGCAATTTCAGGATGACGGTTTTGAACACGTCAGCTCACCAGAAAAACGTGCTTCCCTATCCCCAAAGACTCATCAGCAAAAGCTTTCACCAGAAAACGCTCAACACATAGAAATAGACTCACAGAGACCAAGTCGAGACATAATGTTAAAGTTCGCACCAATCCTTGTGGAAGCTACAAAAGCTTCGTTAATGGCGTGAAGCCTGTGCATTTTTTCTCCAGCCAAACAGAAGTTTCAGAACGAGCTACTAAACTCCATACACGTAAACATGGATTATTGTTTAGGAGCTCCAGCAATGGCGGCCTGTTGTCGGCCTGCTTGGAGCTTTCGAGCTCAAACGCCGAGGGCGAGACAGTATCCATGGAGCAAACGGTACCGTTTGTTTAGAGTGAAAGCGAGCAGTGCAAGGAGTGACGTCAGTTATGTAGCTGTTAAGCAAGACTTTGCGGATGAGGAAGATTACGTCAAGGCCGGTGGGTCTCAGCTCCTTTTCGTACAAATGCAGCAGAATAAAGACATGGATAAGCAGTCTAAGCTCGCCGATAAGGTTTTGCTAGTTCTTCGTCTTTTTGATTTTTTAATTTTGTAAGGTTTTTAATCTTATAGATTTTGTTTTACCCAGTTAAGGCCCATACCGCTTGAAGGAGAGTTACTAGATTTGGTTGTGATCGGCTGTGGACCTGCCGGTCTAGCTCTGGCTGCAGAGTCAGCTAAACTGGGCTTAAAGGTCGGACTTATTGGTCCCGACCTTCCTTTTACTAATAATTATGGCGTCTGGGAAGATGAATTTAAAGGTAAAAACCAAAAAACTTAAATCATACTCGAATGCTAGTTCTCTATTTTTAGCTTCTAGTGCTTCATGAATGTGGTGATCGATCGATCGTGTGCTTTAATTTGCTTCATCTTAGGAGCTGGATTACTTTTATATTTTTCTTGTAACATTTTAAGTCTTGTTTTGTTTATTAAATGTCCAGATCTTGGACTTGAAGGGTGCATAGAGCATGTGTGGCGTGATACTATTGTATATCTCGACGACAACGATCCCATTCTTATTGGGCGTGCCTATGGACGTGTTAGTCGACATTTGCTTCATGAAGAGTTGCTGAGGAGGTATGTGTGATGTGGTGTGGTATCTAGTTACCTTTCATTTTTGTTCTGTGATGAATTGTAGTGTTGGTCATGTTAAATGATGAAATTTGGCTTTTCTATGGATATGTGATGCATAATAATTTCTTCTAGGTGTATCGAGTCAGGTGTTTTGTATCTGAGCTCGAAAGTGGATAGGATTATTGAAGCTAGTGATGGTCACAGTGTTGTGGCGTGCGAGCATGATACTTCTGTTCCATGCAGGTAAATTAGTGTTATCTCTGTTCGAAAGTTTCTTTCTCCAAATTGTGTACTGTGGTACCAGTTCATTAGACTTCAGGTCTCTAACGTTTGTGCTATAGGCTTGCGATTGTGGCATCTGGAGCAGCTTCAGGAAAGCTCTTGCAGTATGAGGTTGGAGGTCCACGAGTTTCTGTTCAAACAGCTTATGGCGTAGAAGTTGAGGTATGAGAACGGAGTCTATTCTTCTAGATAAGTACAAATTGCATAGGCTCCATCTCGATACTTGAAATTCTCAAGTTCAATTTTGGTATTGAATTTCAGATCTTATTCTGTATAACCCCTGCTTTTCTCCATTTCTTCCTCCAGTTAAAATGGCTGCGGCACGTAATTGATCGACATTGTATTTTGTTACTATTTCTTTTTATACCTTAGGCATGGTTGTACACTGACCTAACTGTATCGTGCAATTTCTTAATTCTTGTTTTTTCATTTTTCTTTAGATTCTGTTCGTAATTTCAATGCCAATTCTCTCATTTTGAGTATGGTTTCAACAACAAACTGATTGTTTAAGAAATTAGTGTGGAGGAGTGACATCAATCATTTGTGGCGCTGATCATGTTTTATAATTCCAGGTGGAAAATAATCCATATGATCCTAGTCTTATGGTTTTCATGGATTACAGAGACTATATGAAGCAAAATTTTCCACGTTTAGAAGATGAATATCCCACATTCCTTTATGCAATGCCCATGACATCGACACGAGTCTTTTTTGAGGTTTTCTTCACTTTTTCTTTCCTTTTGATGCTTCAAGTCATTACTCATAGCAATCATGTGAATATACTTAGTAGCTACTAAATGCAGGAAACTTGTCTGGCTGCAAAAGATGCTATGCCTTTTGACTTGTTAAAGAGAAAACTGATGTCAAGGTTGGAGACGATGGGTGTCAGAATTTTGAAAACATATGAAGAGGTAATCTTGACAGCTATACTTTGTTAAAGGCAGTGAGTTTCCTGGTCCACTGCACAAAAAACAAAACTCGCTTCTTCTTAATATGCTTTTTCTTCTTCTCAATTGAAATAGTCTTCTCCTTCGACTGCCAGATAGGGTTAATCCTTATCTAGTGATGAGATTTTTGTCAATAAACAAACATTTGATAGTCATCTATTTTCACATTTTCTCTCAGATTACTCGAACTAGTACTATTGCAATGGGTTCTGAAAAAACGTAAACTTTTTCTTAACAAAATACAGGCCTTTATATAATCCTGGCCGTTGAGATTGTCACTGTTCATCCAATCAATTTGTTTGCATCCAAGAAAGATTTTATATCCTTGTATTAATTTTCGCGCAGGAGTGGTCTTACATTCCAGTTGGTGGTTCCTTGCCCAATACTGAGCAAAAAAATCTTGCTTTTGGTGCAGCAGCTAGCATGGTGCATCCAGCTACTGGTGAGAACAGTTAAGATAAATCATACCTTCTTAAAAATATTGAATTTGATGTTTATATTCTCATTTTACTTAATAGGATATTCGGTTGTAAGATCACTGTCCGAGGCTCCAAAGTATGCTTCTGTGATTGCAACTATAATGAAAGGGGACCATTCAAGCAAGCTTACTCATGAAATAAATAAGCCAAGTATCTCAATGCAAGGTATGCAGCTCAACACCTGCATAACGACTTGACGTTTTGCCTTTTTCTCCGTTGTTAATAATTCCATTTTCATGTATAGATGCATGCATCTTGTATTTGCATCTTCTCTAATCTTGTTTATGTGACATCACAGTACGTTCAGCTTTTCTTAAACATATCTTGTCTAGTTTGAAAACTACAAATAAGGGGAAGTCCATAAAGCTGCCGACTGTGCCTTCTTTTCTTTTCTTGTTTTGATTACTCCATCACCAAGTCTGAGATTGTGTCTTGTTAATTAATCACTACAGATAAAATTGTATTTCATTGGAGATTGATTATGCTTTCTGGACCTTTAACAACTAGCACATTTGCTAAATCACGCGCATAGTAGGAAGCGTTGATATGACAAATGCTGTTTCTGTTACAGCCTGGAATACACTTTGGCCCCAAGAAAGGAAACGTCAAAGATCATTCTTTCTCTTTGGACTAGCACTTATACTGCAACTGGATATCGAAGGCATCAGAACGTTCTTCCATACCTTCTTTCGCTTACCAAATTGGTATGATTCATTACTTCAGTAGTTACTGGAAGAATAATAAAAAAACTGAGGTATTAGTCCATAGTTATGAAGAGTGAAGCTTACTATAATATCGTTAGTTGGATCTGACACTTTCTGTAAGGTTATAAAGCCAACAAACTTGTCAATTTAATTTGAGAGAATTTGATTGATGGATCTTGGAACACATTTATGGAGTTCACCTATCAATTACTTGACTAACTTCCATCAAATCCGTACCTCGAACGTTTGATTGATTATATCTTCTTGCAGGATGTGGCAGGGGTTCCTTGGCTCTACTCTTTCCTCAGCAGATCTTGCATTATTTGCCTTTTACATGTTTGTGATTGCCCCAAATGAAATGAGAATGAGCCTTGTTAGACATCTACTCTCTGACCCAACTGGAGCAACTATGATAAGAACTTATCTCACATGATAGGTTACATCTTTTGTTTCAAGTATATTGCTTAGAGTCAGTCATCTTGTGAATCGAGCCTGTCCAAGATTTATTAATAACTAGCTTATGTATATAAACTAGTTTTGGGGTGTATATTTCATCTTTTAGGTTTCTAGGTGTAATCCCACATGGAGTAGATGTGAAATCTTAGCATATATCGTCTGGAGCCAATAAAATTCTGATCACTGGTGAAAAACCCCTCTAGGTCTCGTATTTTGGCCATCAAGTATGTCATTATTGCACATTATTCCTGATTCTCTGGCTCCTGGTAGCCACATAATGATAAATTGTTTGGTTTTATTTCGTTTTTGATTTTTTTTTATTTTGTATTGGATTGAAATTTTAGTTTTATTTTCTCCTTATTCTCATAACTTATAAAAATTATATTTTTTTTATTTTTTTCATGTTTTTTGATTTATCATTAATTAAATATGTGCTATTAAATTATTAGATATTAATTACTAATAAAATATATGAATAATATATCTTAATTATTCTAAATTTTTAAAATATTTATTTATTAAGTAAAATTTAAAAATAGCAAATATTTAATTTTAAATAACATTAGTTTTAATAATTAAAACATATATTTATGAATAAATATTTATTTACAAATTTTAACTTATATAATTAACTGTTCTAAAATATTTTTACATAAATAAAAAAGAGACTTGAAAAAATAAATGAGATGCATTTCTTATCTAAATGGGAATGATGTTGATGGAGGCAAATTCTAAGTTGAAAGTCTTGAACTTAATGTATTTTTTTACTAAATTTTAATTATAAAAATGTGAATCTTGACATTTATAACAGAAATTGCATTTTAAAATGTCCGTTTTACTGCTATTTTACCTCCCAGAAAAAAGTATACTAAATTAAAATTGATATTTACTTCATAAATAAACTTCTTTAAATCTTTAAAAAAGAACTGACTCTTTACTTTACTCAAATGAAAAAATTTTACATCATAAAATAACTTGTAATTAGTAGGTCTTAATGAGTATAGGTTTTAGGCAAAGGCTCATTTCGGCCCTGCTTAGACCGATCTTGACACTATAATAAGGCATCTGTATACACTACACCCTTTCTTTTTTTTTGAAAGCTTAGCCATTTATACACCATACCCATTTTTTCTTGAATAAAGTTACTATTTGAATACAATAAATTAAATTAGCTAACCCTTTTCACAGCAGATTCATGATTGGGTGCTTGCTAATAGCTGCAGTCAACGTGCCTTTATGGGTATAAACTGAGGTGCGGTATTTATGTGCACAATTTGGTTTCTTTGGTATTGAAGAAATTGTCTTCTTCATGACCCAGATTTTTCATGGCCTTCAAATAGACTGCAGTTGATCTTTATTAGAGCTACAGAAGCAAGTGACGTGCTTGATAACTTCAGCAGAATGTTACGATATGAGGCATTAATTTCTTGGAAAGCACCGCAGACTTTATTTAAAGTCAATGTTGATGGGAGTGCCCGTCGA